>OX596214.1:1520350-1943015 GCA_951394215.1 Glyphodes perspectalis | reverse complement strand
AACATTGTATTTTCAAACCTAAAATTATGAATGACTTACTCATCAATGAAATACATCAAGCCTAATATATTGACCTCGAGATCGCCTGTATACAAGTGAATTTTTTTTAGCTAATTTGATTAAGATACTATGTGATTAAGGACACTTGTTCTTTGGACTTTTTGTATTCATTTTATTCATAGAATATCACCTTAAAGTTATGGGATATCAAAAGGTACAGATTGTATACAGTAGGTAGTGAAGACTTTAGGGAATGTATAAAAAAATCAATTTTCGAAATATAATTTATTATAAAAAAACAGTTTAACTGCGACAGCACCTTCACCTCCAATATAAATATCTTCCAAATACATTTTCAGTCTTAAAATTATTACATGGACAGTCCTCGAGTATAGAAATCATCATCACAATCATGAGATCTAAAAACATCACTTTCAAAGATTCGATGTTAGATGTCATTCGATATAATTAAATTTCATAGAAACGTGAAGTAACGTAAAATAGCGTTCCTAGATACCCAAAGTATAATAAAATTTTTGTTACAATATTTCATTATCACCCACAAGTTCTTTGTAAAACATAGCCATACCGTCAGAATTTTATAATATCATTAGTGTTAGTATAGGTAGTGGGAGCTGCCAAAATAATACAAGCCGTCGGAAATATCTGCGAACCACGCTGGAATGCACTTCCCTGCATCTCGCCCCGTTTTCGCTTATCCAGTACTGTTGCCGACGTGAGCGCCGACGCTAAGTTTGAATGATATCATTAAGGCAGGTTCGCAGATATTTCCGACGGATTGTACAAATAATATAAGCGTTGCTTGTATAAAACGTTTGATATAATGACGTATTTTATTCATACTCACTTTGAATTTGAAAATAAAATACTTTTATCGACTAAAATGCAGTAGTATAATAGCTGTTGAATCGACCAGGGCACATAAATGTTTATACTTAATATTAAGATATATGCAAAACATAGCTGCTTGGAATGAAAGATGGAACAAACACGATAACATATAAATAAATTAAAAGACAAAAAGGATAAGACACACTCCTCTTAAGGACCCCATATCGCGAAATGGGTGTGGGGTCAGTTCCTCCCCCTTAAAATTCAAAATGAAGTGGTAAAAATTTTAAGCCTTGAATGTACCACAATACATACTTTCTCCATCATACATTATCAACTACAATGATTAGAAATTTGAGCAGTTTTGTTTAAAATTAAATAAATGCAATAAATATAGAACCAATTTTAATAAATTATATCAAATACTTCTAGTTTCTCGAATACCTATGAGAACTAATAAATTATATCTTGGTTCAAAGCAAGCATCGTTGATTACATAATTAATTTAAACTAGAGCGCTTATTAAATTAAATATTGTTAAATAACTAATATGTAAATATAACAGTTTCTTCATATAGTTGATTATAAATAAATTATTATTTAAAATAATATTATTGGTGCGAAAATCTCGATAAGATCAACGAGATTTTCCAGAGTCTAGATGCCTTTTTTATATAGTATTTACCCCTAATTACAGCTTAGTTGTGAAAATGCTACCAAACTGAGCTTTGACGCAGGCAGACCGTTACTTACGCAAATTGTCATCGCAAAAAGGTTTGTCACCTGCGAACCGTCAGACAACACGTTGTTGTCACATTGGGAATGACGTGACGTATTGCAAAAGTGACCATCTGCAAAAATGTCCATCTGCGAAAGTGACCATTTACGATAATGACATTTGCGAAATAGTGACCGATTTTCGCGATGACGAATTGCAAAAGTGACGATGACGATCTACATCAAAACCCAATTTGGGTGCTGCCAAAATTTACTTATTTTTTAATATGATTGAAAAGGATAAATATTATAGCTGCCAAGTAGGACTTTTCGACTTGATTAGAATGCCGTAACAAGTCTTATAACGTCGTTCGACAGTGATAACCTCGTAAATGCTTTTGACATTTTTTTACAGGAGGAAGATAAAACTGCCTCCTGAAAAAAAAATTATAAATCAGAATGGTATGTACTGTTTTTTTTTATCAATTGTACATAATCGAAGCTAAATAAGTCTGAAATGTGACTTACAAAAGAAAAAAAAAAATTAAGCAACTGCGTCCTGACACGATCCATGATGTTAATCAGGTCTCCTGCTTCTCTCAGGGTCGATCCTACGCCTGCACACCGCTGGTACTATATTTACGACACGAACCCTTCGGTTTCCTTTGTAAGACCACAGATGACTTCTACTGGATGACGTTGCACGGCGGCACGAAGCCGCCGAACTCCTTCCCCAGCAGCGAGGCCACGGCCAGGCACAGGGCCTCGTTGCGAGGCGCGGCCACCACCTGCACGCCGAGGGGGAGGCCCTGCGCGTTCAGCCCGAGGGGCACCTGGGGAGGACACGTCACGTGTTCCTGTTACATACATATCATCACACCCGCTGTCCCCAAAGGGGTAGGCAGAGTCGAGGCAGCAAGGGCAGCAAGCATCTTTAACCGGTTATACGGAAATAATACTTAATACTTAGGGATTGCTTGTCTACATTGAGCTATTATTAATACGTATAGAGAAGCTATGTTAAACAAAAATATTATCACGAAGCATGGACTGAGCGTGTTTCAGCATTTGCAGCGCTAAAACTAACAATTGTCGTCTAATTAAGCTATTAAAACACGCAGCCCTAGATCGCTCATAGAGTACATTTTTCTCGCGACCAAAACGTCGTAAACGCCGTGAATTTCATGGCGCTTACGCGTGTGAATGCCGTGAACGTAGGCGAGTGACTAAACAAGTTGTTGCCGATCAGCAACAACGCACGGCGCAAAAAACTTGTTCGCTGCGTCCGTTCCATACGCTAGTAATAATAGTTCAATGCTTGTCTATAACTATTAGTAGCCAGCGTTGCCTAAAGACTCTTAAGTCCTAAATGATCCCAGGTCGGGTCGATTTTACCGAAATCAGTTAGGAGGATATTAGAATATTAGTAGTAAGATATAATAACTTTACCTGTGCTGAAGGGAACTTGATAGCGTTGAAAACGCCCCAGTAGGCGAAGTTGAAGGTGCGTAGAAACAGCGAGTAGTGGTACGGGGCCACCATCGGCGCGCTCGGGAAGATCAGCACCCCCGTGCTGCCCAGGGTGGTCTGGAAATTACAAAATAGGGTGCGAAGCTGCTTTAAAATATATGGGGATTTAAAATTTTATTAAGACAGCCCAGACGGTGGTCCCGAAAGCATGTCAAGAAATTGAATCGTCGTTAAAGTAACGCTGATTTAAATGGCGACGTCACGCACGTACTATACCTATTATAAAATCAAAAACAAAACCGTTTTAGGCAAGGGCCCCTCGCCCCTTCCGGGGCTTCGGTTGTGTACCGGCGGGGCTAACCCCTGGACCTGGAGCATCCAGGGTTGAAGCCAACAGCGACCCTGAGGTGGGCTGCGACTGTGGGATAGCAGGCTGACGCTGAGGCCTAGCGGAGGATTCCTTAGGGCACCCGTGAAGCCTCAGTCGGCGTGGAGGATCCTGGAGTTTTAGTGGGTATACCCCGGCCCGTTAGTATCTTGACCGGAGAGGGGGCCTCCTGATGCAGAGACTCCTGGGAGTCCCACATAACCATCTCGTTTCTCCGAGGCGAGGTTAAAAAAAAGGGGCCCCGACATTCACCACCTTGCACCTTGCTTGCACTCTTCTCCGGAAATTTTGGACCCCGCCCTATATGGCAGAAAACCATAAAGTGATGGCTAGGGTGCTAGAGTTATAGTAGTATAGTCCTCACCTTGAGATCCTCCGCCAACTCCTGGGTGAGCTGGTCTCCCCACGCGGCATCCACTTTGGGTAACACCTGTTCGTCCAGCAGCTTCAGGATGCCAGCCAGAGTGTACTGCGACACGCCCGCCACCTACCGGATACAAGTACACAGAGAATTGTTAATTGTGTTGTTGTGAATAGTTAACAGCGCCCACAACGAGGTACGGTCAACAGCAGGTCAAATTACACTTGCAGTTTTATATTAGCGCTTATGCCCCCGACATAAAGGCGGTACAAAGTCCGAAGGGGATAGTCTGATGTGCTGTTGTGTGTACATAACGGCATGGTTAGATGTAAAGTGATCTAGCTAAAAAACATATTTTTGAAAAATAATAATATTTGAGTTAGGTCACTTTACTTCTAAGCGTGCGATTAAGGTCCGCTTAGGTCCCTTATTCCAAGGAATGAAAATTTGCAAGGTAATTTCTGTAGGCAACTTTTCATTTCGCAGAAAATGACATATCTTACAGGCAGGGGCGTAAATAAAGGAAATTAAAAGTTGCTTAGTAAACTAACTATTTCATTTGAGATCCGTGGTAATTCATTGAATGAGGTCTTTGTACGAAGACAGTCTTAGATTTCAATGCTCATTTCGATTTCAATGCAAAAAATTAAAATATGTCAATATACTTCGGTTTCTAATCTATCTATACTTATAATAAATCTGTAGAGAGGTCAATTCTGTACATGAAATATATTTTCAAAATAACTATCAGGGGGTGATTAGTGATCGATACTGATGCCAAAAATGCAATCAGTAACATTTTTGTCTGTCTGTCTGTCTGTATGTTCCTTATAGAAACAAAAACTACTCGACGGATTTTAACGAAACCTGGTACAATTATTCTTCATACTCCTGGGCAGGTTATAGTATACTTTTCATCACGCTACAATCAATAGGAGCAGAGTAGTGAAGGGAAATATTGGGAAAACTGGAGAAGTTACTCCATTTTTTAAGCTTCCGTCGCATGTGCAGCCTTAATGGTTAAAGTTACATATAAATCATGTATGACGGAAATAGTCTTTATAATATTAACCATAAACGCGGGTGACACCGCTGGCACAGCTAGTCTATACTAATATTATAAAAAGTATAGATTTGATTGTTTGTTTGTTTGCATTGAATAGGTCTTTCATACATATCGTGGGCTTCAAGCCAGAGGGCAAAAGCAAATTCCAACTTGTTTTAATATCCGACTCTCGTCTGGTCATACATCTAAAAGTAATTTGTTGAATCTTTAATAACAAATTATTTACTTTAGACATGACATTTAAACATGACATGACTTTATAAAAAAAAAGTTTTTTTTTATACGCCTCTGGTTTGAAGCCCGCGATATTTATGTAGGTCGAGATGCGTGCGCTGCGTAAAATCTGCGGTGTATCGCTCACAGAGTGCGATCGGAATGATGATGTAAGAAGAGGCATGCTGCGGTGGTTCGGACATGTGGAAAGAATGGATGACGAAAGATTGACTAAACAGATATACAATGCGAAAGTGGAAGGTAGGAAGTAGTGTAGGAGCCGCGCAAGGCCCAGGCTCACCTACCACGATCAGATTGGTCGTGTATTAATAGAAGGTGATGTTATGAGTCATTAAAACCGTAGAGCTTGTACGAAAAGGATCATGAATGTTGAAGAGGCGAGTGAGGTGTGTAAGGATCGTGCCATATGGCGTTCGGTTCTCTCTGCCTACCCCGCTAGGGAAGTGGTGTGAAGTTTAGTTAGTTAGTACCTTCTTAGCCAGCTCGATGAGGCCGTTGGCCTCTCCCTGGTTGTTGGCGAGCAGGCGCGGGAAGCTGTCCCGCTCGCGCGCCATGTTGTGTCGCCACAGGCTGTACATGTGGTCGAAGCCGCGGTGGTAGTACGCCCTGGGGGCACGCTCGGAGGAGGTGGTGGCTGCCGTCAGCTTGCTTACCACCCTGGAGGTATAGGTAATATGAAAGGTATGCAAAACTCCCTGCAGGTTTAAATACTAAGAATAGGGATGATGACTGCATTAAAAAACTTAAAATACTAGGAACATATTTCCCGCTTTTTCAAATTAACAAAAAATCACAAAGATAAAGAGCATCAAAGTTTTGGAGTGGGGGCTTGCGACGTCACTATATAGTAAAAATTTTACGAAAGCGTGACGTCACGCGCAACTTAAATGCATTGTATCTTCGTCAATGTTTGTTTGACAAATAAATAAAAAAATACGTGTTCAAAAGCTTTTTTAATCTATCTGACGGACTAAACAGATTTTTTTTTATCATCATGGCTATTGTACAAGAACGGTGGTAGCTTAGCGGGAGAACACAAGCCTCTGATGCGGATTTTTCAAATCTATACATATTTATAGCACTTGCTCGATGATGGGAGACATCGTGATAAAACCTACACATTTTAACAACTAACGACTGTTAAACTAACTGTTTTAAAATATTATTTTCATTCACCGACGTACCTTATGTTACATTAAAGTCAAAGTACTATACAAAAGAAGTATGTTAGAATTAAATTAAGTGAATAACATAAGTTATGAATGTACGTACTTGGTCATGACCTGCCTGAGGTCTTTGGTGATGGGGCTGACTCGTAAATCCTTAGCTGTTTCTGTGTAGTAGTATTTCACGGTCTGTGGGTGTAAAATATATTAGATGGTGCATCCTTTGCTTGAATACGAATATGTGGCAAACCACGCCACAAGATAGTCAAGATTGTAACACCAATATTATGTCAACAGATGACGTCGATCGAACATGCAGAAACGCCATAAATTCCTGCATCGCGCTGACGAATTATTCTCGCCACTAAGTATATATACAATATACTGAGACGGTTAGTCGGACTTAGGTCCCCGAGCAAGCAACACCTAGCTCGGCGGAAGTATTCCCACTTTTAGTGCCAGCGCGTATGTTCCCACAAATATAATTATGAAATGTAATTTTTACATGACTGTCCCAAAACACTGTATATGTAACATTTAACCTTTTTTTTATGTAGTCTATGGTTTTTTGTCGGATTCTAGAGTAATTTCACTGTGGTACACCCCAAGTATGACCCTAGTTTTACCTATTTCATTGCGGCACTAGTGGTCCACTCACCGCCAAATCGACGAATCTGTCCAAGTCGAGCGTCGGCGCCACCACCTTGGTGAGCGGCGCCAGGTCGGAGCAGTGGCGCGACACGAAGCCGATGGCCGCCATCGTGGTCGCGTCGTCCTCGCCCGTGCGGAGGGCAGACCCTGTACACAGGAGAGTGAGGGGGCGAAGACGGTGCCTTGAGGGACACCTGAGTGATGGACATCTATTGATATAGATCTATGTATACAGATTTCCGTACGGGTTGATAATGTGTACTAACAGAAAATGTACATACATACCAGCATCGTGGTCGAGACCATTGAAATAATACTGAGCATACATTGACCTAAATCCGAAGTAAGTAACTTAAGCGCTTGTGTTACGGATTTCAGAATCAACAGTGGTATTACAAATATTTATTTATTTTATTTATTTATTTTAATACACCATTTAGTACAGTTTCAATGTAGTCCTGACTCCCAAGATAATAAACCGTGTTTCAGCAGCCAGTGCTTCCCCTTAAAGTTATACAAATAATAGTGTATAAATATATGTTGAAGAGGCGAGTGAGGTGTGTAAGGATCGTGCCATATGGCGTTCGGTTCTCTCTGCCTACCCCGCTAGGGAAGTGGCGTGAAGTTTAGTTAGTTAGTTAGTGTATAATGATAAAGGACTAAATTAAATAAAATAATAATGAAAAGATAAAGTAAATTAAAGACTAATATAAACTAATAACATACGTGCGCACGTGTGATTTTGTGCAAGCATGTGTGGTTGCGTATTTGTTTGTGCGTGTGTGTGTGTTAGTGCGTTGCGTGTGTATGTGTGTTAGCGCGCGCGCATATATATCTATACTTATAATAAATCTGTAGAGAGGTCAATTCTGTACATGAAATATATTTACAAAATAACTATTAAGGGGTGATTAGTGATCGATACTGATGCCAAAAATGCAATCAGTAAAATTTTTGTCTGTCTGTCTGTCTGTCTGTATGTTCCTTATAGAAACAAAAACTACTCGACGGATTTTAACGAAACTTGGTACAATTATTCTTCATACTCCTGGGCAGGTTATAGTATACTTTTCATCACGCTACAATCAATAGGAGCAGAGTAGTGAAGGGAAATGTTGGGAAAACGGGAGAAGTTACTCCATTTTTTAGGCTTCCGTCGCGTGTGCAGCCTTAATTTTTAAAGTTACATATAAATCATGTATGACGGAAATGGTCTTTATAATATTAACCATAAACGCGGGTGACACCGCTGGCACAGCTAGTATTTAATATATATTTAAATATATTGGATATTAACACACAGACACAGAACAAACACAAGTATTCATTATACGAATTTTTGTTCTGGATGGGGATCGAACCTAAAACTTTTGGCGCATGAGGCACGGTCACTACCGAATGCGCCATCGAGCCAGTCAAGTATTTGATCCTTGTTTCGGTTAATACTCTGAAAATAACCGTGTATACGACAAACTAAATCGACTAATTGGACCTTGGTACCCAAACACACACATGACTTAACTCAGAGAAAGTACTTCTAATATTTTTTGCACACTTGAAATCTTTATATCATGATTATCAGTTGAGGTAGAACGAGACAGAGTAGAGACGGACAAACGAATTCACATTCGCATTTGTAAAATGTATTATTAAAAATTAACATAATTTATGGGAGTTGATGTCAACGCCTTTTTTGTCATTACCATAACGTATTGTTAATATATATGTACTTACTATAAATAAATAAGTATTTATAAATAATAATATATTCATTCAGTAAGTACTCATCCTAACTAATATTATAAATGCTAATGTATTCATTTCTCATAGGAAACCATGATAGAAGTATTGTGGCTGCATGCTTCGTCGCAAGACGATTTATTTATTATACTTGTAATTTCTATTTAAGTGAGCTACAATGTAATTTATTTGAGAAATAAAGATTCTTTAAACCGAATGTACGTCTGTTCGTGAGTTCGCGAGTTTTGGGTGTGTGATTGTGTAGGCGACAGGTTAGCCGCTTGTCACTGCTTTATCACAATTTTCCATCTAACCCAGTCCGGATTTATTTTGGGCTGCTTTTACTTTGACCCCTTCGGGGATTATGGGCGTGATTTTATGTATGTATGTATGTAAGTCTGTTCGTCTGTTTCTGATTTTTTCACCGACGGATAGCTACATTATTAGCAACTTTTTTAGTAATTCCCACGGAAATAAGCGCTGCCAGCTATTTAATAAATTTAAAATATAAAATAACAGAAAAGAGAGCCACTTGGCACCCATCGCGTGGCTCTCTTCTGCCGTGACGGAACCCTTCATGAAGCGCAATATACGATTTTATTACTGTTTGTTTTTTATTCACTAATACATTTTCATTTGGCCTGTTGGTCGAGTAGTTACAGACCCTGGCTACAAAACCGAGAGTCGCGGGTTCGAATCCCGTTAGGGGCAAATGTTTCGTGTGATGAACATGGACATTTGTACTCGAGTCATGGATGTCTACATACGTATTTTAAGGTATGTCTATTCGTTCACCTAGTATCCATAGCACAAGCTATGTTTAGTTTGGAACTAGGGAATTGGTGTGTCAGTCTGGATAATGTATTATTGTATTATCTCAAAACAGGACTGGACTACATGTTATATATGTTAAATCATACTACACTACATCACATACATTGATCTGACTCCGAGGTAAGTAGCTTAAGCACTTGTGTTACGGATATCAGAAACAACAGTGGTATTACAAATATATACTTAAATATTCAATATTAATACCCAGACACAGAACAAAACAAGCATTCATCACACGAATGTTTGTCCTGGGTGGGGATCGAACTCACAATTCTCGGCGCATGGGGCAGAGTCAGTACCGAATGAGCCAACGAGCCAGTCAAAACATACATACATAATAAAATATTAGACTACATCTTACAAAGAACTCGCCAAAATCGCTTCACATTACTTATGGACGCCGTTAGCAACACATTCTAAAGCATAATCCAATGGAACACCCTAGAGTTTGAGTGGGTAGACTTCCTCCCTTGTGAAGGGAACATTGCAAGAACACATACATAACATCACGCCCACGATCCCCGAAGGGGTAGGCAGAGTCGAAGGGGCAGCAAGCCCCTTCAACCACATTCAGCAAAAAATAAAGCCGGGCTGGGTCAGATGGACAATTGTGAAAAAGCAGTGACAAGCGGCTAACCTGTCGCCTACACAATCACACACCCAAAACTCGCGAACTCACGAACAGACTTACATTCGGTTTAAAGAATCTTTATTTCTCAAATAAATTACATTGTAGCTCACTCACTCGCACACTCCAAACAACAAATTGCAAGAACATTGCAAGAAAGTTCAATAGATGAACAGGACACAACACTGTTATAACAAGAATAATTCAATGTAGTCTTTCTACACAAAGATTATGTGATACCTGCGCGCGCGCAATGGGGATACGGTATCACATTCAGAGGCGTCGATGTGATTGTTACGGTTTTGCACTTTTTTTGCTACAGAAATACAAGGAGTATTTCTCCTGAACAAAAAACAAAGGTTCATCTTTCAGCTGGTGGCGCCAAGCGCGGAGTTTTGATTGGTCCCCCTAAAGGCCCTTCGCTTCTCAAGGGGGATTCCTCCTGATCAAAAAAGGCCTACCTTTTAAGCTGGTTGAGCCAGGTGTGGGGTTGAGCGCGAACAGGCCGCAGTAGAAGGCGGGCATGCGCGTCGAGCCGCCTATGTCCGAACCTGGAATGTAGGCCATGCAGGCGTGAGAGACACAAGGGCACGAATACTAGGTAACCAATGTAATAGTCTTAATATTGGTCTTTTCAACCGACTTCAAAAAAGGAGGAGGTTCTCAATTCAACCGTATATATATATATATATTTAAAGGCATCATCCAGCCTCTCAGTCTAGTTGACGCTTGTCACACGGATGCAATGTACTGCATATATCATGCTTTTCTTTAGCTGTTTGTCAACTTAGAGAAATATATTAACAATAAATCAATGATAAAAGTTTTTATAGTTTTAGTAAAAAAAAATACCGAACCCGTCGATTCGGTTTTTTTTTTGGTTGAAATGTTAGCGTATGACAAATATATGGGTATAAATGATAGCAACTGCCAAGGTGTGAACAGACGTATATTTACAAAGAGACTACTAGAAAAACAATACATAGGTGCTTTATATCAAAATAAAATTAGAATTCTAAACTTAAATACAAAAATAATAAAAGGTGTAAAAAGTATTAATATAAAACTAATGAGGCCAGCGCCGGCATTAATGAGAAAAAATCATTAGCCAACTACTCAATAATTAGGGAGTGCAATGTGTAGATCCAGCAATCCGGCTGAGTCAAGCACAATTTTAGCTCTGCTGGTCCCAACGTCATGTGCTGGTCCAGGAGAAAATGCCGCTGAATTGCACATAGCTATGATACGTACAGAGAGATATAGGCGATGCGATGGCCGCCGCGAGCGCAGCCTCCCCGCCACTAGAGCCGCCCGTGGTGCGCCCAGCGTGGTACGGGTTGTTCGTCTGTCCGTACAGCATGTTGCGGGTCTCCTGCCTGGAAGGGGCGATTGACTCGGGGGTAGTATTGAGAATATTGATGATATAGATAACTTTAGAGACATTGACGGGTGGTAACTGAATGTTGAGGACAAATTTACACTAATTGCTCGGTGGGATTTATTTTTCTTTTGGCTTAGTGGTGAAGAGACCTGTACATCCAAACAATAATGAATGTGTAGTCGTGACCCAATGAGGGTATTTGAATTAAAAAAAATTAAATTAAAATTGTGTATTTGACAAAAACACAGAAGCCAGTTTAGGTGTAAAACATCAGATAGATGGCGTAACTGTGACGTACGGTCTTGTCACCCTCTTCATTGGTAGGTTTCAGAACAAACTGACATGCTGTCAACAAAAAGCCAATAGTGATAGTGATAAGACCACGAGACTCCCTCGTGCCATCTGGCGGTTTTTGTATTTGTGAAAACCCTCATTGGTCTGGTTTCTCTAACGGTTACCAAACCAAGCTCTCTCTCTGTCCTCCCGCTCGCGCACGTCACTCACCACTTGTTGACCTCGGGCACGTTGGTGACCGCGACGCAGACGGCGCCGGCGCCGCGCAGCTGCCGCACGCACGCCGCGTCCTCGTGCGCGCGCACGTGCGCTCGCGCGACGAGCCCCAGCGGGTGCAGCATGCCGCCCACCGCGTGGCTCTCTTTTGCCGTGAATGGAACCCCTAATAAAGAACAATATACGAACGATTTGATAGTATTTATATTCTCATACTCTATGTGTTGGTATCTAAGACACGACTAGACTACATCTGACCAGGCAATTATAGTCGAATCTCGAACATTATTCATTATTTGATTGCGCATTCGTAAGCGCGGTAGTGACTAATAATAATAAATAAATTAATTCTTCAGACTGACACACCAATTGCCTAGTCCCAAACTAAGCTTATAAGCTTGTGCTATGGATACTAAGTGAACGGATAGACATATGTACTTAAATACGTTTATAAACATCCATGACTCGAGTACAAATATCCATGTTCATCACACGAAATATTTGCCCCTAGCGGGATTCGAACCCACGACCCTTGGTTTCCTGACCAGGGTCTCTGACCACTCGACCAACGGGTCAGTCAACCAATAGTTGTGGGTACAACTAAAATAACTACGTTTTAAACATCTAAAAACAAAATACCAAATGTATGAAATATCTGTACCCGATATACCTAAGCTCAACATGTCTATTTTCAAATAACCGAAAGTTCAAAATTACTGGTAGTAGTTAAAATAAAGTAATAGGTACGACGACGAGCGAAGCGAAGAGAATTGTTAGGTACAACTGCGATCCTACAGCGCGCGAGATGAAGCGAGCGTGCCGCGGCAGCGGCGGCCGAAGCGCCAGAACCGAAGATTTTTTGAACATTGCATAGTTGTCTTTCCGTTCATAGGTATTATAAGATTCGGTATTTTGAATTTTCAGGATTTTAAACTTTCGATATTTAGAACTTTCGATGATATAAACATTCGGCATTTTAATATTCGGCCTTCCGTTCATAGGTCTTATGAAATTCAGTATTTTTAACTTCGGCACTATAATACGTACCCTTAACATAGTAAATATTATTGGGCAAAAAATTCTCTCAATAATTTCATTTCATTTTATAAATTTCATTTCATTTCTCAGTTTTATCTGCCTACACTGCTTCTTGCGGAAAATTACGTGCCTAATATTTAATGTTCTTAAAATGACTTAAAAATTGTGTAAGATTCGACTGAAACTAACTTTCTTGAACAACTGACGTAATTTATGGACGCCTCCTTATCCACAAATAGATTCTAATTTAAATAATTAATAAAGTAAATGTTCAGCATCATTTGTTATAAAAAAAACTAAGGAAAAGTCCGACTGAAATCATTTTTAAATGTAGAGGAAAGTTAATAATAAAAACTATAAATTTACATCATAGTGATGCAATTATAACATTTAGCGTGTTAAATTGACAACTGATATAATATAATATGTTTATTTTATTGGTTTTATGTTTATTGGTAATAAAAACAGAAATGTGAATCATACAACCATTTAAGGAGGTGTTATAAAAATAAAGTATATAATTATATGTACTTGCGATAACATTAATAATAACGTTTATACTTGCTATGAATGTACAGCAATCCATATTAGACATGAACAAAAACATATTTGTTCTTATAACCATAGACAAATGATATGAGTGAAATGGGAGTGGATAGCTTGATGACGGCCGACTGGGACGTATGGAGGAGGAAGACGTGCTGCGCCGACCTCAGATGAACTGGGAGAAGGGCAAGAGGATGATGATGAACCAAAGAAACAAAGGATAAATAGCTACTTTAAGAAACTATTTACCACTTTTTGGTGACCCGTGTCAGTTATACAGAATATACTAAATGTGACCCTTGCCTAGGGACATTGTAAAAGGAGACTAATGGTGTATAAAGAACATTCGGCTTGTGACCAAGTAGGCAGCGAGCTAGCCACTTTTCCACAATTTTCCATCTGTTTATCTCGAAGGCGCTTTTAGTAATGACCCTGTCCTCAGCGCAAAGAATTGTTGGCTCGATTCCCACTTAGAACAAATATTCGTGGATAGTGTATACTAGTGTTTGTTCTGTGTCTGGGTGTTGATAACCAATATTTACTTAAATAATTTGAGAGAAAACCTTAAGCTACTAATTCGGAATCCATGAATGTATCATTAAATTTATCCCACAAAATAAATAAGAAGTTTTGAAGGAAAAAATGCTAGTTTCATGAGCGTAACAGTTTTGTCATTCCTATGTGATGTTGTCTGACATTTATTTATTTATTAGCGATCCGGCCCCGTCTTCGCACGGGTACAAAACGGTATGAAACTATACAAATAAACCTACAAACAGACAGAAGCGGTGACTTTGTTTTATACTATGTAAAGATAAAGATAAAGATAGCAGAAATTATTGACAGGCCCTATGGTCGATTGGTCAGAGACCCTGGCCACAAAACCGAGGGTCGCGGGATCGAATCCCGCTAGGGGCAAATGTTTCGTGTGATAAACATGGACATTTGTACTCCAGTCATGGATGTTTATAAACATATTTAAGTATGTCTATCCGTTCACCTAGTATCCATAGGACAAGCTTATAGCTTAGTTTGGAACTAGGGAATTGGCGTGTTAGTCCGGAGAATTTATTAATTTTATTTTTACTAAATGTTGTTAGAGTAGTTTACTGCTGTTTGGACTCTGCCTCCCCCTTCGGGGATTACGGACATGATTGTATGTTAGTATAGTCGTCTGCGCACTTGTTCATACTTTGCTATTAGCTTACCTAAGAAAGGCATCTCCTTGAAATACTCTTCGGGTAGACCTTCAGCGATTTTCTTGTCAATCTCCCTCGCTTCCTTCAACGCATCCTCAAATCTCTCATCTACTACCGCATTGAGTATTGGATTTACCTGGAAAGAAAGTTAAATAAGTATTTTACTTATATCAGTTGTAGCTCATTGGTAAGGACACCCAACTCCTGTACGGGGGCAGGGTGGTGTGTGGGACTCCCGGGGGCCCTTGAGTAGGGGGCTGCCCCTGCCTCCCCCCCACCGACAGGGGGGCCAAATTCCTGTACCTGGTTCAACCCCCTAAGAACCTCTGTATCTTTCAAATCTATGTACGAACGGATTTATACCACTAGCTCGACGGTGAGGGAAAACGTCATCATGACCTACATTATACTAGTACATTCAAAATAACTATGGATGTGAAACCATAACTCACTTTGTCTATTTGAGATGGTCAGATAGGTTGGATAGCAGACTCGCAAAATACTGAAACATAGTCGAACCGGCTCCGACGGAACCAGATATAACGCTAGGAAGATGATGATGAGGCGGGAAATAGGCTCACGGGACATTTGGTTGTAGTAAGTTACCACCACCTATGATGCGCCACCAAACTGCTGATACCGGCTTTTATGAGGATTGAACGAAAAAAGATTTATTTCCAAAAAAACAAAATTCGATGAAACGTTATTCGCACTCGAGTACGCCCAACACACTTATTGATAATTAATTATATGCGTTTTCAGTGACTTGTCAAGGTTAGTTTTAATTGTTTTGAAATCATAAACTAGTTGAGTGACACGATGACGATAAATGACTAATGTCGTTCTTAAAGTCATGTGTCGTGCTTGGTCGGGGGATATCTGATCAGACATACTTTTACACATACATTTTAGATTTGCTCTATCTTGTATTATACCTTTTTTTTTATTTTTTAACGCGGGGAATGCATTAGGCACCTTCACGCCGCCCTAGGGGGGACGGCGCGGTGTGTGGGACTCCCAGAGCCCTCCAAAAAAGAGAACCCCTCTCCGGCCAAGATGGAGTGGCCGGGGAATACCCACTAAACCCCGCGGCACCCTTCGTCGCCAGAGTGGTGATGCTGTGAGATCCATGACAAAAGCTACCACAGCATCACCGGCATCTTGTATTATACCTGACAAACAGACTAAACTTTGCCGTAGTTCCAACTACTCACCACTGTCGCTGTTCTTGCGCGAGTTATAGCAGTAACTTTTCAAGTATGGGCAGTGACCTTCTGTTGTACGTAGTATGTTATTACTCTGTGGTCGGGGTCTGCTTGGACTATGATCCAGGATTCCGACCCTGCCGACCTGACCTCCGTAACCCTTAGACATGTCATTGAGCTTTTTTTGGTCTGACTTGTCAAGTTAAATCATCTGTTTTTAAGTAGCTGGATTCTGCATTACGTTTCATGCATTTTAAATACTCACGACCACATTAATACGAAATGTTTTTAACTTATTTCACTTTATAATGTGGTACTTACCTACAATATCTACAATTTACATTTGCGTAGGTCGGTTCATGAATAATGATAAAATTTGAACAAAAAATTGTTGAATAAAGGTGGACACGGTGTCAACACAGTTTACGCGGCTCTACAAATTATATAGTAAAACAAAACTCTTACCAGTTAATCCTACTAATATTATAAACGCAAAAGTTTGTGAGGATGTTTGTTACTCTTTTACGCAAAAAGTAATAAATGGATTTTAATACAACTTTACAATAATATAGCTTATACGCCCGAATAACATATAGGCTATATTTATCGATGTACTACGCGAGCAAAGCCGCGGACAGACACTATAAATATATATTAGACAACATGACATATATTGATCTGTTGCAATATAAGTAGGTTACACATTTGTGTTATGGAAATCAGAATTAACGGAGCTACCACAAACACCCACAAATTCTTGTTTCTTTGAGTCGAATCTGCGGCCCTTGCGTCCGACGCGAAATCAGAACCATTGTACCAATTTCTGCATTATCATAACAAACTAATATATACTCCGAGAAAATTTCACGTTTTTTTTCTAGTTTATGGTTGAAGAAATACAACTCTATGTTGGGCAGACAGCAGACTTTGAAATAGGAGGTCCCTTTGACACCCTATGTGTACAGAACTCAATAAAGAAAATAAAGGCGCCACAATATGTCCAGTTCTGTAAACTGAATATTAAAATAAACCAGTTATTGTTAACTAGTAAAATATAGTTTCATAACTATCTGATTATGGCCTGAATGGCCGAATACAGATTAATAGAACAAAAAAGATATTAACTAATACATCATTGAAGGTACTTACAGCTTTAATCCGCTCAATGCAAGCCTGTATCAACCGTTCTGACGTCAGCTCCCTTTTCCGGATCTTCGCAGCAAGTGTCACAGCACTTTCCGCCAGCATAGCATGTTTCTTCTCCAAATTCGGTAGAGCCTGCTTCTTGCTCTCAAAAAAGAAGCCGAATACCACGTCCAGGAACATGTCCAGATACGTCCGGAACACGAGAAAGGCGTGCTTCAGCATGTTGGAGGCCATTCCGTAGAATATCTTGCGGGTCTTGTTGTTGCGGCGCTGTAAGTAAGTAAGTAAGTCATAGTAATGAGTACTAGAAAGATCCAGGATTATGGTCCGAGCAGATTCTAACTGAGAATGGAATGTAAAACTAGGAAGATGACAATATTTTCTGTTAATCAGAAGATAACCAGTTAAGTCCTTACTCTGTCAGGGAAATGGCATGAAGCTAGTTAGTCAGAAGATCTTCTAGGTGTTGGTCACATTTTTCTGGGTTCATTATCTGGATGTATCTAGGTATGCATTAATATCAAATGTTAACTTTTTTGACTATGGCCTAAGGACAGAGTCTCGAGGACTATAACTTACATTATGTGTTGGTAGACCCCAAGTTTTTCCTTTCACTTTTATCTCCAAGTTCCTGTTATCATCCTATATCAAATAGTGGAACCACCCCTGCCCCCCCAATTTCGGTCAACCAACATTGCTAGTAGCCCTACTAGGGACCTCGTACAGCTCTTTGCCGCCCCAGGTCAAAAACACTGATTATGGTGCATTACCATAAACTCTCAATCTAAAGAGTTATAGTCTGAATACTAGTTACTTGCTGGTTTCTTCTCGGTAGAAGCAACACTCCGAACCGGTGGTAGATTCATATTATTACCTATATGATTTTCTTGTTAAATTGACGATTTATAAGTGTTTGTTTCAAACCTATACAAATAAAGAGTATTTTAACTTTGACTTTGACTTTGACTAAACTCAAATATCTTTATTTATATGGGCCTCAAAAAAGAACTTATAAATCGTCAAATAATACAACACAGAACAATCTGAATCTACCACCGATTCGGAACGTTGCTTCTAACGAGAAGAAACTGGCAAGAAACTGTTACTCTTTTCAACGCCAGATTGATTGAACAACAATATGTAATGTACAGATTATATTAATATTTATACCAAGTCATACAGTTAATATTCGTAGCAGATGTAATGAAGCTTAGAATATGTATAATCGGAAAATACAACTTTACACAAGAGTTGCAATTTTTTAATAGCTTAACCTCGGATTTGGGAATATTGGATGATAAGATAAGGTGATGATGACGATTTAGATTACCTAGATATATAGAAACCACACCTAAGATAACATTGTTGCATTATTGTAGTCAGAGATGACCTCTAAATAAGTTAATAATGATGTCCACACACTCAGCAGCAGTGAGAGTGATACAAGGGCACGGCTCATAGGCAACCCTCCTTCGATGGATGCTGCACTCAAACGTCTCAAAAATCTAATTACCTTCTGGACAGAGCTAAAGTGGTTTGAATGATCGTTGTAGTGGTACAGTGACCATTTACGTAAAATGGCCCACTTATGAGGCTAAGTGCGGGAAACAAATGCCCAACTAACTAACTATGATCTCCATAGACTTGTTTTTGTGGAAGCACAATAGGGATGATGACTGCATTAAAAAACTATAATTCTATTTAGTCCGTTAGTTAGATTATACAAACATTTTGTCATCTTGCCTATTGATAACATTTATTAGTACTAGCCATCCCTCTGGCTACTATCTGATTGAAATAACTGCTACAATTATAATTATTAGCCTTATATTCGAACTGTTAGATTAGTATTCTATTATTTCGTTTTTGCTCATCTGTTGCAAGTTTGGTTGCCCTTCGGCATTAAATACTATTGTTAATTTTAGGAATAAATTTAAAGAATATTACAAAATGAGCAGTTTTTTTTTACTTTCAATACATAAGTTGATCAGCTAATAGGCTATTTTGTATGTAAAGTTTTCCCATTTTCCAAAATCCTTTAAGTTGGTTGCATAAAATAATAAGTAAAATAAATAAGTAAAAAAATAAGTTTTCGCATAAACTAAAAATAACTTGGTATGCATTAGTGTTTTCCTCGTTCGACAAACTAACGATTGATGAATGTTAAAATCATAAAGATGTTGTAATAATACAGTACGAAATACCCATTGTTTAAGCCAGACCCCTTTACCCAGTTTAATATCAATAAGGAATCTTCTACTGTTATACAGAAAATATTGGGAAAAAAATTAATAAACTCAATACCTTGAAATTGACATTGTCAAGTAAACAAATACTTGAACTTCAGCTTAAACTTAATAATGTATAATTAGAAGTAGTTTCCCTTGGAGAGTTAACATCAATGTCAATTCAGCTGTGATTACTATATATAAATATAAATAAATATAAATATCCAACTACATCACATACATTGATCTGACTCCGAGGTAAGTAGCTTAAGCACTTGTGTTACGGATATCAGAAACAACAGTGGTATTACAAATATATACTTAAATATTGGATATTAACACCCAGACACAGAACAAACACAAGTATTCATCATACGAATGTTTGTCCTAGGTGGGAATCGAACCCACAACTCTTGGCGCATGGGGCAGGGCCACTACCGAATGCGCCATCGAGCCAGTCAGGATATGAAAAGGATCATTAATGTTGAAGAGGCGAGTGAGGTGTTGTATGATTGTGCCATATGGCATTCGGTTCTCTCTGTCTACCCCGCTAGTGGCGTGAAATTTAGTTAGTTAGTTATGACTATATTCATACATACATATATACATATCACCACTCTCATAATCCAAAAAGGAGTTGACAGAGTCAAAGGGACAGTTAGCCTCCTTAACCACATTCAGCCAAAAGATAAAAACTGGGCTGGGTCAGATAACAAATACAATCACACATCCAAAACCTGGTATACCATTAATCGCCTTCTACGACATGCTAGACAGACTCTGACCCAGTTGGCACATTCTTTTTAAGTCCCAGACCAACATAGGGCAATGACTATATAATACTATGATGATGATGACTATTACAATAATGTTATTAAACAAGTCTTAATTTTCTCCACCGCTTGTTTTTAGTTTCAATTCAATACCGTGAGTTAAAGTAAACCTCTTACCTCAGAAATATCTGCTTTGGACGCCTGAGATGAGCACATAGCTCCCAAAACTAAAATAAAAAGAAAAGTAAACTTACTTACAAATTTAATTTTCTTCAGAATACACAAAAAAAATAGGAGTTAAGTAGTCGCACTGCATCGATATCGACGTGAACCAAACTAGATAAAGCTAATTAAATTAGAATTAAATGTAATAGTTGGCAAAAACTGTGCCAATATAATCCACGAAACCACTAGGTCGAAGTCCTTCACGACTCTAATTTCGCTTACCGTTTAGTAAAATATTGGTTAGTACGTAACTCACCAAGATATTGTGACTTATTTGAAATTTAAATTTTAATGGAGGTTTTAGGGGGCACTTGTTACTTGCTGTTGCATTCAAGTAGGTACCTACAAGTACCTACTCATTTTGACATTAAAAACAAACTGACAAAAGACTGGACGTTGACCCTTAGATTTTTTTAATGTTTCGGTCCAAGAACTTAATATTTTAGCCAAGTAAATTTTTTTAGTAAGATTTTTCAAACATGTTTTTGGCGGAAAATCTTCCTATCAGTTTAATCATGTAGTGTAAATAATTATACATATATTTTTGATGAATATTAACGTAACTATATGTTATTGCTTTTTGCCCAGCATTTGTCCCCGCGGGATTGAACCAAAAATACTGGTTTCTATCTATTTCTATGCTAAAATTTATCAAAATCTATTCTGGAACTGATTAGAATCAGTCAATCCATTTGATTAATTAAAAAAAATATGATTTGGAGCGATTTAAAAAAATTATGCATAATTATGGTAGTAAAGAGCGGTAACAGCTCAATGGTGAGAACACGCGACTCGTATTTACGAGTGCAAACCCTGCAATTTTTCAAATCAATGTACATGTACATATTTATAACATTAGCTCGGTGGTGAAGGTAAACATTGTGATGAAACCTGCAGATTCAAATAACTACAGATATAACCAGGGGCAAGGAGGGGCAGTGCCCCACAAGTTTGCGGAGTCCCTAAAACCTGATTAGCAAACCTCAGTCTATTTTTACTCTGGTAGACAAAATCAAATGAAACTCCTCCCAGGAAGAAAATATCAATTGCCGCCCTATTTCCGGACCGATGGACCCCAGTTTTTTTTTGCCCCAGAGTAATACCACCTCTACCATAAGGGCACGCGGGGCCAGGTTCGTTTGTTTTCTAACGTCAAAGTTGCCAATATTCCTTTGCCTCTAATGACCGCTAAAATTACCACTTATTACAATTGGTAACCAAGCTATCCTAGTGGAGAGCAGGCATTTTCACAGCTTAAGTGAATAAAAAATGTAATATCCAGAGAAACATATCAATATGCTAGATTGATGATGATAATAACTGCAGGGTAATATTATTTGTATACTATTGCAAGTTTGGTTAATGTAAGGCACTGTTAAAATAGGATTCAATTGATGTCATCGTTAAGAAAAAATTATTAAAAATAAAAGTAAATCCGAGTATAAGAATAAATCAAACAATACGCGCGTTATCGAGTCTGTGAAATACCTAGAGGAAAAAAATACCGGCCAATTGCCAGTCGGACTCGCGCACGAAGGGTTCCGTACCACATATCTATAAAAACGGCAAAAAAATCATGTCTGTTATTCTGTTTTTTATTATTTGTTGTTATAGTGGGTAACAAATATCAAAATATTACGGTTCATGAGATACAGCCTGGTGACGGACGGACAGACAGCGGAGTCTTCGTAATAGAGTACCGTTTTACCCTTTGGGTACGGAACCTTAATAAATAATAATTAAAATTAAATCAGCCGTCATCGGATGGTTTCATAACAATAAATAAAAACAACAGACGCCAGGTCCGGCAGCCAACCAGTTCGGTGAGGAGTGCTGATTAGTTAACATCGGGTTTCGTTCTTGCGAGCACGTAACGTTCTCGTGTGATTTAGTAAAAGTAACAGTGGATATTTTGTTTATTTACAAACAACAACAACAACAAGGTAGGTAAATAAGCTTAAAATAATTCTTCAAACTGATTGGTCACAACCAACGGATACGTAGGTAGGTACTGAATTAAAAAAAAACAAATGTCATTGTTTTTTTTTTTAATTGTTTATACCAAGGAATTACTAAAAAAATCTATACTTATAATAAATCTGTAGAGAGGTCAATTCTGTACATGAAATATATTTTCAAAATAACTATCAGGGGGTGATTAGTGATCGATACTGATGCCAAAAATGCAATCAGTAAAATTTTTGTCTGTCAATCAATTATTCTTCATACTCCTGGGCAGGTTATAGTATACTTTTCATTACGCTACAATCAATAGGAGCAGAGTAGTGAAGGGAAATGTTGGGAAAACGGGAGAAGTTACTCCATATTTTAAGTTTCCGTCGCGTGTGCAGCCTTAATGGTTAAAGTTACATAGAAATCATGTATGACGGAAATAGTCTATATAATATTAACCATAAACGCGGGTAACACCGCTGGCACAGCTAGTATAAAATAAATATTACACTACATCACATACATTTTACGGCTATCAGAAACCACAGTGGTATTACAAATATATACTAAAAAATATTCAATATGTTGAAATTTTAGTTTTCAATATGTCAATATTGATTATTTTAGTATACCTTTGTACCTTTAAAACCCAGACACAGAACAAACACAAGTATTCATCATACGAATGTTTGTCCTGGGTGGGGATCGAACCCATAACTCTTGGCGCATGAGACAGGGTCAATACCGAATGAGCCATGGAGCGAGTCAAATTTATTGTTAAATTAATTTTTAATTTATCTGATATTCAGTTACATAATAACTGTGTTATATACTTTGACTCTGTTCTGTTTGAAGCATGATCATAAAATATAATTGTAATCACGTAGTACGACCTAATACTAAATAATCAATAAATATAAAAAAATCTTTATTTAGAGCGGTGGTAGCTCCATGGTAAGGACACGCCCCTCTGAACCGAGGAGTGCGGGTTCAAAACCGGGCACGTACCTCTGGATTTTTCAAATCTATGTATGTATTTATTATTTTTTGTATATGGTAGTTGACGGTGTAGGAAAACATCGTGATGAAACCTGCAAATTCAAACAACTTTGGATTTGTAACCATGATCCAAAAATTGTCTGGTTCCCCTATCTTAGGGTTACGAAGGTCAGATCGGCAGTCGCTTCAATGTGATTACCAGACTCGCTAAATCCTGGATCATGGTCTAAGCGGACCCCGTCTAAACACGGGACATAACGCTAGGAAGATGATGAAAAATTTCTTTATTTACCAAAATTAAGGTTTGAATCGGACCGCCCGTATTTATAGTTATTATATATGTAAATTATTGCAATTATTAATTAAACTAAAATATGTTTTATAGTAATACAACGTAATTGCATAACGAACAAGCTGGTTCTCAAATGCATGAGATGTAAGTTCGAACCCAAGTGCGCGCTTAAGTCAAAATTGTTTAAATTCAATAGTCGTACAATCTGTTAGTAAAACTGTTAGGAAAACGTTACTTATCTATTTAAGTTACAAGTTGGTAACTCTCGTTTATCAAAAACAAGTGACAAAAAATAAACATTGAAGCTTAATGTAGGTAAACAAAATAATAGGTACGATTTTTTGCGAGACGGTAAAAAGGGTAGGTACCTATTTAAGAATATTCAACAATATCAAGAAGGCCTGTGCTTTTTATATTAAAATAGAATAAACACACGTATTCATCACACGAATGTTTGTCCTGGGCCCCACCCAGATCGAACCCACAACTTTTGGCGCATAAGGCGGGGTCACTACCAAACGCGCCATCGAGCCAGTCAAATTCATTAGTAAACGCTACGCCACTGGTTTTGTATGTCATGTCTTAGTCTTCATGGTCCAACAATTGCAGTGTTTTGAGTATTTTACGTGACTACAAGCGGTCTTTGAAAGTATAATTGCACAGTGTCATTAGCGACCATAACCCAACGACGATGCGCTATATCTACCTACATAAAAGTTACATAGACTCGGGTAACTCAGCATCAACTCAAAAGCTCATCAGATGCAATTCAATGCGCAATTTAAGTTAACACTCTGCGCTAAGGAGCAGTAAAACGGAATGCACTTAGTTTTGGACGACATTTCCGGAAATTTGTACGACCCCACGCAGTGTGCTGTGTGTTAACACATTTAGAATGAAAGAAAATAAAATTTATATAATGCAATACTTTTTAAAAACAACATACTTAACATCACGCCCGTAATCCCCGAAAGGGTAGGAAGAGTCAAAGGGGCAGCGAGCCCCTTTAATCACATTTAACCAAAAATAAATCTGTGCTGGGTTAGATGGGAAACAGAGCTAGCTAACATGTGGCTAGCTTGTCGCCTACACAATCACGTACCCAAAACCCGATATACCATTTACGTCAGATTTAGGCCAAAAAACCGTCGGACTATAAATAGATTAAATTATGATGTGTTGCTGCTAGATACGTGAATAGCAATGGTAGAACGTGAAGGTCATATTCGGAAAATTAGCCTCAATAACTTTGAATGAAGCAATCACTAACATATGTAAAAGGGGACGGGGAAGGGAGGCAAGTTAATGGTTGCGTTATTTAAAGAATAATAAGATGGTGTTATGAACAAGTATGATTAACATGGAACAGATATTTTAAGTCCGAGAGTATCATCATCTTTTTTTTATATCTTTCTAATATATTGAATTCTCGTGTCGCGGTGTTTGTTACCAAACTAATCTTGATCTATTGAAGACTTTTTCAATGACAGGAATCTGCAGTCTGCGCTCTAATTCTTGCATGGTCTACTCTCCTATTGTAATGTATTACATTAATTATATTTGAATTATATAAATTTGTAGAAGTAGATATAAAGTAGCATTGCTATTGTATACATGGCGATTTAAAAGAGTAACTACCGAGTTTCTTGCCGGTTCTTCTCGGTAGAATCAACGTTCCGAACCTGGCGGTAGAATATTTTTCTTGTATTATTATGACTATTCATAAGTGTTTTTGTGGAGCCTACATGAATAAAGATATTTCTATTTCTATTTCTATTTCTAAATCCGAAACGGCTTGACCGATTTTTATGAAATTTTATATATTTTTTTTGGTAGGTCTAAAAATCGGTCGTAATCTATTTTTCACACCCCTAAGTGATAAGGGTGGTCCACCCAAAAGCTATAACCTGAGAACGGCTTTACCGATTTCGCTAATTCTTTTTTATTTGTGTTTGGTATTACTTTTGAAAGAAAAAAAATTAAAAAGTTGTGCGGTAGAATAAAAAAAAATGGGTACCTACTGAAAATCCGAGAACGGGGCATTACGAAGTGTGCCAGATCAGCTACTTATTTATAGTATTATTTTTGGCTGAATGTGGTTAAAGGGGCTTGCTACCCCTTTGACTGCCTACCCCATCGGGGATTACGGGCGTGATGTTGTGTATGTTTGTATAATAGATCCACAACCTCAGTCTAAAGAAATACCTAATAGGTGGACGATCAGTTTCACCAAGTTTCCTAAAGGGTAGGTACCCTACCTACCCAAGCAACGATATGCTCCTTAAACCACACTAAGCTATATAAATAAAAAAATAAAAAAATGGATTTCATCTAGGAATGTTGTGAAAAGTGGAACATGCTTTTAAATTGTTGTATGTATTTAAATAAAGTAAATCTTCCCGCGAACCCCCTATGGGTTCGCGTACCCCCCTTTGAGAAACGCTGTACTATAAGAACACGATACACTTTATATGGTGGAGACTGGAGACAAATTGGTTACGCATATTGGTAAATGACGATTACATAAGTAACGATCGAGTTTTATTAGTTGTTTTGGTGTAGTCTTGGGCATACTAGTTCGCAACTGAGATCGCTCAGTATAGGTCGCCGCTCCTAAACAAACTAGTTCGTTCTTTTAGTTCGTTAGTTCGTCGTTCGCTCGTTTTAATATAGTCTAGCTTTGACGATCTAGATCGTTCTTTTAGAATTTTAGATCGTCAGTTCACGAGTCTGTGGTGAGAACGATATGCTAAGAGATATCTCAGTATAGTTCTACTGCCACTATGCCACTCTGCCTAGTAGTTTTTTAGAAGGGAAGATGCAGATATAATATTTTATCAATATTTTATGACTGCAACTACAAACTGTTTCAGTTAATATAAATAAAATACTCAGATAAAATATTTTGTCATGAACGAACTAGCGAAGTATTAACGATCCAAACTGCGAACTAGTTTGCGTAGTTCACCTAAAAGAGCGCTCTATCGAACTAGTTCGTTCGCGAACTACACAAGCCTATTTGGTAGAATGTTTCATATTAACAAAACAAAACGCCTTTGAAACCTACTAAAATACACTGAATTTAATTATTAAAAATATGGTAATTTTCGTTATTCTATTTAATGAAGGTATACCGGGTCCCCTACGTAGTTTCGAACGCCGCTGTTGCGAAGCACGCTGTTGCGAATTATTTTTCCACTGCCTCATAGGTTCGAACGCTCACCGATTCGAATGACGTAGTCGCGAACAACGCTGTTTCGAAAAACGTTTTCACTGCCTCATACCTTCGAATGCTTGTGTTTCGATTTATGTAGTTACAATTAGCTAGTATTAAAAATGGCATTAAAGTATTAATTAAAACAAATTAAAGAGCAGTGTTAGCTCAATAGTAGGGACACGCGCCTCATACGCGAGGTATATTGGTTCAAAACCGGGCGTACGGCTAGGCAGATGATGATCCCCCCGCCGGGGTCCTTGGTTTGTCGTACCGGGGGGGCTTAGTAGGCCCTGACATGACAGGGCCGAAGCGAAGAAGGACCCCGAGGTGAGCCGCAACTGCACGACTTGCTACCGGGTAGTTGCGGCGGTCCGGCTGTGGCCCACTGCGGCCGGACCAGGGTTGCCGAGGAAGAGGAGGAGCTGAGTGTTGTCGTTGCTCGCCTCCCTATCCTCGGCAACCCGACAGGGGCGCGCTGGGTCGTGCTGTGGTGGGTCGCAGAGGGATTGAGCGTCTCGATGCTCTCCCTCTGCGACGACAGGGCTAAGCCCTCAATCTGGGTCGCCGGGAGGAAGGCGGCCCCTTCGACGAGGCGCTCTCCGCGTGCCCCTCTGGCTTAGCAGAGGGCACAGCGCGAGAGTGGGCCCACGACGCCGGTCACGGGGATGATCGGCGTCTGAATCCTGGGCGAAGTGGTTGAGACATGCTGGGTGGCCTGGCATGTCTCGACGCGCGCGCGTGCTCAGTGCTGTGCATCCGACGACTGTTGTCGTGGGCTGCACAGCATCGACCACCGCCGCGCGAGGTGGGCCGCGTAGCGCGGCACGCGCATCACCGGAGGAGCTGTCGTATAGTCCCGACAGTGGGGATACAGGCTCCTCCGGGACTGCGCCGCTGGAGGCCACGTTGGGGTTTTAGTCGGTTCGAGTCCGACACACCGCCCTCTGCTTCCCCGAGTAGAGGGTGACGGCTCGTGGGAGTTTCCCCAACTTAAAAAAAAAAAAAAAGGCAGATGATGATAACGTAGTAATTAAAAACATCTCATTCGGTGTCATTTTTAATACTAGCTAATTGTAACTACATAAATAAGCATTCGAAGGTATGAGGCAGTGAAAACGTTTTTCGAAACAGCGTTGTTCGCGACTACGTCATTCGAATCGGTGAGCGTTCGAACCTATGAGGCAGTGGAAAAATAATTCGCAACAGCGTGCTTCGCAACAGCAGCGTTCGAAACTACGTAGGGGACCCAGGTATACCTACCCACAATAATATTCATTTATTTTTAATATTACGCACTCACCCATTCTTTTGCATAGTCAAGAAAATAACTATTATGCCATTTATAATGGAGACGAGTAGGTACATTATGTGAAGTGTGTCAATATCTTACCACAACACAAATTGGCGGGAAAATGTTTGTAATCGTTGTTTGTCAACAATCATGGCTCGAGGTCGACACAGTGGCCAGTTTGAAATTAATCTGGGGACAAGATCTTTAATAGGCGGTACACATTGATGTGTCTCTGTTATCGGGTAAACCCAATGATAAACTATCACAGTAGCCGGACATTTGCAACACGAGAGAGAACAACAGATATCAGAGGGGCTTCGATGGCCTCCGTTTGGAGAGGGCCCCCCGGAGCTACGGAGGTCTCTGAGCTATGGTGACCCCTTTTATGAAATCGAATACTCTTACTCGAGAGATTCTGTAGTCAGTAGATGCATTAGAGTTACAATCGGGACATTCCGTTCAAATCTGAAGGAGCTGGTCACCCAGTGGATTACCCAACGCACAGGTCAACGACCCGGTTGAGTCACTCGTCCACTTGTGCCCGGTTACGCACTAATGCATATTCGCAATAGGTTAGCAAAACTAGTAAACTTGGCGCCATTTTGGTACACATACATACAAATCAAATCAAATAATTTTATTTTAATTTATCCACTTCACGGCACGCATGCTGCCTTAGCCTGCAAGTCAAGTCAAAGTCAATTTAAAAATATCTTTATTTACGTAAACTACTTTAATCATGACAACTGACTGGCCCGTTGGTCGAGTGGTCAGAGACCCTGGCCACGAAACCAAGAGTTGCGGGTTCGAATCCCGCTAGGCGCAAATATTTCGTGTGATGAACATGGAAATTTGTACTCGAGTCATGGATGTTTATAAATGTACCTATGTCTATGCATTCACCTAGTATCCACAGCACAAGCTTATAAGCTTAGTTTTGGAACTAGGGAATTGGTGTGTTAGTCTGGAAAATTAATTAATTTATTAATTTAACTCATTTAAAAAACGCCCATGTATATGTATGTAGTTTGAACAGAGGGGCCCCAGTTTGTTTTTTGGCCCAGGGCCCTAAGTCGCCCAGCACCGCAACTGCTATTCGGACATATCCTGTGCTCATCCTGAGGTGGACTTTAATATAGGGTTCTTCCCATGTGAAAAAAAGATCAATACTTTCGTTGCTTTACTTAGACTAATTTTAGTTGATAAATAAATAAATAATAAATAAATAAATTCTCCAGACTGGCACACCAATTCCCTAATTCTAAACTAAGCTAATGCTTGTGCTAGGGATACAAGGTGAACGGATAGACATACTTAAATATGTTTATAAACATCCATGACTCATGAGTTAAATATGAGATTGTTGATTTACCATTGGCATCCATATGCGCAGTGGCGGGCTAACCAGGAGGCAGAATGGGCGGTCCACCCCGGGCCTCTGGTCCTGGGGGGCCTCATATTATCACCAAGTTCCTGTAATAACAAACAGTAATCCTAAGTATCAAGTTACTCGATCCACTTAGAAAGAAACTTTATGCGAGTGTAATATTTTCGTTTAAGGCGCAATATGGTTGTAAATTTTAGGTTTAAATAAATGTGGGTGTTGAGAGAAATGGAACGTAAGGCGAATGATTGAGATGAATGAACGAAAGAATGATACGACGAATGAGTGAAGGAGCGAGAGACGAGGAGTCTGCTAGAAACGACGAAACTATTAAGACGTACCTAAGACGAACGACGCTCTAAATAATTATTTGTAATTGTATTTTAACAATACAAGAAATTCACTGAGAAGAGTTCAGTTTTCTTTAAACCCCTATACCCTACATAAATAATAATTATTAAGTATAATTAGTTATTCCTTTACTGACTGGCTCGATGGCTCATTCGGTATAGATCCTGCCCCATGCGCCAAGAGTTGTGGGTTAGATCCCCACCCATCCCATGACAAACATTTGTATGATAAATACTGGTGTTTGTCTTGTGTCTGGGTGTTAATATTGAATATTTAAGTATATATATTTGTAATACCACTGTTGTTTCTGATATCCGTAACACAAGTACTTAAGCTACTTACCACGGAGTCAGATCAATGTATGTGATGTAGTGTAATATTTATTTACTTATTTATTAACAAATATCATTTCAAAAATAGCCATCATTAATATGATACTCGCCTGTCCCTTTGACTCTGTCTACCCCTTCGGGGATTACGGCGTTAAGGAATGTATGTACCTAAGTATATTGTAATTCCAATGACCGTGTTCATCGTAGGAAACGTCATTTGCCAAGCCATTAATTTGCATAATCTAGATCTTACATAGTATTTTTTTTTTTTTTTTTTTTTTTTTTTTTTTAGTTGGTGAAACTCCCACGAGCCGTCACCCTCTGCTCGGGGAAGCAGAGGGCGGTGTGTCGGACTCGAACCGACTAAAACCCCAACGTGGCCTCCCGCGGCGCAGTTCCGGAGGAGCCGGTATCCCCACTGTCGGGACTATACGGCAGCTCCTCCGGTAGTGCGCATGCCGCGCTGCGCGGCTCACCTCGCGCGGCGGTGGTCGATGCTGTGCAGCCCACGCCATCAGTCGTCGGATGCACAGCACCGAGCACGCGCGCGCGTCGAGACATGCCAGGCCACCCAGCATGTCTCAACTACTCCGCCCAGGATTCAGACGCCGATCGTCCCCGTGACCGGCGTCGTGGGCCCACACTCGCGCTGTGCCCTCTGCTAAGCCAGAGGGCACGCGGAGAGCGTCTCGTCAGAAGGGGCCGCCTTCCGCCCGGCGACCTAAATTGAGGGCAGAGCCCTGTCGTCACGGAGGGAGAGGAGATCCCTCCGCGACCCACCACAACGCAGCGCAGTGCGCCCCTGTCGGGTTGCCGAGGATAGGGAGGCGAGCAACGACACACTCAGCTCCTCCTCTTCCTCGGCAATCCTAGTCCGGCCGCAGGGGGCTGCGGCCGGTGCCGCAACTACTCGGTGGGAAATGCCGAGCAGTCGCAGCTCACCTCGGGGTCTCTCTTAGCTTCGGCCCTGTCCTGCACCAGGGCCTACTAAGCCCCCCCGGTACGCCAAACCGAAGACCCCAGCGGGGGGGATCTTACATAGTATTTTTTTTTTTTTTTTTATTTTTTTTTTTTTTTTTTTTTTTTTTTTACGTGAGGAATGCATTTACGCACCGTCCAAGTAAACCTAGGTTCGGCCTACGAGGGATGTGTCGGGCTCAGAGGCCGGGAAAGCACTCTACTACCGACTAAACCTCACGGTGGTCATTCTTCGGGCGTTGGCGCAGATTCCGGGCTCCCCACTCGGGACTCTACGCGAAATCTACGTCTACGCCGCTGCCGATCCATGCGGCCCATCTCGAGGGAGAGGCAACCTCGCCCCCAGAACACCTCGCGGTGCTTATGACGGCACAGACCACAGTGTCACCCCATCCTATTTAACGGACGAGGATCCACGTGTCGTCATCTTCTCTGGGGCTGCTTAACGAAGTGAATGCAGGCCCCCCCGCAAACACTCCACAGCCCCAAAGGCCCTTTTAGTCGCCTCCTACGACAGGCAGGGATACCACAGGAGTATTCGGAGCCCCCCCTGTAGGGCGCATCTTACATAGTATTACCTTGACCTTACTTAACCCAGAAGAATACAAGGGAACCATGTGTAATTCTCAAACTCGACATGAACTACCTACAACAAATAATTTGCATTTTATTTAACTACGCAAATACAATTGCAGTGAACAATGTAGGTACTTAGGTATAAATAACGTGACACTCTGACAGAGCGCCGAATCGTGAACCATCATTGAAATAAGACAGGTCTTATCTTACTTTAAAGACTAGACCAAATATTAACTGATTTAAATCACTCATTCCGCATTTGCATCTTTAGCGGTATTTTAATCCGTGCCCTTTGGTTCCAGCGTCTCTTAGCTAATAGACTATCTGTAGTCAAAAATTAATGAGTCTCTCAATTTCTTTCGCAGATCTCGCCAAGACTGAAAAACCTCTACAATGTGTAGGTTCATAAAAGCAACGGTGGCGTTCTGCCGCTCAATAGCCGAATATGTCTTGGAATTCTTCTTTTCCCTCCTCTGGGACCGCAGGAGGGAACCCATACCGGACCTTGACGGCGACCTAGCCTGTCTAACTGACAGTGCGGTGGAGATGGCGAGGAAGATTAAGAACAGGGAGCTGAGATCGGAAGACCTGGTCCAGGCTTGTATTAACAGGATTCGACAGGTATGCTAGATCCGTATCTGGTGATCGGTAGTGAGGCTATCAGAACATACTTACCGTAAATTTTGTGAACAAATTGCCTCTTTTAAGTATTTTTTCAATTGAACTATTAGCCAGAAAAATAAGCTTGAGAACTCCGAAATTTTGAGCATAAAACGTGCTCATTTTTACTTTTAATTAATTAGGAGTAGTGAACTGAGTTGACGTATTGTCACTTGTGTAATTTTAGGTAAACGTGATTCTGAATGCAGTGATCGACGATAGATACGAAGAAGCGCTGAGAGAGGCCCGAGAGATAGACACATGCGTCCGGGATGGCCTGACTAGCGCTCAGCTTGATATGCCATTCTTAGGTAAGTTTAGATAACGTGTTAGAGCTTTACCTTATTATGAGGCACGCAAAAAGCGTATTTAAAGTGATAGGACGTGTTAATTGCAAGAAATGCGAAGCCAACGCAGTCAAGTCAAAAGAATGAGGGTAAGGTTTTGCTGCTTGGGACGTATTCTAATTTGTGTAAATTTGTCTCTAATATAATAAATATCAGACTACATCACATACATTGATCTGACTCCGAGGTAAGTAGCTTAAGCACTTGTGTTACGGATATCAGAAACAACAGTGGTATTACAAATGTATACTTAAATATTGGATATTAACACCCAGACACAGAACAAACACAAGTATTCATCACACAAATGTTTGTCCTGGGTGGGGATCGAACCCACAACTCTTGGCGCAAGGGGTAGGGTCACTACCGAATGCGCCATCGAGCTTGTCGAAATATGTGTAAGATATTTCATCAGCACTTGGGAAAACTTTCAGTTCAGCTATTGCGTTGAAAGAAAAGTTTTCGATCCGAGTTCTAGGATAATACAGCTGTTGTCGAAATATGTGTTTGTTTCGGATCTGGGTGTTTGTGGTACCTACGTAAATTCAGATTTCCATAATACTTACTTAGGAATGAGATTAATGTATCAGATCAGGGTAGATATTTATTTACTTACAATTTTGCCCATACTTGAAAAAAATCTAAGTCTGTCCAGCATGCTATTTGACAACACCGTTGCGCAAACGTTGAGAAACCTCATCGAATACAAAGTATTCGATTCACGTTCCTGGAAAAACAGTGGCTAGAAGAAGGCGTTTGCCTCGAGTCTGGGCGTATGTAGAAATTGATTTTCATGGTTTGTTGAAATTGATTTTAATGGTTCAAGCTGATTACTTTCTTTTTGATTTCAGGTGTGCCGTTCACCACTAAAGAGAGTCAGGCAGTGAAGGGTCTACTGCTGACGTACGGCGTGTGGAGCCGACGCACCGTGCGCGCTAGGGAGGACAGTGAGGCTGTGGTCAGGATGAGGGCAGCCGGCGCCATTCCCTTGGCGGTCACCAACTTGCCTGAACTCCTCATTTGGTAGGCTAACGATTTAGACATGGCCACGAACAAAACTTTGGAGGTCTTTAGAATGTCAAGAATGGTACCGACATATTGACAGACCCTTTGCTCCAGTCAGAGATCCAGGCCACGAAATAAAGGTCGCGGTTCCAATCCCGATAGGTGCAATTGTTTCGCGTGGTGAACATGGTCGAGTTGTGCTCGAACCATGGATATTTATAAATGTTTTTACGTATATCTGTCCGTTATTTAGTACCCATAGCGGAAGCGGTGGTAGCTCAATGGTAAGGACACGCGCCTCTTAACCGAGGAGTGCGGGTTCAAACCCGGGCACGTACCTCTGGATTTTTCAAATCTATGTACGTATTTATACCGCTAGCTCGACGGTGGGGGAACACATCGTGATGAAACCTGCAAATTCAAACAACTTTGGATTTGTAATCACGATCCAAAAATTGTCTGGTTCCTCTATCTTAGGGTTACGAAGGTCAGATCGGCAGTCGCTTCAATGTAAATTAATCGACTCGCTAAATCCTGGATCATGGTCTAAGCAGACCCCGTCTAAGCACGGGACATAACGCTAGGAAGATGATGATTTAGTAGTATCCATTCATAGCACAGGCATACATGTATAGTTTGGAACTAGAAATTAGTGTGTCAGTTTCGAGTATTTATTATTATCATATGCAACTTTAGTTGCGGCAAAACAGTTAATTATTTCCACATGTGGATGTCATGGATGGATTGTATTATCATACTAGCACACTAATATTATAAAGAGGAGAGATTTGATTGTTTGTTAGTTTGCATTGAATGAGCTCCAAAACTACTGGACCGATTTGAAAAATTATTTCACCAGTAGAAAGCTACTTCATCAGCAAGTAACATAGGCTATATTTTATTCCCGTATTCCCACGGAAACGGGTGCTAAGCGGGTGAAACCGCGGGGCGCTGCTATATAAAATAAAAGTTATTGACTGTCTTCAGGAATGAAACCCGGAATCCTGTACACGGGGCCACGAAGAACCCGCATCACACCGGCAGGTCACCCGGAGGCTCCAGTGGAGGCGAGGCGGCCCTTATGGCCTGTTATGCTACGCCCATCAGCTTATGTAAGTGATGAGTCTTTAAGCTGACTTTGAGTGGCTTAATGGCACATTAGGTAATAACCCTGTCCTATGCGCCAAGAGTTGTGAGTTTGATTCCCACCCCGGACAAACATTCGTGTGAATTATTGTGTTTGGGTGTTTATATCTAATATTGAAACATATATTTGTAATGTAGTGTTGAATCTGATATCTGCAACAAAAGTGCCTAAGTTTCTTCTTTCGGAGTCAGATCAGTATGTATATCTGATATTTATTTATTTAATGAAATTATTAAAACATTGTTTCGTCGTGGTCATTAACACGAATATTTTCAGGTAGGTCCCTTGAAAATATGCTCCATAATGCCTCTATCTACTCTCTAATTAGGTACCTGTTTGAACCAACTGTTATCATCTATGATTTCAGGTTCTGATGTAGCCGGTTCAACGAGAATACCATCTTTCAATTGTGGATTATTTGGATACCACCCCACGGCTGACACCACCAACATGAGAGGTTAGATTACATAAACGTTTTAAATAAGATCCTATGATCAACAGTGACGTAATTATGGGGTGACAGGAGTGGCTAAATGCCAAGGGTCCCCGACGACAAGGGGGCCCCCGGAGTTCCGTGGTCTCGGAGGACCGTCCCCCTATGCTCTTCCACTGATATATATTTAATACCGTGAGGGCCCGACCGACGAAATTGCAACAGACCTCAAGCCGTATAGTTTCGCCACTGATCATCAACCTACCTTTTCGTTTTAACTTTAATCTCTTACTTGTGGGTGAAAGGGACATATATAACTATGATATGATGTAAGTTTGCGTGATTGAGCCGAGCCATTGGGCCGACATACATAGACTTTTATATCGCAATCTTCCTTCTAACTAATATTATAACGCGAAAGTTTGTATGGATGGATGGATGTGTTACTCTTTCAAGCAAAAAGTACCGCATGGCTTTTAATAAAACTTTACAGTAGTATAGCTTATACATTAAAATAACACATACATACATAACATACATAACATCACTCCCATAATCCCCGAAGGGGTAGGCAGAGTCAAAGGGGCAGCATGCCCCTTCAACCACATTCAGCCCAAAATAAATCCGGACTGGGTTAGATGGAAAATTGTGAAAAAGCGGTGACAAGCGGCTAAACTGTCGCCTACACAATCACACACCCAAAACCCGATATACCATTAGTCGCCTTTTACGACATGCTAGACAAGAAAACTTTGATATCTAGTATGTATTCATTTTTTTTTTACTTTTTGTTAAGTCTTCTGAAAATTGCATTTGTCGCGCGTGTATATCCATTAGTGGCGCGCTAAGGGTGCGATAGTTCGTACGTATCAGAATAACTCATCATCTTCCTAGCGTTATGTCCCGTGCAAACGGGGTCCGCTTAGACCATGATCCAGGATTTAGTGAGTCTGGTTATTAGGTACATTGAAGCGACTGCCGATCTGACCTTCGTAACCCTAAGATAGGGGAACCAGAAAATTTTTGGATCATGGTTACTAATCCGAAGTTGTTTGAATTTGCAGGTTTCATCACGATGTATAAATACGTACATAGACTTGAAAAATCCAGAGGTACGCGCCCGGATTTGAACCCGCACTCCTCGGTTAAGAAGCGCGTGTCCTTACCATTGAGCTACCACCGCCGTATATATATACGTACACGTATCAGAATAACTATGGGTTATTTGTAACGAAGTATCTCATTGCAGGCATGTTCGGGCGAACGGGTCGCGAGGGCAGCAGTATATTCGGTCTCGGCTTCATCTCGAAGAGTATGGAAGACCAGATCCCGTTGATGAAGGTCATAGCGGGAGACAAGGCGCCACTTCTTGATCTGGACAGACAAGTTGACCTTAAGGTATCGAGTTTTAACGTAAACCATTTAATTTAACGCAAGGTGGCTAACCGTGTTTTTCCAGGACATGTTCTGGTTTTCGTAATGTCCTGAAAAGTCCTGGATAGTTTATTCAGCGTCCTGGGTTTTAAATGTAAACTTAGCCTGTTTTTTTTTAATAAACACTTGATATAGTTGGTTGTTATAATATTATGGCTCTTGCTTCTTATATTTTGAATCTATGAATCTACTACCGAAGTTTGTGTATTAATGATAATTTGCATATCATTAAATAAATGGATGAAAAAGTAATATTCATATTATAATTCTATTTGTTATTGCAGGATATTAAAGTGTATTACACTGAAGCCTTTAACGATATCTGGATGAGTCCGATTACGTCCGATTTGAAGAATGTCATGAAAGAGTGAGTATTTTGTTTTATAAGGTTCTTGGTCGTCTAGTCAAATGATGTACCGACTTGTGTTTCAGTCTGGCTGTTGTTTAGATAGCTGGGACTATAAGATTTCAACTGAAACATGGGGAAAAAACATAAAGAAAGCATATTCATCCAGAAAAAGTACTCTTAATAAAAGTGAAGTGTCACTTAAGTAAAGTGTTAAATTTATTACTTTAATTAATAAGTAATAATTTTAATACAGTAGATAAATCATCACGTCTGCAATCCTGAAATCGATAGGCCACCAGTAATCTCCTTCGACCAGTTTATCCAAAAATAAAATGCAAAAACAATTCAAAGAACCACATAGGTATGTGATTAAAAAATAATTCGTGAAGTGGCCAGTCACTTAATTTTCTTTTTGGCTAAATGCTGTATGGAGAATGCGGTAAGGAGATTCAATGCTCTTTGAATTCTGACGCCAACGAAGAAAACGCTTTCGGAGATTATGAGTGTGATGATATATTTTTATTTATGTCTTTTTTTCACCCAGTGTGATCTTAAAGCTGGAGGCTCGAACCACGGCAGCCAACAGTCCTCGGCCGTACTACCACCGCGCGTTCGACGATGCAATCGAACTGTGGCGGTACTGGATGTCCAAGGAACCCGAAGACTACTTCAGCATGTACAACAACGGGGAGGGCAGGCCGTTCATGATCTGGGAGATGATCAAGAAGGTGACGTGTTGTTAGAGGGTCGCCGAAAATTCCCTCTGTGCTCCGATAAAGTTTTTCTTAATAATAATAATACCATCCTAACTGATCTTGGTCACAATGGCCAATATCAACGAGGATTAGCCGACACAAGATTTCATAGTGCACAAGTGTCTGCGCAAACACAGGTACACTCTCTGTTCCGTTACTCTAACGGACTGCGCAGACGACGGACTTTTTGTCTGCGGATTTTTGTTTCTTTTAATAACTCATATTCTTTATTTGTCCATAAATTGGATCCACTTAACAAGGCGATTTATATTTATATTTTTATTATATACAATTAGAGAGTTAAAGAGAAAGAAAGAAGAAAATAAAGTATTTTACTGATAGCAACATAAGCAACGGTGTGGTATAATTATTTGCGTTACTGTTTCAGTTTATTGGCTTCAACAGACACAGCTTATACCTAGTGATGAGGCTTGCTGGACTTAGTTATTGGCCCTCCGTAAAGGCTGATTGGGCTGAGCCCCTAACGCGGGCTCTAAAGGACGATCTGTTTGTGAGTACTACATCCAATTATATTACGAACTAGTCCCGCTCCGACTTCGTCCAGGAACAAAGTAAGTAAATTTTACCCCGTTACCGTGGAAGTTTTGATTCAGTTCTTCGTTCTCGAACTTATAAACTACTATATATTTTTTTAAATCATGCGTTTTCTAGTTGTTTTCAATGTAGTAAAGTATATGAATAAAAAAGTGTTTATGGTTTGCGCCTAAGTGCAGCACATTTTTTTTAAATAAATTAAAAGAGTATGATAAGTCTATGGTAAATAATCTATGTATGTATGTAATATATGTATATATTTTTTATTTTACAGTCGAAACTAGCCGACAACGGCGTCTTGATCCTGCCCAGCGGGCCGCGACCTTGCCCCTACAATTACTTCTCGTATGTGGCCCCGTATAACTTCGGCTACTGGAGCATTGTGAACGTGCTCAAGTGTCCTGCTGTTCAGGTAAGGGGGGTCGCTAAGCCTTACTCGGGGGGTCGACGCCAAAAGGAAAACAGAAATGTTCTACACACTATTAGTGAGAAACTGTTTTCTGTCTATGACCTAGGGGGTCGCAAATTTTTTTTTAAGTCTGTTAGGGGGTCGCGTATTCAAGAAAGGTTGAAAAACACTGCTATAAATTATACTTAGGGAGGATAGATAGATAATTATGGACTAAGGTGACATGTAGGTACTCCTAAATTGAAGCATTTATGTAAGTATTTATATTAAAATTTTGTATGGTTACTTTCTTTATGAATGGTATTTGTATGGTTACAAATATTTCCTCTTTATATTATTAGTATGATAACACAACCTACCCCACATGACATCCACATGTGTAAACATTTTAACTGTTAAGTTTTGTCGTAACTGAAGCTGAGTGAAGCTGTATTAATAGATAAATATCAGACTACATCACATACATTGATCTGACTCCGAGGTAAGTAGCTTAAGCATTTGTGTTACGGATATCAGAAACAACAGTGGTATTACAAATATATACTTAAATATTCAATATTAACACCCAGACACAGAACAAACACAAGTATTCATCATACGAATGTTTGTCCTGGGTGGGGATCGAACCCTCAAGTCTTGACGCATGGGGCAGGGTCACTACCGAATGAGATATCGAGCCAGTATAGGTATAGATACCGATGCCCTTACTAAACGCAGCTCTCTACCTATATAGGTACTATATTATAACATCTTTCTTCAGGTTCCCCTCGGCCGGAATGCCAAGGGCCTACCCTTGGGCCTCCAAGTGGTAGCTGCTCCGAATAATGATGCGGTCTGCATCGCCGTCGCTAAGCTTTTGGAGAAGGAGTATGGAGGAGCCATCATGGCTTGCCGGTAATCGTGTAATAATAACTTATCGTAACATCACGCCCATAATCCCCGCAGGGGTAGGCAGAGTCAAAGGGACAGCAGGCCCCTTTAACCACATTCACCCAAAAATGAAACTGGGCTGGGTTAGATGGGAAATTGTGAAAAAGTAGTGACAAGTAGCTAGCTTGTCGCCTACACAAGCACACACCCAAAACCCGATATACCATGAGCCGCCTTTTACGACATGCTAGGTAAGAACCACAGTTGGCACATTCTTTTTTTTTGTCCCAGATCAACATGGGCCAAGTCCCAGATTAACATGGGATCAACAAATAATGTAAAAAAAATATATATGATGTTCATAGGGCCGCACAAATATCAAGCGCGGGCGGCAAGCTACCCGCGGGCCGCTATTTGACGACCACTGAAATCTAGTGTAAACGTTCTTTAACTTATAAAAAATATATATTTTATTACCAGCACAAAAAAAAATATACAACAAAAAATTCAACATTCAAGACAAGAAAAAAATATCGCTATGTTTCCAGGGTTGCCCAAACTAGAATAAGCCTGTATCATAATCAATATCTATTTGGTCGCAGGGCCCAGCAGGGGCTGGGAACGCACCAAGTGTTCGGAGGCACAAAAGGAGAAGCTTCAAAACCCTACATCGAAAACCGGTAACTCATAGAGTAAATACTCAGTGCCGAGAGGTATACCTTATCCAGCGCGTAGCGTGGTCTTCTTCAGCTTTTAGAGGGTTTTTGACAGTTCCCCATCATATTTTTGTTTATTATCTATTAAAATGTAATTGTAATTGTATCAATTAAAATGTATACCTACTATCATTAATAATGTTTATTAGATCACGGAAAAATCGCCCCATATTTCTACAATAAGATGATGAAATGAAGCTGATATTTGTTATGTTTCTATATATTCAAGAATACTTAAGAGAAGAGCGTTGCATCTCACCCATGTTTTCACTTTCAATTATTATTTATATAAACCATTAGTTTAGAATCCTTGTAGCCATTTAACCCCGTAGTGTATAAATAAAATAAAAGTAGCAGAAGCAATGTTAAATATACTTATATTTATATAGGTACTTACCTATTTAAAGACCAAAAAAATGCAGGTTATTTGTATTTCAATTAATTAAAAAAACTGCCATTTGTATAACGACCTACCCACTTAAGTAATAGTAAATAAAGTTACATTTTACGATAACCGAATTGAGCAACTTTTGGTAATTTAGCTCAGTAGGTAAGTACGAATATTTTTTACCAGTGATATCAAAGTTAACGACTTTAATTTGACTTTGATTTTTAATATATTATTGTCAACAATAATATATTAAAAATGTATGTTAATAGGTACTATGTAATTATTTTGGTATTTTTAGACTAGTATAGTAGTGGTCTAAAAATATTATTACAGAGATTTTGTTTCATAATCCTGTATAACTTTAATAAACGAGGGTTTTTGAAATATTTAGTCGAGAACCTGCATAATCTGCCTGCCTGCATCCTAAATTTGAATATTGTATTTATTTCTATTACATAAACAAGAGTTGTAAAGTACTCCCAAAAAATAATTAATGTAAAAATATATTTAAAACAAATGTTTACTATGGATTGATTTTGTATCACTATTTGCATTTATTTTATATTTTTTTACTTGTTGTAGCTACATAATAATGATTTGATAATTTTTATTCCCAAATAACGGCTCAATAGATTTAAAGTGCGTTTATTAAATTTTGTAACTTATATCATAGATTTTTATTTTATTATGCTTTATTATTAAACGCTCTATTTTATTTTTTTGTGTATTCTTTTATAACTCTAAATTATAACAGTTTTTCTAACCAAGTACAGTGATATTTATATCATCCAAAGGCACATCATATTATGAAAAACTAAAACTGTGCTAAAACTTATAATTCCATGAGCGGAAATATCATTCTAAACGTATTTCTCTAAATGTAAGTTGACATACGAACACGACCATAAAATGACCTTGATTCGACTTTGCTTTGACATTTCAATAATTTTGTTGTGAATTTGACAGATAACAACTTCGACTTCGGTAATTTTGTTCGTGACCTTCCGATCTTAGATAATTCTCTTTATTTGTTAGAAACTAGTTGAAGTGATAACTCTTGCGGCGGTGTGGAGGAATATTTCATTTAGTTAAAATGTCCAGCGCAGTTACCGTGCCCACGACCCCTTACGAGGGTCAAAAGCCGGGTACAAGCGGTTTGCGTAAGAAAGTTAAGGTTTTTGTTCAGGAAAACTACACGGAAAACTTTATTCAGAGTATTTTGGACGCAAATAAAGGAGCTATAGTGGGTTCTACCCTTGTAGTGGGCGGCGACGGCCGGTATCTTGTGAAGGAGGTCGTTGACAAAATTATCAAAATCTGCGCGGGCAATGGAGTAAGTTTTTTTTTTTTTTAAATTACTGCACTTGTATTAGGCAACTTTCTATAAATGACTAATTTATAATAAGTAGACAATTCTATGCAGCTCGCTTAAAGCATTAGCAAAAAAGTGTAAAGCATTTATATAAACCTGTAATTTTTTTACAATATTATCTTATTTGAATGTATACATACATTTTATTAATACATATAATCATGCGTTATATTTAAAGAGTAGAGTAAGATTTCTTGGCCCAAATGTTACATCACAATTAGTTTTTAAAAATTGTATTCATATCTTTGATACAATTCCTATCTATATTCCTATCTAAAATAAGATATAACACTAAAATAGATATTATTTATTTAATTATACTGTGAAATGAGTGGTCATGGTATGACACATATAAAAAAAAAATTAAGTGCTCCTAATGATGCAAATAAGCAAACTCACATAATTCAACTATTATTACAACTACATTTACCTACCTTAACTGCAAGTTTTTCCAAAATCAATACATAATATAATAATACATAACATCACACCCTTAATCCCCGAAGGGGTAGGCAGAATGAATGTGGTTGCAAAAGATGCATCCCAGAGTTTTAGTGGGTATACCCCAGCCATTACCATCTTGGCGGAGAGGGGGGTCTCTTGATGCAGAGTCCCACATAACTATCTCATCCCTCTGAAACATCACATACTTTAATCTGACTCAAAGCTAAGCAGCTTAAGGGCAAATCAAACCCATAACTGTTGACGCATAGGGCAGGGGCCCAGTTGTGGATTTGATTTACCTACTATTAGTAATAATAATGTCTCCTAGCCAATATCGGTCACATCGACTAATTCCAACTAGGATTAGCCAACTACGCAGGGGAAGTGCATAAGTGTGTGCGCAAACATAGGTGCATTCTCTGTTCATTTACTCTAAAAGCCCAGTGAAATGGCAATTTGACATGAGTGGAGACAGGTCAGACACAAGACCAATGGCTTAACATGCTTTCCGAGGCACAGGGGTAATTAAATTGCCAATTTAGCAGTAAGATAATGCACAATAAACAAGTTAAATAGTTCTTGTTTATGTCGCTTAGTAGTAGAAGAGATAAATAACACATTTGTTTACATTGATAAGGTAGAAAATGTCTGTTATAGCTTGTAATCCTATATATTATCAATTGTTATTGCTTTGCCCCAGTAAGGTTTTAAATAAAAAAAATATTTGTACAAGCAAACCATTTCTTTAGCTTTTAAACCAAACCTTGTGTGGTAGATACTAGAAAAAAAAAATCTAGGCATTGGATAGATATTTTATATAAGTTTACACTATAAACACTAAACAAATAAAAACTTGAGTACCTACAATTGACTACAAGAGCTTACAAGTGTAATTGAATCCTACAGCCTGTGGTACTGTGGACAAGATTTTTATCCAAGGCAAGGTCTTAAAGCTGTATAAATTCCGTAAAAGTGGTCTGCCTGGACCACTTGTGGTCTATGCTGACATACCCAAAAATGCATATATGTTATAAATTTCTATTTAATTTTAATTACTTAGAATAGTTCCATTCATGTATTCATTTGGATCCATTTGACAGATTTTACATCCTTCATTATTCATATGTAGTTATGGGGAATGTAGGCAAGTATGTATATGCTAGTGATGTTCCGGATATCTATATCCCTATTCGTAGATATCCGAGGGAGAAGAAAGATCCGTATCCGTTACTTTTCTCTTCTTTAATAATTTTCACTTGATAAGATTAAATGCTATATATGGTGGTTAGGTAGAATTAAAAAAGTATTAAATTCTTTCAGAGTATTTTTTATTTCTGAAACTCAAATATTTGGCACCTTTATAATGCAAACTTTTATCGTAGTAAGTTACCATACCAATAGTACTCTCGCGCACTATTGATACCGGTTGAGTAAGAAAATAAAGATTGGTATCCATATGCGGATTTTGACACCAATTTGTATGTGTATTCTGATCCGTATCCGCAGATATAATTTTTTTACAATCCGGCATATCACTAGTAATACATACCTGCCTACAATCCCCTTTACGACGTAGATTTTACATTAAATGTATATTCCAGGTCTCGAGACTACTAGTAGGTCAAAATGGAATTCTATCGACCCCAGCAGTGTCATGTATCATCAGGAAGTACAAAACTCTTGGTAAGTGTCCAAAATAAAATATCTCTTCATAGTTATTGGACAACTTTGGAGGCACATCTATACTTATATTAAATCTGTAGAGAGGTCAATTCTGTATATGAAATATATTTTCAAAATAACTATCAGGGGGTGATTAGTGATCGATACTGATGCCAAAAATGCAATCAGTAAAATTTTTGTCTGTCTGTCTGTCTGTCTGTCTGTCTGTATGTTCCTTATAGAAACAAAAACTACTCGACAGATTTTAACGAAACTTGGTACAATTATTCTTCATACTCCTGGGCAGGTTATAGTATACTTTTTATCACGCTACAATCAATAGGAGCAGAGTAGTGAAGGGAAATGTTGGGAAAACGGGAGAAGTTACTCCATTTTTTATCCATCGCATGTGCAGCCTTAATGGTTAAAGTTACATAGAAATCATGTATGACGGAAATAGTCTTTATAATATTAACCATAAACGCGGGTGACACCGCTGGCACAGCTAGTATCTAATAATTTTGATAAAATCAAATAAAGAGATAGTTACAGACAAATTGAGTACCTTTTTTTTGAAGTTGGTAAAAAAAATATAAGGTTTGGTTTTTGTCACCAGTAGCCATTACAAATGACTATTAAATCCATTATACTACAGTAAAACTAGATAAGATTAGGTGCATTATATGATGATGACACAATTATAAAAAATTACAATATTTCCTGTGTGTTACGCCAGTATGTAATCATTACGCCATCTTTAATGTCAAAATGAAAGACCATGACTTAGCATGTTTCAAGACTAGTATAGGCCCGCGATTACGTATGTTACTGTAAATTGTATACCTACTGTAAACTTCATAAATAATCCAAAGAGCATTTATCAATTTTTTTGGGTATGTGATTGTGTAGGCAACAACCTAGCCACTTCAGCAGGATTTAGCGAGGCATTGAAACGCCTGCCGATCTGGCCCTCGTAACCCTTAGATAGGGGAATCAGACAATTTGAATCATAGTTACACATCAACAAAGACAGCATGTCAGGCCCGTTGGTCGAGTGGTCAGAGACCCTGGCCACAAAACCGAGGGTCGCGGGTTCGAATCCCGCTAGGGGCAAATGTTTCGTGTGATGAACATGGACGTTTGTACTCAAGTTTATAATCGTATTTAAGTAAGTATATCCGTTCACCTAGTATCCATAGCACAAGCATATGCTTAGTTTGGAACTAGGGAATTGGTGTGTCAGTCTGGCGAATTTATTTATTTATTTAAAGAACCAATAGTGACAGTGAAAAGACGAGACTCACTCGTGCCATCAAAGCTAGTTTCATAAATAAACCAAAGAGATAAATGCTGTTTGAATTATTTATCAAGTATGACCTATGTTGGTCTGGGACTTAAAAATAAATCTACCAAATGTGTTTTTTGCCTAGCATGTCGTAAAATGCGACAAATGTTATATCGGGTTTTTGGGTTTGTAATTGTGTAGGCGACGAGCTAGCCACTTGTCACCACTTTTTCACAATTTTCCATCTAACTAGGCCGAGTTTTATTTGTTGGCTGAATGTGTTAAGGAGTCTAGCTGTCCTTTTGACTCTGCCTACCCCTTAGGGGATTACGGGTGTGATGGTTATGTTATCGTTGTGTTGTACAGTATGTATTCGCTGACAGAAACGAGTCTCCAAACATGTTAAGTCATTGTCTCTAGATTGACATTGAAGATGGCGTAGTACATCCAATAGTGGCGACCCATGTACTTTATGAAGTACCTGTCGCCAGGCGGTATCGTGCTCACCGCGTCCCACAACCCGGGCGGCATCAACAACGACTTCGGCATCAAGTTCAACTGCAGCAACGGCGGGCCCGCGCCCGACCACACCACCAACGAGATCTACCGGCTCACCACCGCTATAAGCCAGTACCGCACTGTGCCGGACCTCGTCTGCCCCATAGATAAGATTGGTGTGCAGAACTTCACCGTGAGTATTTAGACAAGGAACAAGCAATTAAAGCAATTTAATGCAATGCATGCACTGACCCATATTACTGTAATGTGGGTCAGTACGTCAGTACGTCACTCAAAAGGTGCGGCTAGATACCAGTGCTGCTGTGGCGACTTTGTTGACCATAACTCAATGTATATTCCTGTCTCATGTGCCTGTATTATTTAATGGTCAATAAATGTTTTCTATTCTATTCTATTCTAAGATCGTTAAGTAGGCTAACTCTCAGAGAGTCTTAGGTTGTCTGCTGATAGGACTCTGATCTATAAATTCACCATCGCCACTTATATCGACTATTAACTAATCGTTACCGATCACATCCATACACAAGATTGGTGTGTGCAGTCACCGTAAGTATTTTGACAAATATATTGTTTGTGACGGGTAACCCACTTCAGCATTCTCGCTGAAGAAACCTTGACCAGCAAGGCTACCATCTCCATAGGCAGTGGGGAATTTACAGTCTTGGCCGCTCTAGGCCCCAGGCCATAATTCTCAGTACTAAAGTGTCATCACTTATTTTTTATCACGATTGGCCGCCTCTAATGTCTGGCCGCCCTAGGCCCGGGCCTACTGGGCCTTAGAGTAAATCCGCCACTGTCCATAGGTCATAATTTTATCTATCACATCTGCTCCATAGACAAGATTGCTGTGTACAAATTCACCGTGAGTATTAATACTCAATAATTTAATTTATTGCTCTTAAATGGATACATAAGGTGGTACACAAAGACAAAACATTATAGACCCTGTAAGGGCACTGCAATTTGAGAGAGGATGATTCTAGCTATTTGTATAACCGCTAATGGGATGATATGGAATGAGACGAAAGTTGGTAACTGTCTGATTAATTTACAGTCGTATAACAGTTTATATATCGCTTAATCTGTTGGTATATGCTTAATCGTGTTGGTATTTGTACAACGTCTTATGGCACATGCTCGTTTCACGGTGATGGTGCGGCGTAGTTTGTGACGTCCCTGGCCCTCACTCTTCTGTATTTCACCAGGTGGAAGGCAAGCCGTTTACAGTGGAGATCATAGACTCTGTGAGGGACTATGTGGACTACATGAAGGAGATCTTCGACTTCCCCAAGATCAAGGCTCTGATCCAGGGTACTGAGCAGAGGAAGCCGTTTAGTGTTCTCATTGATGCAATGAATGGAGGTCAGTTGAACTGTTGGTTGTTTTACTTATGAAATGAAATTAAATGCTTGTTCAAATTTTTCTAGAAGGGCTTCTGTTTGAAGGTTATTTTTTATGCCATAGAATACAAGCATACAGCTACACTGATGGTTAACAGATGCTTTAGTCTATGATTACTTACATACCAAGAAGTATCACTTATGAACTGAAATGAAAAGTTTCATATGCTGTCAAGATAATTACGATCTCAACAACTATTTGAAATAATTAATTATTCAATGCGTTTATCGCTTGTAAATACTTGTATAATTATATTTTTAAAATAATTTGATTCAATAACTTAGCGTAACACGTTGTGACTCCAATGTTGGATCCAGAAATCGAGCACAATTTTAGTTCTGCTGGTTCCGGCGACGTGCGTTGATTCCACGTCCCTGGATTGCATTCCCGACTAGGGATAACAATGCTGGATCAAGCAATTTAGCTGGGTCTAGCAGAATTTAACTCTGCTAAATGCCGCTGGATTGCAATCCCTGTTGTGATGTCACAACATGTTAATGCCAATCTATCGAAGCAAAATCTATAGAAGTTTGAGTTAAGTTTTGACATACATGTTATGTATGTAATAACATCACGCCCATAATCCCCGAAGGGGTAGGCAGAGTCAAAGGGGCAGCATGCCCCTTCAACCACATTCAGCTAAAAATAAAGCCGGGCTGGGTAAGATGCAAAATTGTGAAAAAGCAGTGACAAGCGGCTAACCCGTCGCCTATACAATCACACACCCAAAACCCGATATATCATTAGTCGCCTTTTACGACATGCTAGGCAAGAACCACAGTTGGCTTATTCTTTTTATGTCCCAGATCAACATGGACCAAGTCCCAGACCAACATGGGACTAAAAAGTTTTGACAGTTTGTTAAAATTATTTAATATAATTATTAAATATAGGTTGGACTTTATTCTTGTTGATAGTCACCGGTCCGTACGTGAAGCGTATCTTCGTCGACGAGTTGGGCGCGTCGGAGAAGAACGTTCGCCGCGTGATCCCGCTGGAGGACTTCGGCGGGGCACACCCGGACCCCAACCTGACGTACGCTGCGGATCTGGTGAACGCCGTCAAGAGCGGGGACTACGATTTTGGAGCCGCTTTCGATGGCGATGGTGAGATTCGTAACACAAGTGATTAAGATACTAACTCGGAATCAAATCAATTTGATTTTGTTTGATATTTATTTATTTGCGGATTAACAAAGCCCTTAATTTTAGTCAATCTTACATAATATTCGCGTTTCTAACTCACAATATTCAATTTGATTGGGAGAAGCGAGTATTCTGATTGGGGTGCTCATGAACCCTCAAGATTTAGTTTGGGGTTCAAGAGCTCCCCAACTTAGCCATAATCCCTTTGATAACTGTAATTAAGTTTTCTCCCATCGTTGAGTTTGTTAGCTCTGTAGCGAAGGATATGAACCTGTCTTTGGAATATAAAACTTGAAATACTTACATATTTATTAGCCTTATAGCAGCGCCCCGCGGTTTCACCCGCGTAGTTCCCGTTCCTGTGGGAGTATGTGGATAAAATATAGCCTATGTTACTCTTTGATAAAGTAGCTTTCTATTGGTGAAAGAATTTTTCAAATCGGCCCGGTAGTTTCGGAGCCTAATCAATCCAAACATAAAATTAAATCTTTCCTCTTTATAATATTAGTATGATTACTGAAGTATGAGACAAGTTTGTTTGATATCGTATATTAGTATAGTTTATATTCTTTAAATCCCTTTTTTTATAATTAGCTCGAATACGTTTGACCATTTATAGTTTACCTAGTCCATAAATATAATGTGTGTTCAGGTGACCGCAACATGATAATTGGCCGGGACGCGTTCTTCGTGACCCCGTCGGACTCGCTCGCGGTGCTCGCCAACAATCTGCAGCACATCCCGTACTTCCAGCGCAGCGGGGTGCGCGGGTTCGCGCGCAGCATGCCCACCGCCGCCGCGGTAGACAGAGTCGCCGCTGCGAGCGGGAAGGAGATGTTTGAGGTGCCTACTGGTGAGTGATATGTAAATTCTAGGAAAGTAAGGAAGGAAGGAAGAACGGAATGGCTGGGTAAAAGGGAAGAAGGAAGATAAGAAAGAAAGTAGGTCATGAGGTGCTTATTGGTGAGTATGGTATTCAGTTCATCAATGGAGGGTTGCTAGGTGGCGAAAACATTGGCGTATAAGTAGGTAGGATCTGTAGGCTTTATAAATTTTTGATAAAAGATCAGGATCGCTGCGATCAGTGGAAAGAGGATCCTTTAAGCACTTACTAAATAATCTGGTAAATTATGCATCGATAAATCAAAGGGAGGTATTGGCGGTTTTTTCGGAAAGAAGGAAACGTGGAAGATAGGTAAGAAGGCAGGATGTAATGAATGGTAGAGAGAAATCGTGGAAGAAAATTTGAGTGTGAATCGTTAGTGACAGAAGGAAGGAAAGGAGAGGATGGTAGGAAATAGAGTTTGAAGGAAGTAAGAGAAAAATACGGATATTAAAGGAAGTAAATTATTAAGAAGTGGCCTGAACGAAGAAGGAAGGAAATTGAGCATGATGGGACACTTCACTGTAATGCCTTAATCATACTTCCGTTTTTGTCCCCAGGCTGGAAGTACTTCGGCAACCTGATGGACGCGGGCCGCCTGTCGCTGTGCGGCGAGGAGAGCTTCGGCACGGGCTCGGACCACGTGCGCGAGAAGGACGGCCTGTGGGCCGCGCTCGCCTGGCTCAGCGTGCTGGCCGCCGCCGCGCGCTCCGTCCAGGACATGCTGCGTGCGCACTGGGACACCTTCGGACGGAACTACTTCACCAGGTCCGGGTTCTTCAGGGTTGCTTTAGAGTTAAAACGGATATCAAGTGAAGTAGTGTTTAATAGTAGATTGGAATTAATACTAGGCAGGAAGATATGTAGGAAGTTGCGTAGGAAGGTAGTTTGGAAGTTAAGTAGGAAGACAGATGGGAAGTTAAAAAGGAAAACTTTGCGGAAATTAAGTAGGAGAGCTGGCCCATAGTTAGACAAGTATCTCGTATCTAGTAAGTAAAGTAGAATGAATTAGGCTTATGATTATTCTGAAGTGGAATTTCAGATTACTTTACTCATACAGATGTACGATTCGCTTCTACCAAGGTCGTTGCAACATGACCGAGACCTCAAGTTATAAGCACGGTGTGTTATGCTTATTATAATGCAACGTGACATTCAAAATATTATAATACAATAAAATAATGCAGATGATTAATAAACATCATAATTTTTATCCCACAGATACGACTACGAGGAGTGCGCAAGCGACCCTTGCAACGAGATGATGCAGGCTCTCGAGAAGAAGATTACGGAGCCCGGCTTCGTGGGGTCCGCGCACAAGAGCGGCGACAAGACGTACGTGGTCAAGCTGGCCGATAACTTCTCTTATATGGACCCCATTGACCAGAGCGTGTCTATGAAACAGGTAAGAACACCTCCTCATTACTAGATTGTGGTCAGGGAATAGCGATTTTGTGTAAAGTTTTGATGTCACTGTTACAAAAATTCAGAAATAATAATTACTATTTTAGTACTTGGGGTGTTTCTATTCTACTTTGTGTGTTCTACTCTATTCAAAATGAAGACAAGTTGTTATGATGTAATACTAGCTTCTGCCCGCGGCTTCGCTCGCGTGGTACATCGATGAAACATAGCCTATATGCTATTCGGGTTTATGAGCTATATTATTCTAAAGTTTCATTAAAATCCGTTCAGTAGTTTTTTGTGAAAGAGTAACAAACATCCATACATACATACAAACTTTCGCATTTGTAATATTAGTAGGATTCCAAATTAGGGAATGGAGCCAAGTGTAAATCACTGTACAATGCTCATGTGATTAATCTGTCCTAAATAATTGGTACATAAATGGCTATGTTATGAGTGCTTGAAAAATGATGCAACAATATTATTAAATAAAAAAATTAATGAAATATGAATTTTGAAAAGTTTGGCAAATCTGTCTAAAAAGGTTCCTGATCCCTGGAACAGCCAGCAATTAGTCTCTCAGGAGAGTTAGAGCTCAAACGCAAACTCTAACTTCGACTTTGGATGTAAAAATACCCCTCAGATTGTCTTCGTCGAACGCGTCTTCCGAAAAATATTCAATTTTTCGGAATCTCTTCCCAAAAATGCTGTATTTGATATTTCTCACCAAAAGCAAAGCCCGAAATTCAAAGGAAAGGTTGACGATGGTATTTTTGGTTGCGATTGGGCCAACTACCGCTGCTTACAGAGTGTTTGTTGACATAGAGCCTTTGTTTCCAGGGTCTGCGCATCATTTTCGAGGACGGTTCCCGCATCGTCATGCGTTTGAGCGGCACCGGTAGCTCCGGCGCCACTGTCAGGTACAGTTTATTATTTTCTTATCTTATCTTAAACTAACTAAATAAACTTCACGCTACTTCCCTAGGGGTAGGCAGAGAAAACCGAATGCCATATGGCACGATCCTTACACACCTCACTCGCCTCATCAACATTCATGATCCTTGTCATACAACCTCTACCTACGGTTTTTATGACCTTATGCATGTGCGGTTGTAACTGGTAGAGATAAGAGGGTTTCTTACGGAGATATTTAGAAAGAGACTGAGAAATATAGGTAACGTATATTGGTGCCACGTGCTCAACGTTCATATTAAATGTTAAAATATCAATTCTGAAAAAGAATGTTTCGTACTATGCTGTTAAGCCTTATTGATTTTGTATCATATTAAGTCTAACATTTTTAATTTTACAAAAACTGCTTATTATTAAGTCAGTTGACTATACAAACTAGTGACGTCACACGTTGACAAGCCCATACAAAATCTATGAAGTGATTTCGTTTTGACAACTCTTAAAAAGTATCTCAATTGACTAGCCAGTCAACATCCCTATTAGACAGAGAGTAAAATATATATTATACAAAGAAATTAAGATAACTATTATGTGTGCAAATGATGATGCAAAGAGGGTTTTAAAAAAATACAAAAACCGCCAGATGGCACGCGGGAGTCTCGTGGTCTTATCACTGTCACTATTGGCTCCTTGTTGACAGGACGTCAGTTTGGTCTGACAACTAACCAATGAGGAGGGTGACAAGACCGCAAGTCACAGTTAAGCCATCTTTTCATCATCTCTGTAACAAACCTAATTGCAATAAATAAAATAATTACAATTATCCTCCTACAATATAGGTCTTGTATTAAAAAAAAAAGCCTTTTTCTGTATTTCTTAAATAAATGCATTATGTTCCTTACAGATTGTACATCGACTCGTACGAAGACAAGAACGTGCTGGGCGACGCGCAGGTGATGTTGCGGCCTCTCATCGATGTGGCTCTACAAATGTCGCAGTTGACTAAGTACACGGGACGCGACGCGCCCACCGTCATCACGTAAATAGGAACGTCTGCTGGCGATGCCGGCGGCTGTGCCGGCGGCCTGCTCTTAAGAGAGCGCGCTAGCAACGGACTTTCTGTCTGCGGGATTTTTTGTCCTCTATAATAAACTAGCTTTTGGTCGCGGCTCCGCCCGCGTGGCAGCTTAATTTTTCCGACACCTCCAACAAATATAATTATATTACATTATAGCCAATGTATAAAAAACATACCAAATTTATATATCTAAACCTTCCTGAAGAATCATTCTATCTATTGGTTAAAACCGCATGAAAATCCGTGCAGTAGTTTTTGAGTTCATCGCGAACAGACAGAAGCAGCGAAAGACTTTGTTTTATAATATGTAGCGATTGTACCATCATTGGAAGGGGCCTTGTGTCTAGAAATCTCATTGGACGTTTTTTCTATTGTCAGAGGACAACCGCAGGGCATAATGTCTGTCGCCTGCGCATTCTCTTAGGGCAGCTTTAGGCCGACACATTAATGCGTCTGGTAGAACAGGCAAGTGTGCGTTGCGCAAACGTAGTACGCATTCATCGTTTGTAAATAGCGAAGACGTCTTAGCGGCCCCAAGTTCTAGCTGCCGCCTACATTCCCTGTATGGGCAAGATCTGGTTATAACATGTCATACAATATGTTATGTCATTTTCACAATTGTCCATCTAACCTTGCCCAGTTTTATTTAAAAGGGGCTTTGGTCTACCTACCCCAGGCAGTCAAAGGGGCAGCAAAGAACCCTTCGGGGATTATAGGCGTGTTATGTATTTACATACTTATACAATACATACATGTGTTATACAATCCTATATAAGACCTCGAAGTGGAATTTATACGTATGCGCATACGCATCTAGTATGTTTCGGCCTTACCGGCGTGTCGACAAGCCAGCAATTCAAAATTATTTAATTTTATCTTCGGGTTGCACAGAGTAAATTATAATTCTCATTTAGAGTAATAATATGATATGATGATAAGTACACTTTGTTTTTAATTTTGATTATACAGGTAGGCGAGAAATAATGGTCAAGTAGAGAATGTCAATGTCAACTTTACGAGAATTTCAATAGTAAGTCATTTTAAAATACTTTTTAAAAGCTGTCAAATTGCAATCACTTCATAAATATTGTATGGGCTTGTCAGTTTATGACGTCACTAGTTCGTATAGTCAACTGACTAAATGTTTTTCTTTAAAGTCGTGTGAAGTGATATTGATAAAATTGATAAAAATACCCAAAGTAAAGTATTTTTATCTATATCTTTGTGTCTATAGGGTGTTAAGCCATTGGTCCTTTAGATATTTAAAATGCCGTCGTTAAAACCTGCTAGATACTACAAGGTATCTCCACGGAGTGCATGAAACATCAAAAAATTACTAAACGCCCATGTTTTATTTGTAAATAATATATTATATTACGAGACATTTATCGAAATAAACCTCTCAGAGAGGTTTGGTTGCCATACACAAAATAAATAAACTACAGAGCTTCCGTCGTAAACGTTGCCTATGTTTAATGTTATCCAAATGTTTACTATCAAACTTAGTATATATGTAGTTTTAATGTTAACATGTATAAAATAAGAAATTATTACACACGGTATTTATTTCAATAGTTCTGATCCCTTTTATGATAATGATAAACATCAACTGTGTTCATAAAAAAAAATACATGTGTTTTAAAAAACTGTTGTAAAATTTAATATGCTTTTTTTAAGGACTGTTATATATTTTATATGTAAGCGATAATGAAAATCACAAAATGTATATAAAAGATGTTTTATATTTGGCCAAAGATTTTTGTTATATCACAATTTTGCATATTACACATGTAATAATTGTTTTCCTTTTATAAATATATTACTTATTAGTAGTGTTTGTTTTATTTTATAATAATGCTTAACCTAATAAGTATCTTAATTATATTATTATGACTAGATCATCAAATTCGTTACATTATATATGTCGCAGGCAATTTGTATGATTCCGCCGTTTACATACGGCGTTGTCAGTTTAAAAACGCTCGCAGTTATGTATTATGCCGAAGGCTAACTCGATCAATTGTTATAATTTCGACGTTGGTTGTTCTTCTTCGGTCCTGGCTGTAGGGTCGCAGTTGTACCTAATAGTCCTCGTTTCGCTCGTCGTCGTATTATTATTTTAACTACTTACTACCTAACCTGACCTAAATTAAATACTTGCGGCATACTATATAATGACCGCAATATACATTTTGCCTTCGGCATAATACATAACTGCGAGCGTTTTTAAACGGCGAAATCATACAAATTGCCTGCGACATATTCATTCTATTTCTGCATTGAAATTAGAAGTACGTAGATAAGCATAATGAGGCTTCAGTCTAAATTATAAAGCTTGAAGTTATGACAGTTGTAGGTAATGGAAAAAAATCCTATTATTATATAAAAGTCGTCGCTGCGCCTGGCCAATTCCATATGTTTTTTTATATCGCGATCCATACAATTAATGAAGTGGAATTTGCTAGGTGCAACGATAAGGTACCTATATATGCAGCGATCGTCCATTTTGTATTGAATGAACATAATATTCATTATGGTAGATAAGAACTAAACACAAATATTCATTTAGATGCAACATTTCAAAGTCTTTAGTGACACAAATGATTTGATTACGTCTTAAAGTGAGCTTAGTAAGGTTTGTTTAGCTTGGTTTGAACTTTACATCAGTTAACATTTTGCGAGTACCTGATGCGTTGGGTACCTTTTCGGTTAAATTACCCAGTGCTTCTGCAGCCACCGTTGCGTCCAAATAATATTCTTCAGAGCCAGTTAATAAAGCTCAAATTCGTAAAATTTTCAAAAGCTGGTAAGACGCCAATGCTATTGCTTTCACACACATTCAATCATACGTGTTCAGACCAGCTAGCAAAGAGTATTCTTTGAGTATTCAGCAGCGCCGAATCATTCCTTAATGAAGAACTGCATGAGCAAGTTGACGGCTCCGAAGAGCGTGATGAGGACGTAGAGGGCCCCCTTCCACCACGTCAGGTGGCCTCTCAGCTGTAGCGAGCGGACGTGAAGCAGGGAAGGCAGGGCAAACACGTGGACGAGGCCACTTACTGCTCCTGTGTACCTAGACACATAAAAATCCAATAACATAAGTTAAGCCCTTAGGGCTCTTTCAAATTAGACGTTTTGTGCCGTCCCGCAGCCGCACGTTTACAGTGCTATATTCGGCAGCCCGCTGCCGAATATAGCACTGTAAACATGCGGCTGCTGCCGGATCGGTTAGAGCTCAGTAAATGACGTTCTTAATATTGAGCCAAACTCAATTTTATATTTGGCTAAATGTGTTTAAGTTTAAGAAGTTTATTAGATCCTTGGAATCTGCTTCTCCTTCAAGAGTTGAATTGGCTTTTGTTGTAGAAATGCTTTGCCTCCCATCTTAGGGGAACGAGGTGGCTTTTGAGACCCTCCCATGCAGGTCTACCCATTAAATTCAAAGATGTTTCGTTACAGCGGAGGTTTGCTCTAATATACCTAACCTGAAACGGTTTCGACTGATTCTGATTTTTAGGTCTTGGATCTACCCTCTAGCTTTGTTAAGTTACCTTATAATAGTCCCAATATTGGGACAGAAGCACGCGACCAGGATGCACATAGTGACGATGGAGCAGTTGATCCCGAGGGTCAGCCAGCGCGTCTCCGTGGCCTTCAGCAGCAGAACGGCTTCGGTGCGGAGCATGAACGCCACCAGGGGGTATACTGTCACCACCTGCAAAAGAACAATATGGCATATGTTTATCATTATCTTCCTAGCGTTTTGTCCCATGCTTAATCATAGGTCGTTTAGACCATGATCCTGGATTAAGTTAATCTGCAGAATATGCAGGATTCCTGAGACGACTTCTTGCTTCATCGTTGGGCTTTTGGTATAAAGATGTACATAGGTAGATAATTAGATTAAAAATCGGAGGTTGGTAACAGTTCAGGCAGCACCCCTAGCATTTGAGTTGCATCTCATTACCTGCTACCGTTCCTCTTTAACTTTCGACGCTCCATATGTAGGTATCTTTATAGTAATTTCGAAGTATCTAATCTAAGAACAACGATTGGCTTACTTGGAATAATAGAAGAATCCTGGCCACTGCAGTCATGATGTCGTGCATTTCGAAGTTGTTCAAGATATTCTGAAACGATCAAGAACTGGGTCAAATATTTTCACAATTAACGTTACAATGTGAAAATATAGGTAACTAGGTGAAGTTACACTTACATCTTCTATACAGGACTTGGCAAGCGGGAAGCAAATGTAGAATCCAGCCCCTACCAACGTGTAAGTCAGGGTCACTAGTAAAAATGCTATTGTTAGGTCTCTTCCCTGAAACAGACAAAAATATAGAATTACGTACAAAAGACAAAACTTTGTGATAGTTATTTAAATATAAATATCCGACGACATCGCAGTCATTGATCTGACTCCGAGGTAAGTAGCTTAAGCACTTGTGTTAAGGATATCAGAATTAACAATGGTATTACAAATATATACTTAAATATTGGATATTAACACCCAGACACAGAACAAACACGAGTATTCATCACACGAATGTTTTCCTGGGTGGGTATCGAACCCACAACTCTTGGTGCATGGGCCAGGGTCACTACCGAACGCGCCATCGAGCCAGTTAGTTAGGTACGTACTTTAAGTAGATTTTGTATGGTCATATAACTCATATTATAGCAACCCAAGAAACACAAATACTGTAAGGCATCTGTAAAAAGGAAATTTGTGTACCTACTCAAACCGATAGATGTGTGATAAAAAGGTATACGTAGGTATATGAATCGGTTCGTAGTTAATAGAAAACGCGCCTGTAATAATAACGAGTCTAGTACAGGCACGTCCTGGGTATTGCTTCTAGGCTAAACGTGCTTAGGTACTTCAGTGGCTTATATCGGGATTTACATTAGGACGTACATTGTTCTCCTGTCTGGCGTTGTTACTCATGATAGTGATGATGATGTTGTGTATGTAGAAGGAGAGAGCCAGCATTCCGCTCAGCACTGCAGCATTCTTGGCTGCATACGTCTCCCCTGGGAGCGGCGATAAGTGGACGCCCCAGGTGTACCCCTTCACCACCACGAAGATTAGGAGATATATTACAGAGAGGGTGCCTGAAATAGAAAAAAAGATAAAATATAAGGTACTCGCTTTAATTTTCGTGAGAAGCTTATGACTGTCGTCCGAGTCCGTTCTATTTTTATTTTATACCAAAAATAGATATTGATGACCGATGGCAGAGAGTAGCGTCAATGAAATAAAGTGCTAATATGAATTTCTTCTCATTCTGATCAGAAAATTAAACAGCTTCACAAAACTGGTGTCGTCAATGGCTAAATTTCCTCTAACTTCGCCACTAAATATTTCGACATACCTAGTCTATGCGATTAGGACACTTACCGAAAGAATTGAACCTGGTGAAAAACGAGACGTTCCTAAAGTTGAGGAGCGGGAACACGATGACGGCAACATACACCGGCACCGTGGAGTGCAGCCCCCAGTAGGGGGTGGCGGGCGCGCCCACCGGGATCAGCAGGGAGCCGTTGACGCCGTCCAGCTTTGGACACAGCACGGTAGAGTTGGACTCTGTCTGGTTTGTGGAGTTTAGATCTGCAATGAGAGAATTTATACTTAGAGAACCTTGAGTTGCATTTAGTTTGATTGGTGAAGTTCCGATGTGGGTTAAGAGGATACAATTGCAGATCAGCTAGGATGTATAAAACTAGATATGGTGATTTCTTTTTTCTCTGTACCGTTATTCTTTTACCTTACCTTAATGGAACTTGTGTAAATGATTCTGTATAGGGGTTTATATTTAAGGGAACATTTGTTTTTGCATATGGGACGAAATCAGTAAGAAAAGTTCCTTTCAGGATGTTATAACTGAGCGGTTTTCTATATTAGAGGCGGCAAAAGGGCTAGCACCTGATAGTAAGCAATCGCCGCCTATGAACAACTGCAACAGAAATGCACCAGAAAAATTGCTGATGCATTGCCATCCTCAAAGAGGTTTGACCTCCGGCACTCACCCATAAAGTAGTTAACGGTGAAGTACAGGAAGTTGGTGATGAGGATCCAGTAGACCACGTTGGCGCCCAGCAGCACAAGCAGGCTGAACGCGTGCGCAACGCGCTCCGCCCAGCGACCCAGCAGTCGCCTGCACAGCGCGGGAACCTCGCACGTGTCGCTGCCTGACCAGAGACAAGATCAACAGGCTATTTTTGAATGTTAGTCAGAAAAAATATTTTTAATTCTAATTATACATGACAAAAATATAAAAAAAAAAGTGAAATAGAATTACTTTCGCACATCTAATATTAGTCAGGAAGTAACAAGTATCCATGGCATTTCACAACTTGCCCACAATAGATCCCGTTGCCAAGGACGTCACAGCGTCACCAACCAAGGCGATGCAAGAGGGCCTCTTGCATTGCCTTGGTTGGTGACGCGATGGGTTTACTGGGTACACTCCGGCCACTTCATCTTTGCTGGTGAGATGTCCTCCATACCAAGGAGTTCCACACACCTTGCTGTGCCCAAAATTGGGTGACGGTGCGTCAAGTCTTACTATTGAAAAAAATGTATCCCCCCGCCCACTTAGCAATGGAATATTTAGAGCTTATCCCTCTACTTAGCAATGCCCTTGGCACATTTTAGGCTTACTTGGGCTATGTCAACTCACCATGGTAGTAGTTGACCCGTAGCAGGACATACGCGGTGTACAGACACAGGGCTGCCATCAGCGCCACCAGCACAAGCGCGGCCGGGAGACCAGCTCGCTCCACGCCCCACGCCATCGTGAGAAGCGACGAGCCCATTATCGTGTTCCATACTGAGAAACTGGAAAGATACATAGGGGCAGACCGTGATATGGGCGGCTTTGGGCTAACCTTACTTAGGGAGCTTAGAATAGATTTCTTGTAGACACCACTGTAGACCTGGAATTCCTCATTCTGTATGATACAATAATTATTCGTCCATCATTCGTCACTCACACATAGGTCCCACCAGATTACCAGCGCTGCATTGGCTGGCTCTTAGGTCATTGCAGCTTGAGCTGAGGTAAGGACCTAGTTGGCCATTCATTTGTTTTTTTTATTATTTTTTTTTGTTTATTTTATTATATATATAATATATAAGTAAATAATGTACCCTGTTTATTTTAGTGAGGTCAATAAATGTTTTTCTTTCTTTCTTTATATACTTATGTATTATTATCAATGAGGGCCTTTTGTCCACGCGGCCCTGGGTTACAGTCCAAAAAGCCCCTACTTTAGATCCGTTCCTGAAGATAGCTGGTGAGAAGGTGATTATTCACGACCCTCAGTAATGAGGAACACGACGCGAGGAGGAGAGGAAGATAGCTGAAGATACATTCATGTAGGTATATCATCACACCCGTAATCCCCGAAGGGGTAGGCAGACTGCAAGGAACATTAAGTTCTTTAAACTACTAACTTTAGTCAAAAATATGTTTTTGTAAATTACCTAACCATTAAAATCATTTACTCATACACGATTCTTTAAGTTCTATTACGAGTAACTATAGTAAATACCATAAATAGAGAATATGACGGTCCTACGATATACCTATCACAATACGTACCTAGTATTTGTTACAACAAAAAATATATAAAAAAACTACACAGCCTTATTAGCGACAGTATGTAACAGATCTTATGACTCCAATATTATGTTTCTATAAGCAAAAAACAAATGCAAATATTTGGTATCCCACATATTACAGAGACTTCACGGGAACGCATAATGTATATCATTATTACGTAAAAGAATAACAACCGCCCGTCCATCCGAACAAACTTTCACATTTCTAACATAACCAGGAAACAGGATAAATGTTTGCAACTTACTCAGATCATTTACTTCCTCCTAAAAATACATATGATTTCCAAACATTATTCCATTCATTATACAACTCTTATTTTCCTAGCGTTATGTCCCGTACTTCGACGGGGTCCGCTTAGACCATGATCCAGGATTTAGCGAGTCTAGTAATTACATTGAAGCGACTGCCGATCTGACCTTCGTAACCCTACGATAGGGGAACCAGACAATTTTTTGGATCATGGTTACAAATCCAATGTTGTTTTGAATTTGCAGATTTCATCACTAGTCGAGCTAGTGGTATAAATACGTACATAGATTTGAAAAATCCAGAGGTACGTGCCCGGGTTTGAACCTGCACTCTTCGGTTAAGAGGCCCGTGTTCTTATCATTGAGCTACCACCGCGTTCCATTCATTATACAACTTCGTTGTCGGAAGTTGGCAAGTACTTACATGGTCACTAACGAACTCTGCTTCTTCCTTTCTGGCTTAGCTGGCTTCTCATATAATTTGTATGAGAGTATTTTGCTCGCCGACAAATCGGTGGGCCCCTGTAATTAATAGTTTGAGCGTTAGTTAGATATAATTCCTGTTTCTTTTACGTTAAGGGTCTTGGAACGATCATAGGTGGCTTTTACAATATTGGTTCGATTGCCAAAGTTAAGCAACTCTTGTTGCGGGTTAAGTTGCGGAGGGGTCATCATAAATTAGAATTTGTGTTGTCGGCTGCTTGATGATTCGAAAAGCTACGGAATGATTGATACTGCTTTAAGCTGTAAGATCCGCTGGATTCATTATTAAAAAAATATATATATATTCATTCTCATGTATATATATATATATATATATATATATATATATATATATTTATTCTCAGGCAACATAGACCCATAGTCAGACAATAATTTCATTTCATTTTTACATTTTACATTTTATTTATTTAAACCAGGCAAGACGACATCATTCCATTATTATTATTATTGTCAATTAAATTATTGACTACCCCTCTCAGCCAGTTCACCAGACATGCAGTTTGAAACCGGCGGAGCAGAGTGGAGTCCACTCTTTCTCTTATCATATTGAGAACTCTGTTCGGGCTTCGTCGCAATAAATGAACTAGTGATGCTATGTTTTTGCGTATTGTCGTATAAAAATCATCTGTGCTTGCGTCAGCGAACACGCCAGATGCACTACAGTAGCGTGGCAACCCGAACAGAGCCCTAAATATGTTATTATACAGGATTCTTAGGACATTATAGCCACTTTAGGTAAAACCTAGACCAGGCTAGGCTTCATGTATAGAAATTTTGGCAGTATGCTGTAAATAATATAATAAATAAATAAATAAATATCCGACGACATCACATACATTGATCTGACTCCGAAGTAAGTAGCTTAAGCACTTGTGTTTCGGATATCAGAAACAACAGTGGTATTACAAATATATACTTAAATATTGGATATTAACACCCAGACACAGAACAAACACAAGTATTCACCACACGAATGTTTGTCCTGGGTGGGGATCGAACCCACAACTTTTGGCGCATGGGGCAGGGTCACTACCGACTGCGCCATCAAGCTTGTCAGATGTAAGTTTAACTGGCATTGTACACCGTGCAAACCTATGCACCAGCATATTTCATTACATTAAAAAGGCATATTTTGCGATGTGTCGTGTCGACCGTTATTTCTTACAATTTTTTTTGGTGATGATGTTTCGTCGCAACGTATCTGACGTAATTTCATCGCATCATGTCGTTTAGTAACAATGTTGTAATGTGTTTTGGATCCAAGATAGTCCCCTCATTACAAATGATCTCAGCGAAGTATTCTTAGTATATCTTTATCTGTATTACAATATGTTTCTGCCTGTATGTAATTATTGTCGAGTAGTGATTCAAGCTATCCTATATATTTTGCGTTATGACGAAATGCTACAACTGTGAAGCGTAGTACCTAATAAATTGCTCCGATATCAGTTGTCAAGGCGGTTGCCTCAGCCTCCGTGCTCGTCAAAACATTTGGTCGCCAGTTTTTGATAACGTTAAGATTGTACTGTAAATAGCTTTAGGGCAACGATTATTTACGGATTTTATACGAGACTATTTAGTGCTAGGCAGTGGCGGATTTACCCTAAGGCCCAGTAGGCCCGGGCCTAGTGCGGCCAGATATTAGAGGCGGCCAATCGTGATAAATATTAAGTGATGACGCTTTAGTTCTAAGAATTATGGCTTGGGGCCTAGGGTGGCCTAGATTGTAAATCCGCCACTGGTGCTAGGAGGTAAGGCATTCCAGTGGCGTAGCGTGGTGGGGACAAGGGGAGCGGTCCTCCCGTGTTTGTTTGGGGCGACAAATAACTGATAAAAATGTTTAACTTTTAAAGATTTAGCGCCCCACAGTTTCATCCGAATCGTTCCCGTTCCTTTAGGAATACGGGGATAAAAGATAGCCTATGTTACTCGCTGATAAAGTAGCTTTCCATTGGTGAAAGAATTTTTAAATCGGTCTAGTAGTTTCGGAGCTAATTTAATACAAACAAACAAACAAATAATCAGATCTTTCCTCTTTATATTATTAGTATAAATATCGGTCCTGGGATACAATGTCTGTGGGAGGGCGGGAAACCGAGTATGACCCCCTCACCCATCGGGGCGGTAAAGTTGAGACCCGGCCCGGGTGATAGGAACCCTTGCTACGCTACTGAGGGGTTGATCTGGACGATTTAGCTACTTATGATCACTTTTTCACAATTTGCTTGAACGCGCTAATCTCAGGAACTACTGGTCCGATTTGAAAAATTATTTTAGTGTTAGATAGCTCATTTATTGAGAAAGGCTATATAACATTAACCATAAACCTGGGTAAAACCGCGGGCACAGCTAGTTTTAAATAAATCCGCACAACATCAGCGAAGTGGGTAACATTTACAGTAATTATCTTAATGATTAGTTCAAACGCAAACAACGTTTGTTTGGGCAGCACTAAACGCCCTGATCTCTCTGGGCATCCGCAGAAAACCAGCGTCGTGGTACGCTTAGCGCCACCGCGACATACGCTGAGCGGAGACCTTTTAGGTACCACATAGTTTTTACTTCTTCATGTTACAATGTTATGTTTTATGCATGTAAGTACCTAATAAACATTTTTCTTTCTTTCTTTCTTTCTTTCTTTCTTTCTTTCTTTCAACGCATCTTCTAAAACTGTTCCAATTATGCAGGTCATTGTCTTTGCAAATTTATCTCGAAGAGATAACACCCACTTGACTATAAGTATATATTGTACATACGTTATTATTATCAGTATGGTAATGGTTATATTTGCAGAGCGGTGGTATCTCAATGGTAAGGACGCATCTCTCATGCGAGGGATGTTAGCTCAAACGTGGGCTATCAAACTGATTTTTAATTATACAAAGTAATTTCGTATATACGAATACTGAAACGCGGGTAAAATATTTTCATTTAAAGGATCATTATAAAAATCTGTGTTTCGTTTTTCTCGCGCGAGTATGGTGATCGTTCGGCGCGCGTGTACCTTACCTTATATTAGGTTTTGTGAATATTATTTGGAAAAAATATAACATGTTAAAAAAATCATCAATTGCAATTGATTCTATTAACGAATCTGTACATATATTTTCGTTTCGTATGTACTAAAAATAACCTTCTATAATAAGTTAGTTGGGGCATTTGCCCAGTGGAGTGTCCCGCTAGGGAAGTGGCCTGAAGTTTAGTTAATTATTGTCATATACATATGTTTAATTGGCATCCTATTCTATGCTATCTTATATCCTATTGGTACCTTGGTACCATGGTAAGTTAAACTCACATGAGGGCCATCAGCTATGCTCTTGTAAACAGGAGTGTTTGACTTGCCAAGTAGTGGCACAGCTTCCATCTTAGCCGTTACGCTGCGGTAGTTCTGGAAACTTGTGGATGGGTGTCCGGAGGAACTGTGATAAAAGGGTAATATGCAATTATATCAATGCTCGATGGCTCATTCGGAAGTGACCCTGCCCCATGCGCCAAGAGTTGTAGGTTCGATCCCCACTCAGGACAAACATTCGTATGATGAATACTTGTATTTGTTCTGTGTCTGGATGTTATTAATGAATATTTAAGTATATATTTGAAATACCACTGTTGTTTCTGATATCCGTAACACAAGCGCTTAAGCTACTTACCTTGGATTCAGATCAATGTATGTGATGTAGTCGGATATTTTGTTAGGTACAGGATAAAGTAATTATAAATCTACTTAATTGGTTCAACCAAGGGGACACGAAAAAAGCGGTATAACTATATATTGCCGTATAACTATATATTTTACACATTAAGGAGGCAGGGAGGGGGTACAAAGTGTAATATCATGTGGAAAAGAGAGGGGCGAGTGGCAAGCTAAAGAGAATATGACGTCACATCATACAAAAAGATCGTGAAATTCACGTGATTTAATTTGTGGGCGGCTTCCAAGACGAAAGACCTTGTAATACCTTTTATTAATGATGTAAAATAATATAACTTTAGCACGTAAAAATAACACATAAAAAACAAAAGAGCCTCTTTTGAATGGGGTTTTTCGCACTACGGTGCGAATAGCCCAAAGCAGTTTTCTTTCAAATGGGTGAATTCTGACAAATGTATTGTATTTCAATCACACATCTCAGAAAGTACAGCCAGGCACAAAATAATCTTACTTACAAGGAGCATTGTGCCGTGGTTCGAACCGACCCATTTCAAAAGAAACCTTGAGCGATTCGCACCGCGGTTCGAATCTCTTGCGGTGCGAAACTCCCTAAAGACCCGATAAGTTAAGGGAAACCTGTTTTTGGTCATACTAAGTGTCAATTAATGTATGTTAACATTGTATATTACATTAACATTGTATAGTACATTGTATTAAAAAAATATATATATGGGGCCCCCCAGGACCAGGGGCCCGGGGCAGACCGCCCTTTCCACCCCCCGGTTAGTTCAAATTCAAATTCAAATAATTTATTAGCGTAACATGGGTTTACAATGATGGTCTAATTAGGTATATGTTATGTATCACCACATTCAGCCTTTCGGCATGCAAATTACAATTTTCAGAGGTCATGTAAATTACTTTCTAACTAACTTCACTTCATGCCACTTCCCTAGCGGGGTAGGCAGAGAGAACCGAACGCCATATGCCACGATCCTTACACACCTCACTCGCCTCTTCAACATCCATAATCCTTTTCATACAAGCTCTACGGTTTTTATGACTCCATACTCCAATACATCATCTTCTTTTAATACACGACCAATCTGGTCGTGGTAGGTGAGCCTGGGCCTTCCGCGGCTCCTACATCCTTCCACATTCGCATTGTATATCTGTTTAGTCAATCTTTCGTCATCCATTCTTTCCACATGTCCGAACCACCGGAGCATGCCTCTTCTTACCTTGACTCCGACGCTGTCCTTTAGAACAACTCTCTTTCTTACATCATCATTCCGAACGCAGTCTGTGAGCGATACACCGCAGATTTTCCGCAGCGCACGCATCTCGACCGCGTTTAATCTACTTTCATGCTCTTTCTGCCATACCCAACTCTCGTTTCCATATAATAGCGTAGGAATCAGCATCGCATTGTGTATGGCGAACTGGGCCTTCTGGCTTAAGATTTTGCCTAAAAATTTTCCTAACGCTCCATTCACCCTATCCCTGCATTCACTGTTCTTTTACTTTCGGCATAAATATTACAGTTTACACACATTACATAGGTCAAAATCAAATTCGCGCAAAGTGAAGTTAGTCCGCCACTGCTTGGCAGTTACGATACTTTTTATGTTTCAAATTTAATCATCAATAGTTTCTTGACTCTGCCTACCCCTTCAGGGATTATGGGCGTTATGTTAAAAAAAAAAAATTGTTTCTTCTATAAGTGACGTCTTTATAACGTTACATACATACAAGGCACAAGTAAGATTGTTATAGACCAGCCAGAGATAAATATATTAGGTGCAATCGTCAAGCAAGTGGCGCGAAAGCCTTGTAATATGGGTAAGGAAGGACTATAGTAAAATATATCATATTCACGTTACATTTAAAAATAACATTAACGGAACTAAACGCGACAGTGATTAAAGTTTCAATTATGCTTTGCATTGAGGCTGCAAGTTCATAAGTACCTACGTGCATTGTGCATTACAAGTTAAACTCCTGAGTGTTATTTCTTTATTACTCTAGTTGAGATTATAGGTATATTTTAGGCTATAATATTGAAGAAAATTATTTACAAATATTCGTTGTGAAACTGTGCGCTAACATGCAACGATAATTGTTTTTTGTTAATTCGCTGTACCTAGGTAGCTACTTTTCACCGTTAAAGTTAGCTAAAGTTACTGCATGCTGTTGGATTCACAAATAAATAAAATAAAAACTATTATTTTCTAGTTATGGGTACTAAAATAAAATACGCAAGCTGCTTGATCTAGTGGTCAAACACCCTGGCATGGATACATAGGCCACGGGTTCGAATCCTGATTAGGGCAACTATTCATGTGATGAACACCTAGATTTAACGTCATGGATATAATAATCGTATGCATGTATGTCTAATCGTCATCTTGTATCCATTAAATAATAGTTACAATATAATTTGGAACTGGAGAATTAGTGTGTTAATGAGAATAATTAATTATTAAACAATTTATTTATTTTCTAAATAAATACCTTCTTTTGTGTCTTCTTTTCTTTTCTTCAACTTCGCGGTCCGACAAATCCGAGCAGGTACTCCCAAACAAGATCCTATAACAACACAACACTTTTAATTAACTTAGTTATACTTAGTTATATTTGTAACACTTTATTGTCATAAAATTACAGCATGTAGTGTATACCTTTAATTGATTGTGCAATTAGTTTTAAGTTGTAGTAAGCTAGATTTATACCTGTATAAGTTGTAACAATCGTTGGTGTACCTTAATTAAATAAATAAATAAATTAACGCAACGAAGCAAGATTCTTCCCAACGTGGGAAGAACCGATCCATTTGATACAATAAATTAAAATGGCCGTTTGTGTTTATATTCATCGGTTATAACTTGATAACGCATATTTACTTTATGGGTACGACTTATGTTTACAATATGAGCGCGTCATTGATCGTCCGATAATGATTTTTACGTTTGTTTTACATAAATTGCTGGTAGCTTCAGTTTTTATAGATAAAACTACGGTCTGAGTGTGGCCATTTCAGGACTGGGACCCGAAAATAATGTACTCGCTTACGCGTATAAAACATCTGGTATCTACTCTGAAAATTATTCCTCAAAACTTTTTATATGATACTTAAAAGTCCATAATGTGCATCAGGTTTCATTCCTCTAGGGAGGTAACCTGATTCTGCCCCCATTTGTTGTGTCTGATAGAAGACTTATTCCATCAATACTTATCCAATTAGATCACATTTATGTTATACTTTGACTAATTTAAAGTCGCTATTAAAAAGAGCAGTCATTATAATGTCAAAAAATTTTGTGGTAAAAAATTACTTCTTTTACTTTTTAACATACGAAGAATTAACGTGATTTAATACGGGTTGGAGAATTACATACTAACAATATTTTATTCCGGAAAAATATTTAATTTACAGAGGAAATATAATTTAAATTATTTGAAAAAAAACGGACGGAATCGCGGGTTAAAGCTAGCCCTCATTTTCAGTTTTGATGTGAAAGTAACCCTGACTATTTGTCTGTTACGTACACGCACGCACTAGTAGTTTGCAATACAGCATTTTCTGTTAAATCCAGCAGTGTTAAAATTGTGCTGGATTCAGCAGGTTTGCTTGATCCAACATTGCAATCCCTAGTAGAGATCCCTATTAGGGATTGCAATCAAGCGTGCTGCGGCATGAAACCAGCACATGTCGCTGGGACCAGCGCAAGTAAAATTGTGCTGCACCCAGCTGAATTGTCGGATCCAGCATTGCAATCCCTAATTCACGCCGATTGCTACGAAATTTGGTACACAATTCGCAACATCATCATCTTCCTAGCGTTATGTCCTGTGTTTAGACGGGGTCCGCTTAGACCATGATCCAGGATTTTGCGAGTCTGGTAATTACATTGAAGCGACTGCCGATCTGACCTTCGTAACCCTAGGTAGGGGAACCAGACAATTTTTGGATCATGGTTACAAATCCAAAGTTGTTTGAATTTGCAAGTTTCATCATGATGTTTTCCCTCACCGTCGAGCTAGTGGTATAAATACGTACATAAATTTGAAAAATCCAGAGGTACGTGCCTGGGTTTGAACTCGCACTACTCGGTTAAGAAGCGCGTGTCCTTACCATTGAGCTACCATCGCTCCACAGTTCGCAACATAGGTAATTTTTTATCCCAAAAAAATAAAAAATTCTATAAAAATTCTACTATTACAGTACTGTATTCTATATGATATACTGTGTCTGGATGTTAATGCCTAATATTTGATATATTTATTTATAGTATTTTAAGTATATTTGTTATACCACTGTTGGTTTGATATGACATCGAAACTTAAAAAAAACTCGCAATCGTTTATTTATTTACCTACATTTATTTAAAAACCTTCATTGGGAAGAGTTGATTGACTTTTTCGACCAAGAGTTCGATAAACGAGGGTTATGAGATCATAAATAAGCCATTTTCAAGGCGCTGTCGATCCTCCGATCTTCGCTCCTTGTGCTCCCTTGATCCTGCGCAGGCGCTGATAACGGGCCTGAGTTATGTGCGGACGGTTATTTTGAACGCTTATCGTTTTAATTAAATAAGTACAAATGATAATTGACCGCGCACGCGACATCAATATATCAAGACAGTTTATTACTCGTAAGTACATCTCAGAACGGTCTGCAAAACACGTGGTTAGTAACGTGAAATGAAAGTGTTTAACATCAAGCTTTATAAAAATTTTGATAAGTAAATGGACGTGTGAAAACATTGGTCAATTTGGGTCCATTACACCTGTTTAAATGATGATTATTCCTCAAAAGAAAAACCGTCGCGTGCTACTAATTAAGTCATCATCTTCCTAGTGTTATGTCCCGTGCTTATACGGGGTCCGCCTAAACAATGATCCAGGATTTAGCGAGTCTGGTAATTACATTGAAGCGACTGCTGATCTGACCTCCGTAACCCTAGGTAGGGGAACCAGAAATTTTTGGATCATGGTTACAATTCCAATGTTGTTTGAATTTGCAGGTTTCATCAAGATGTTTTCCCTTACTGTCGAGCTAGTGGTATAATACGTACATAGATTTGAAAAATCCAAAGGTAGGTACGTGCCCGGGTTTGAACGCGCACTCCTTGGTTAAGAGGCGCGTGTCCTTACATTGAGCTACCACCGATACTAATTAAGTACGACGCTCAAATAAAAAATAATGTTTGCATGTTTGCCTTCTATGTGTTTCTAAATCATTAATCATGGTGTGATGAAGCTCTGATTGGTCTTCAGAAGACACTCGCAAAGGCCAAAAAATTAGGTAAGTACGAGTATTAGTCCAACATAAGTATATACTTATGTTGGTCTGGGACATAAAAAGTAATGTGCCAACTGTGTTTCTAGCCTAGCATGTAGTAAAAGGCGACTAATGGTATATGGGGTGTTGGGTATGTTATTGTGTAGGCGAAGAGCTATCCACTTGTCACTACTTTTTCACGATTTTCAATCAGACCCAGCTCACTTTTGTTTTTGGCTGAATCTGGTTAAAGGGGCCTGCTGCCCCTTCAACTCTGCCTACCCCTTTAGGGATTATGGGCATGAGTAAGCATGTTAAGTATAAAACACTATATCTGTATAGGTACGGGGCTTTAATCACATTAAAGTTACGTTCAGCTAGTTAATGATAAAATATATTGAAAGTTAGTAATTTATGATTGAAGTAAGACAAAATGGAATTAAAGTTTTTCCCAATGTGTTAGATAATTATATGATTTGGCCCCATTTTTGTATCCGGTGAGATGATGAATGCATACTATTTGTATCTTCCTGTTTATTTAGATATCTTAAATAATTTAAACACTTGATAAACAGGAGAGATAGTAATTACTAGGATGACGAAACACGGACACCTCTTTCATCACACCGTGACCCGACTGACGATAAAATATCAATAGAAATGTACTTGTTTGAGGGGGGTGTGGCAATATATCGATAAAATTTATGACCTAGGACATCAATTTAGACCTGTAGGCACGATAAATGATATCTAAATTTAGTTCTACATTTATTTATAAACGATGTTACCTACTTGTTCGAATGTAGTTAATCTCATAGAAACAATTACTGGAAATACCAATTGGATGAATTTAAAAGTATTCGGATAAGGAAATGTTTTTAATATCTAGACGTCTACGACGAATTAGGTTATCTACTTCATGCATTTAGTAGGTTTCGGGCGCCAGAAGTTTATACTTATTTTAATTAGGTACTTTTTAATGAGATGTTTTGCACGGTATGGTCAGTGGAGTATCGAGATTTTAGGTCAAGCCCATTTCACATCACTATTTTCCCACATTCACATTCTGGCCATAGGTACCTACCTACTTTTCTTTTTTTTTAGGGTGGTGTGTAGGACTCCACGGGGCCTCTGGAATTAAAGGCCCCTGCTCCGGCCAAGATGAGGTAGGTACCTACCTACTGCTTAGGTAAATAATAACCCATTGCATTGCCGAAAGCGAACGCTCCAATACCTATCAGTAGCTGAACCCTGAATCGATTAAGACGAAATTAGGGATAGGGAAATATGAGATCCTGTATTGTTCCCCTCCTTTGTATTATGCCTTCTGTGTTATTAGTATATGTCCTGTTTGTACAAACAACTCTTTCTGTTCTGCGCATAGTCACCTTTTATGCTGCTTTTTGACAAGCTCGATGGCGCATTCGGTAGTGACCCTGCCCCATGCGCCAAGAGTCGTGGGTTCGTTCCCACTCAGGACAAAAATTCGTATGATGAATAGGTACTTGTGTTTGTTCTGTGTCTGGTTGTTAATATCCATATATATGTAGATATATTTGTAATACCACTGTTGATTCTGATATCCGTAACACAAGTGCTTGAGCTTATTACCTCGGAGTCAGATCAATGTATGTGACATAGTCGGATATTTATTTATTTACTTTACAAAAGGTTGAATTGAAGTGACAGAAAGACAAATTTTACTGCACCTTTCCGGCCAAGTACCTAATTACCTATAACTTTGATCTAGGTATTCTGTGCGAAAGCCAACTTGCTTCTCATAATAATTCATTGTGATTTCTGCCTACCCGCATGATAAAAAAGCGTGACAGTTTGTACATAAATACTTTTACGCCTTATTCCTATGTACTTTATGTACCTACACCACAATATATAGGTACATACATATGTACAAGCCGTCGGAAATATCAGCGGAATGCGCTTCCCCGCAATTCGCCTCATTTTCGCTTATCCAGTACCGTTGCCACCGTAAGCGTTATCGCTCCAGTTTGAATGACGTCATTAAGCAAGTTTCGGAGATATTGCCGACACGTTGTAGGTTAGTAGGTATAAAAAAAAATTAAAGATAGAAAATAAGCGCCAATCTACGCCACGCTGTCAGCATAATAACAGGACACTCCAATTTAAACAGACACCTACACAAAATAGGAGCTACTGACAACCCCCTATGGAGAGGCTGCATGATGGCGGGAGAAACACCAACTCACGTACTATTTATACTGCAGCAGCGTGAGTGACACAAGGGCACGGCTAATAGGCAACTCTCCTTCGATGAAGGCTGCACTCAAACGTCCTAAAACCCTAATCATCTTCTGGACGGAGCTGAAATGGTTTCAATGATCTTTGTAGTGGTTACAATGACCATGTAGTGGCGGATTTACAATCTTGGCCGCTCTAGGCCCTAGGCCATAATTCTCAGTACTAAAGCGTCATCACTTCTTTATCACGATTGGCCGCCTCTAATATCTGGCCGCCCTAGGCCTGGGCCTACTGGGCCTTAGGGTAAATTCGCCACTGTATATACTTACGTACAATGGGCCACTTACAAGGCTAAGTAAGTGCGGAAAACACATGTCCGACTAACTAACTAAGCGCCAATCCAACGGTACTCACTCGTAACTGTCGACCGATTGCACAGAGCTGGGCGCCGACAGATCTTCCTCCCATAGACTTGAGGTCCTCTTCACCCTCATTATTACACACCACACACCCAGTCACAGCGACAACCGCGCACAGTTTGGGAGATAACGGTAGGTACATGTTGAATGGGAGATTAAGAGGTGACAAAATACTAGATCTTCTAACCTCAACACGGACTAGGGTCATGTTTTGTTCTGTGATAGTGGGTACAGTCGGCCACAGATCCAGTTTTTTAAACAGGAGGGTTAATAAATAATTTATTAGACGTAGTTAGACTCAATTATATTCCAAAGGGTTCTTTTTCAAGGAGTCAAGGTAAGAAGAGGCATGCTCCGGTGGCTCGGACATGTGGAAAGAATGGATGACGAAAGATTGACTAAACAGATATACAATGCGATAGTGGAAAGATGTAGGAGCCGCGGAAGGCCCATGCTCACCTACCACGACCAGATTGGTCGTGTATTACCAGAAGGTGATGTTAGGAGTCATAAAAACCGTAGAGCTTGAATGAAAAGGATCATGAATGCTGAAGAAGCGAGTAAGGATCGTGTCATATGGCGTTCTGTTCCCTACCTACCTACTTCGCTAGGGAAGTGGCGTGAAGTTTAGTTAGTTTTAGTTTAGGTTATTTTCCATTGAAACGGTATAAAGTTGGCGTTAAAAGTATGTAAACGTTCTCCCTACTAACTGGAGTAACTATAGGTATGTACTAGATACTTATAGATAGCCCACGCCCCATTTTGACCAAAACCTATAAAAACTAGTTACCCAAGGCTTTTTTAAATTAGGTAAACTGTTTATTATAGTAAAAACGCCTTTTTAGGTACAGGGTAATATTTTAAAACAATTAAAGTGTATTCTAAAACCGCACTATTATTATGTCGACGACTGTACATGTGTTGCTTAGCTGATAAACTTAAAAATATTCTGCCTACGTGAGCTGCTCATAGAGTGGTGCCCCAAGTAACACAGATAGCAGTATAAGGTCTTAGTAACAGCAAACCCGGGAGCGATAAGCTTAAAAAGCTGTTGATTAATGTCTGAGTAAACGTGTACTCAGCTCTTATTCAAGCAAATTGGGCACACTTTTAAATGCTTTAATTTGAATAATAGCAATATAAAATCTGAGTAGTAGCAATGTAATTGTCCACATAGCTTAATAACGTCTGAAAAACGGCAGTCGTTACTTATACACAGATGTTTTATCATGTTTATTCAGATAAATATTTGTGGCTGTGATATTCAAAAACTACTCAGCTATAAGCACATTTGTACCACACTATTTCAAACAAAATGTGTGTTTCCTTCAAGAAATTGTTGACATCATTAATATTTATTAAGATATTAATGTGGACGGAATGAATACTTGGAATTGTTAAGTAATTTTTAAAAATACGAGTTTTAGCTATTATACAAGTGAAATAATATTGCGCAAGTAATTTTGTCGTCAATAACGTATGTCCTGTAACTATTGGTTTTACGCGCCGCTTCAATATCGAAGTTTAATGATAGAAATAAGTTAATGTACAAGACAGAAATAAGGCAAAAAAAAACTTTTAGCGTAATTCCTCATTTTAGTGTTTTAAAAGTAATAATTAGTTTATGTATAATACTCGAATTTGTATCTGAATTAATAAAACACAGCATTTGATAGCAAAAACTATTCCAAAAACATTTTTTTTTGAGGTTATAATGGCGATTCCTATAAATCTGATTATTAGCTGCTCACGGAGCTGTTTTACCGAGCTGCTGCTGAATAATAGTTTTGACTCGTCACATATTAAGCCTTTATTTGGCAAAGCGCGGTATGGCGGAATAATTTCTGAATAACAGTTGAGTATTTGTTCACATGTTTTATTAAACAGCTTATTAGGGTTCAAAACAGAACAATCAAAAACTAGAATTTCGTGGAAAAATGATTAGGTGATCGATCGAACTTTATTATTTAACTATTATATAATGCAATCATTTCACATAAATAAAAAAAAAAAATTAAGCAAATGAATTAAAGCTATTTAGGTATACCAATCTAACGTAAAAAGGATGTAAAATATTTTTTTTATTTTGTTTTATTTAGAAAAAAAACTGTGGTAATCATGTTTTTTTTTTTTCAACTTACTTACGTACCTACGTCTAGTTTGAGTTAACTACTCGTGTGTACTGCATACCTTATTAAAATGCTAAAAAGGGAAAAGAAACGAGGTCTCTTTTGGTTCCCCATCTATTCTAATGATAATGTAGCAATTTTTCATTGTCTGAAAACAAACGGATATTATACCTACACTAGCTGTGCCAGCGGTGTCACCCGCGTTTATGGTTAATATTATATAGACTATTTCCGTCATACATGATTTCTATGTAACTTTAATCATTAAGGCTGCACACGCGACGGAAGCTTAAAAATGGAGTAACTTCTCCCGTTTTCCCAACATTTCCCGTCACTACTCTGCTCCTATTGATTGTAGCGTGATGAAAAGTATACTATCTGCCCAGGAGTATGAAGAATAATTGTACCAAGTTTCGTTAAAATTCGTCGAGTAGTCTTTGTTTCTAAAAGGAACATACATACATACAGACAGACAGACAGACAAAAATTTTACTGATTGCATTTTTGGCATCAGTATCGATCACTAATCACCCCCTGATAGTTATTTTGAAAATATATTTCATGTACAGAATTGACCTCTCTACAGATTTATTATAAGTATAGATAAACGGAAACCTAAAACAAAATTAAACCTAGCTAGATAGATTAATTGCCCCCGGAACCCCCTACATACTAAATTTTATGAAAATTCTTGGAGCCGTTTTCGACATTCAGATTACAATATAGATAGGTATACAATAGTTTTTTTATTTAAAGATACGTATTAATAATATCATAATGACACATAATTTGAGTATACTATACAAATTCAAAACCTCGGACACAACAAAAGGTAGATTTATACTACCGCATTGAATGTACTACAAATACAAAACGCTAGAATAAAATGATTCGGACCGCGCGTATTTTAGAATTCGTTAATATTCTCATCTGATTCATCTCCACTAGATGTGTAATCATCGTCACCCACACAGTCTGTATATGAAATTGCGGGTACGGAACACTCTTCTACGTACGATCGCACTTGACTGTTAAGGTTAGCTTGACCGCTTTCTTCCACAGCTAGTTTACTAAACACTATGCTGCCTACGCCCAACTTACAACAACTAACGTTTAATAAATATCTACAAATAAAGCAATATTCAGCATTCTTCTGTGTAAATACTGTTTAACTAACTTTAAAACTGCTAGTTTCGGTATAAGAATAGAAGTATGTGTAAGAGAGTTATAAACTATGTCTACATTTCTTTTATACCAATATAAGCTTAATTAGAACCCAGAAAATACTTTTTATCAGCAGCTGAATAATTCGCAAAATAAAGAACCTTATAAGATTTCAAAATAATATTAAAGCTGTTATTCAGATACAAGCATTTTAAAACCGAATTTTAACACTATTATTCAGCATCTAGTTGCTGAGGGTACTTTATACAGAATATAGCATTTTTAACAGCAATAAGCTTAATAATGTTTGTATAATAGTATTGTACATTACGTTTATTCAGCTTGTTATCTTTTAGCTTACTGTTATGCAAATTAAAGCTATGTGAAACTCTGTAAGCTTAGAAACGTTTGTGTAATATTGAGAATAAAAGTTATTACTAAGCCTTAAGAAAGAAGCCGAAATTATACAAATTTTACTAAGCTTAAAAAATTATAATAGCCGTAATACAACGTTAGTCAGAATTTAGCTATTTCCTTAACTGTAACACAAATGTTACGTAACTATTAACTGTGTTATGAGTCGCATTAGTACTGTTATCATGCTTGTGTGTTACTTGGGGCAGCTGGGATCATCGACCTCAGTTGTGATATTCAATTACCGGTCAAAACTCTAACGATTACACAGCCTTAGAGTCGATTTTCTTATACCCCATTTGTAAGAGACTTGGTGTTGCCCGCGAATTCGTTCGTGCGGGATTGAACAAAAAACATTCAAAACTACACAGGTGCATCACATTTGTGTTGTTTCTAGTCGAGGTCCGTTTGGTAGACGTTCACCCTAAATTAAGCGAGTTTTATAATACATAGATTCAAGTACCTACCTACTTACTATCTGCCATGAGTACTGCGATTAGATTCAAAAAATATATATATCAGACTACATCACATACCTACATTGATCTAACTCCGAAGTAAGTAGCTTAAGCACTTGTGTTACGGATATCAAAATCCACAGTGGTATTAAAAATATATACTTAAATATTGGATATTAACACCCAGACACAAGAACAAATACAAGTATTCATCACACGAATGTTTTCCTGGGTGGAGAACGAACCCACAACTCTTGGATCATGGGGCAGGGTCACTACCGAATGAGCCATCGAGCTTGTCAAAAATAAATGTATTTCTAAAAAAACTAAAAAGCTATTAATTAAAGTATTACTACAATTTCAAAGATTATTTCAATTATATATTTAAATAACTAGACTAAAATAAAAAAAAAACATAAAATAGCTCAAGTAATCCCTTACACGGTCATTGTGATAAAAATTGTTATTCCTATGTTAATGGGCAACATGATGTACCTAAGTTTACCATAATAATATGACTCCACCTGTACTCCATCATAATGTGCAATAAATGATTTAAATATGAATTTCCTAAATTAAATGAGGGTACCAGACTAAGTTGACAATGGTAACACAGATGATCATTTGACGGTGCAAGTTATTTCACGATATTTACCCTCACCACCAAGATAGTTAATTATAACTAGCTTCTGCCCGCGGCTTCGCTCACGTGGTACCTACATCGATGAAACATAGCCTATATGTTATTTGGGTGTATGAGTTATTAGTTATTCTAAAGTTTCATTAAAATCCATTAAGTAGTTTTTTTGTGAATGAGTAACATACATCCATCCATACATACAATTTTATAATATTAGTACCTACACTCTAAGGACACTACGCCGTCATACTACAGCATGAAGCCACTCATACTCATGTACTAGAAATCTGGCATTTGGAGCGCTTATGTCAATGTATGATGTAAGTTGCGTGTCAAGTTAGAGCTCTGTAGGTGCCTCAACGTCAAGTTAGTGGCGCGCAGTCCTCTTTTTTTACTAGTCCGTGTTATCAGATTTTAATTTGTACTTAGATTTGAAATTTGTAGAGATAGGTAGGTTTGAAGCAACACACCCTTCGCATGAGACGACCACTGGTATAATAATCTTGAACCAAATTGATATATAGCACGTAGTATTGTATGTCACGTTTCGCGACACGTTGAGATGTTGCCTAGCCGATGAACGAAAACAAGTTTTGAACGGAAATAATAAGAACAATGTTATGTAACAAACATTTTATTTACAATTAAATTATCTCTAAAATAAATTAGTAGCGAACGACGCAGATCTGAAAGTGTGTTTTAAGATCATGGTCAAAATGATAAGGTTAGGTGTAGGTACAATACTTTAAGATATTCTTGCATTTATTGATATCCAACATGTGCCTTGTTGCAATTTGGGCAACTTTTTAATGGTAAGTCGTAAGATAAATAATAAATAAATAAATATCCGACGACATCACCTTCATTGATCTGACTCCGAGCTAAGTAGCTTAAGCACTTGTGTTACGGATATCAGATTCAACAGTAGTATTACAAATATGTACTTAAATATTAGATATTAACACCCAGACACAGAATAAACAGAAGTATTCATCACACAAATGTTTGTCCTGGGTGGGGATCAAACCCACAATTTTTAGCACATAGGGCAGGGTCACTACCAAATGCGCCATCGAGCCAGTCATACATTACAGAGCCAAATACATTTTATATTGTATTGTAGAACTATAATGGAACGTACACATACTACGTGACCCGTTTAAGGGGGGGGGGGGGGGGGGTCTTGCCATATACGAGTGGTCACCGGTCACATGGGAGAAGTGGGTACGTCCCTTAAATGTTCATAGCAAATGAAGTGTGTATAGAATACAAACAAAATTAGACAGGTTATTATACAAATATCATGTTTTCTAAGGGAAGATTTTCCAATAGTCAGATTAGATAACAGACGAATAAATTACAATGAATATGATATTAAAATGACATTGCCTGTTCCCTAAGAAACATACCGAATGGCATCCACAAATCTGTGACTTAATACTTTATCAGTTGACTAAGTCTATCTGACCATTAAGAATCAGCCCTTAAAAGAATATATCAAAGGTATTTTTAACTTGTTTTAAATAAATAAAAAGAAATATCCAGACAAGGGCACAGAGATACAATTTAAATTTATTTTTAACCGATTTAAAAAAAAGGAGGAGGTTCTAATTAGACTGAATGTTTTTTTTTTTTTTTTTTTTTATTAAAAAAAAATTCCCAAAAATAATCCGAATGTTATATTTAACATTCGGATTATTTTTGGGAAATTTTTAACTAAATCATACTAGACTAATACTATTAAGTAACTGTTGCTAATTTATCTAAGACTAAAATATACTTCATCACAATTGTCGAATTCACAGGTTAATGTTAAATTTTGGTAGATTATTTAAACATATAAATGTCATCTGCAGAAGTTTTAAAAAGCCAGCACTTCCAATTAAAGTGTGTAACCTAAATTATAAAGTAAATGGAAGAATTCTAAATTTTATACAATGTAAATAAATATGACACACAATTGCATATTTTGCCTTAGATATAATTATATGAACAACATTATATGATGCTTTATTGTTTGAGTACAAAACAAAGTAAATCAGTGGCGGATTTACAATCTTGGCCGCCCTAGGCCCGGGCCTACAGGGCCTTAGGGTAAATCCGCCACTGCCTATAATACATACAGACATTACTATTTAAAAGAAAAATAAGTTTCTTGAAATATGTGCGAACTACGCGCTCGCACTAAAAGTGGAAGTACTTCCGCCGAGCTAGGTGTTGCTTGCTCGGGGACCTAGGTCCGACTAACCGTCGCGGTGTATTGTATATATACTTAGTGGCGAGAATAACTTCGTCAGCGCGATGCAGGATTGTATGGCGTTTCTGCATGTTCGATCGACGTCATCTCTTTACATATTATTGGATCTATAATCTTGACTATCTTGTGGCGCGGTCGCCACATAAAACATGCCAATGTAAATGATATCTGTGATCATATAGCATTTCACTCAGTGGCGGATTTACAGCGTTGGCCGCCCTAGGCCCTAGGCCATAACTCTCGGTACTAAAGCGTCATCAATTTGGCCGCCTCTAATATCTGGCCGCCCTAGGCCCGGGCCTTAGGGTAAATCCGCCACTTTCACTTACCTATATCATATCATTTAGGCATTTCTATATATATTTAACATAATAGATACAAGAGGGATAATTCTATGTATATATTAGTTATGTACCATCAGAGACATGATACAACTATAGTTTTCTTTGGGAACATTACAGTATTTATTGATCAAAAATTTGCAACAGCTGGACCCATATGCATGTGCATAGTTAGGGATTGATCTGGGCAAACCAGCATTGTGTTTATCAGCCTCCACTTGCTACAAATTTTGATCAGCTCATGCAACAAAGCAAGTCTTGGTCGCATCTATTTCATAGATAATATGACGTTTTGATCATGGAAGTGACCAGTAACTTTTAAAATAATAAATATATCAGAGAACAACCTTATTCCTAAAAGTGAAGGATCTTATAGAAATATTGTTTTATTGTAGTGAGGTGTGTAAGGACCGTGCCATATGGCATTCGGCTTTCTCTGCCTAACCCGCAAGGGAAATGGTGTTTGTTTTATTGTATTGATTAATTGTTTAACATATTTTATACTGCATAAATGCCATCAACATGTATGGCATCCCTAGACTGAAATCGGTTAGGTGGATATTATAATGTTGACATACATTTCAAAATTGTTGATTGTTGCCTAAGCATAACTTATATGCCATCATGATATGACTAGTAGGAATACAAACATTCTTCTTTCCGGATAACTAAACCTACTTAGATGTTGAAGCCCATTTTCCTCATGCAAGCTTTGTGTTCTTCGATGAGAGGGCCGCAGTTCTCTTCGCCATTCTCAATGATGCTGAAATTAACATAAAATTGAGTGATTAGCTTTAAATCAGGTGTAAATAATCATGCACGGAAAATAATACACTACAGCATTTTATCTTCCGTCAAATTCTAATACTGCTCTGGGTCTACTTTGATTGTGATCCCAGATTTCGAGATTAGTTTTACATTGATATCTCACCCACACTATAGTCCATTGCAAATTGCAGATGAGTTCCATGACACTTTGAATTTGATGTTGATTTGGAATGGAATATTTTCATTCGTAGAAGGTATGATGCATGAAAAGGAGTAAGACACCTGTCACAGGAGTCATCATAAGTGAAACAGACTAGAGTACTCAAATACATGCTTATATTTATTCATTTATAATTTGCACACATAACAATACATTTGAAATGCAGTTAGATGGACCTTGATAGACTTAAGTAATATTCTCATAATGAGAAGCAGTAAAATATTAGTAGAGGTTTGTACTGAGGTAAGTGCTATTCACAGTTTCCAAAATTGTCCAAGTTACATTGGGTGATGTCATTAATTCCATTCCATTTATGGGTAATTTTCAAGTCATCATGACCAAAATATATATCCAAGTGTTATATTACTTTGGGTTATAAAAACAATATCAAATCAGATGTATTGGTTTTTAGAAAAGCGCGTGAATGTTATATTTTAACGAACGATCGAAACTATTATGAGATAATTCTGACCGCATTATTTCAGCAGTAACGATACTTATAATTGAAGAATTAACTAAGGAGTATAATAAGATTGATTTAAGGATATTACTTAGCGGGTGTTACATAATAAAATGCAATTCTAATGGTTTTTATAACCTTACCATGCATCTCTAGCTCTTTTCGTCTCCGGACACGCGCAACACGGTTTCAGCTTCGGTTTTTCTGCATTGGCCGGTGCCGGCGCCTCAGGCACTTTCACATCAGCAGCTTTAGCACTCGCGTTACCCATTGTTGTTAGTTTTTCGGATAAAATGATGCAACACAAAATATTCGGCGCACGTGAAACGTCAAAAGAATAAAGTAATGTCAAGGTCAGTTTGACAGAGGGCTTGTTCTTGTGCGAGCAAATACTTCGTGAGTTCTTCTACAATCAAGGAAAATAAGACTTTTAATAAAATAAAATAAAAGGCATCAGTCACCTCATATAAACTATTCTAATAATGAAAATCGAAAAAGTTTGTTTATTTGTTTGCTTGAATGCGCTAATCTCAGAAACTACTGGTCTGATTTGAAAAAATATTTTAGTGTTACATAGAAATAAAATAAAAAAAAAACTTTTATTATTTCAGGCATGACCCATAGAGCTACAAACAAATTATGATAAAAATGAGCACAACACTAGCTAGGTGTGTAACATTAACCATAAATGCGGGTGAAACCGCGGGCAGAGCTAGTATAAAATAAGTTTATATCACAAAGACTACATGGCAGAATTTTATTTTACAAATAGGCTCAAGTAAAAATTTAAATTCCGACCTTTTATTTAAAACATGGCAAAAGAATTTGAATCATAAATTATTATAATATAAAGAATTTTGAGTTAGATATTAGGTAAGCGTAATTTAATACTTTTTGGCTAATCTATCCTAATTAGAAAAGGCATTACTAAAATTAAACTTGATCCAAATTCTAAAAGTTAAAGGTACTTACTCATTTACAAAATCCATATAAATTCTTTTCTGCTTCGAATTGAAGCAATTGAAGTTCCCTAACAATTATAGAATATTGAACCTTCCGGACAGTCTAGTTCCGCGTCCAAACACGATATATCACAGACGCGGACAATTGCGGAGATATCCGCTCCGCTCCGCAACAATAGAAATAAATTGGTGCACTACTGCGGCTCCGAATTGCGGGTCACGCGGCTAGGGCCACAATTTAGTTCGACTCGTGGCCTTTAGTTATGACGAATTCAGCGAGGCGCTTTTAGAATAGAGCGAAAAAGAAATAAAAAGGATAAGGCATAGTCTAATAAAGAAATAAATAGGTAATAAAAGTCCAAAATACTGGATTTAGGAAGTTAAAACTTTGTACTAGGGTCAATTGCATAGTCTAAGTGGTGACTAATGAGCCGGTTGTCGAAATTCAACTCATATACGGGTGAAATTTCCTGTTGAAAGTTTGTATGACAGTTCGTAAATTATAATAGAGTTAGTTTAGAGAGATAGTCTCTGGGCGTTTACTAATAGAGGAGTTTTGCGTGGATGTAGTCACATAAGTGATCGATAATGCTTACATTATATTAGGTAAGTATCTTAATACTTACCTATAGATCTTGCTAGCGTGATGAAGCGTCTTTGAATTATTGGGTCCGGCAACATGTTATATCTTCCCACTAGATACCATTATTATAAACATAAAACGTTGACTCTGCATAATATAGTGCCTCCGTGAGTTTTTAAATTACTTGAAAGCGTTTACAAGCTATATATTTAGGGCTAAATAAGTCTTATGCAATATATTGTATACCTACTCAACATATTGAACGTTTATTAATCCCATGTTGGTCTGGGATTTGGCCCATGTTAATCTGGGACAAAAAAAAGAATGTACCAACTGTGGTTCTTGCCTAGCATGTCGTAAAAGGCGACTAATGGTTTACGGGCTTTTGGGTATGTGATTAAGTAGGCGACGAGCTAGCCACTTGTCACTCCTTTTTCACAGCTTTCCATCCAACCCAGCCCACTGTCCCATGTTGGTCTGGGACTTAAAAATAAAATGCCAACTGTGGTTCTTGCCTAGCATGTCGTAAAAGGCGACTAATGGTATATCGGGTTTTGGGTGTGTGATTATGCAGGCGACAGGTTAGCCGCTTGTCACTGCTTTTTCACATTTTTCCATCTAACCCAGCCCGACTTTGTTTTTGGCTGAATGTGGTTGAAGGGGTCCTCCCCCTTTGACTCTGCTCTGTATGTATGTATGTTTATTAATCCAAATAAAATATGTTCATGTAAGTCCCTGGTGATCGTATTGATGAAGTTGTGAGCAATTTATTATGAAGAAAAAATGTTCCAATTGTTTGGAAATTAATACTACTAACTTAGTAGTACCTATAGACTAAGTTAGTAGTATTAATTTCCATTAGCCAAGCCAAAGTAGGTATTATAGCCGAATAAGTGGGCCGTCAGTCACCCGTAAAACACTAATCGCCGTGTGAACTCGTGTAGAAATTAACTTACCTTCTCAACAACCAAGTAAAACAAACTAGGATTAACAAGATTTTAATAGAATTCTGAGCGAGCAGCCAAAAAGTTTCCGTCCTCACCAAATAGAGGAGACCTGTAAACAAAATGAGGAGGCTCTAGTGACGGGCGTGGCGTATAAATTATTGTTTACGGGACAGACACAGTTCTTTTGTGGGGTTAATAAAGAGTTAGTGGTTCGGTTGGAGGGTTAAATGTAGTTTGGCCGATCTATTTTAATTATAGTTAGCTATATTTGTCATCATTAGAGTTGGAATTATTTTGTGTTTCTAATGTTGGGAAGTGAAGATATGAACCTGAAATGTTTTCGGTGTTAACAATGGTTTAAGGTCTGCTTCTTATACTCGATTTACCTCTACGGGGCTACGTTTTAATATGTAGGTATTTTACCTACTCTGAAAATTAAATAGCGCCTGGGACAGGTCGAACCTGTCACTACGAGGAAAACAATCTTAACAAAGTCTATGAAAAAACAATAAAACACAAAATGCTCGTTTTTATTGTTAGTATACTCAAAATACTTACCTACTACTTTCTCAACAACGGCAGAAATAGAACTTCCAAACATTTTTCGCGAACCACTAATATAACTAATAAGGGCCGATTTTATAATGGCCAGATACGAATTAACTGACTGATAAAGTATAAAGTCACCAATTTGCGGATATCATGCGGCATTTTACTTAGGAAACAGACAATGACATTTTACAATCATGCGGATTATGATTTATTTGATTGTTATCGTTTATCTGACTGTTGAGAAATCAGCTCTAAAAGAAGTAGGTAGGTAATAGTTTGTATAAAGACACAGACCTTTCAATTAATCATTACTTAAGTACAATTATACGCTATTTTTAAGTTTATATGAATTATTATGGTAGGTACGCTGAGTGGCAGTTATCTACCTACGTTACAATTATACTAAAATATATATTGACTTACACAATATTTTCAGAGGTCGATTGATTGAAGAGTTCCGTACCATTATCTTCATATCATTAGACACTAAACAACTAAATATTCTGTTAATATTTCAAGTGTCTACCTGTTGCCGTTATTACATCAAGCAAAATACGGCATTGAAATCAAGTTGTATGGGAGCCCCCCGTTAATTATTTATTTTATTTTAATTTATTTTTTTTCAAGTGAATATACAATTAAAAATTCTGTGAATATTTCAAGCGTCTGCTGGTTGCCGTTTTTAATAACGAACAAAAAACGGCAAAAACATCACGTTTGTTGTATCGGAACCTCCCTTAAATATTTATTTATATCGAAATGAAATGAAATTACCTTTATTTACGTAGGCTTAAATAAGCACTTATCAATCGTCAGTACATACAAATGAAAATGAAAATTTACCACCGGATTCGGAAAGTAGCTTCTACCGAGAAGAACCGGCAAGAAACTCGATAGTTACTCTTTTCATCGCCAAATTCACAATAAGTATCAATAACAATTATCATATTCTTAAGCTACTATGCTATACAAATCTAAAAAAAGTAAATATGTATAATAGAAATTACAAATATTTGTAACTTAAAAAATCTTCTATAGTATAATAAGCCTTTCTCATAAGATGCTCTTTAATGTGTAATTTAAATCTATGCATAAGCAGTTCAATTATATTGCCTAGTAATTTGTTAAATAAAGTCTAATTAGGCTTTCTCATAAGATGCTCTTTAATGTGTAATTTAAATCTATGCTTATGCAGTTCAATGATATTGCCTAGTAATTTGTTAAATAAAGTCTAATTAGCCATTCTCATAAGATGCTCTTTAATGTGTAATTTAAATCTATGCATAAGCAGTTCAATTATATTGCCTAGTAATTTGTTAAATAAAGTCTTGTGAAGTCTTAGATAATTCTGTTTTTAGTAAGTATTTGTTGTTTTAGCGGCAACAGATATACATCATTTGTGAAAATTTTAAGTGACTAGCTATCACTGTTCATGAGATACAACCTGGTGACAAACATACGGTGAGACGGACAACGAAGTCTTAGTAATAGGGTCCCGTTTTTACCCTTTAAGTACGGAACTCTAAAAAGGGACGTCCCGCAGGGTCGGTTATACCCAGGCCTAGCGCTTCACTAGGTAATCCTGCTAATCCGGCCCTTGTTTGCGTCACTACGACGAATCGTTAGCCCGCGCACCTGCACAGTGTCCCGTTATTCCGCTTCGTAATTAAAATATTCCACAGATTACCCGCCTCGCCGATAAATTGGAACGCTTAGCTGGATTCCCGACCATAAATCACGTTTGATTCATAGCGAAATTGTGTTTGTAAGAATAAGACGGGGAAATTTGTAACTGGTTTTTTTTTTTTCAAATAAATTTTATCGAATATAATATGTTTTTTTTTTGTTTACCTACTTGTGTGTCTTGTTTTTAATATAAGTTGAATGCTATGTACGCCGTTAATTTGGTACATATCAGATATGTTTCGTTAAGATGTTATATTGCAAGTGTGTAAATATGTAGCATGTGGCTGTACTAAATAAATAAAAAAAAACTGGTTTTTGATAACCGCAATTATCCAACCAATATTATACTTTTGTAGTGGGAAGTTTGCACGTAAGTTGCTGTTTTTCTCGCAAGGTACTATACCGTTTTATTTTTTACGCGACACATGTCATTGCTGTTTCTTAATTTACCATCTAACAAAAATTTACTTGACTTTTGGCTAAATGGAATTTAGGGAGCTTACTGCCTACAAATTCGAGTGTCGTGGCCGTGATGACATGTATTTTTGAAAAATACTTCTATCTACTATGTATTTACGCTCACCTCATTAGTAATGATCAGTAAGAGATAATAGGGTCATAAAGAACATTGACTCATATAATACGCCCCGTTCTCGGATTTTTAATAACCATTTTTTTTTCCTTATATTTTTTTTCCTTAACCTTCACCTGATAATAACAAACGCAACTAAAAAAGAATTAGCGATTTGCGCTTAGCAACACATTCAGCGATTCATTTATATAAGATACCTAATGTAAATTTAGATCTTAAATGTGACATTGCAGCAGGACACCCTATATTTTCAAGGTGGTTTAGCGATGCGTGATCCCGTGGACGACTTATATAAAGGCGTAGACGGCACATCCCAGGGGTTTAGTCAGTATACCCCGACCACGACTACCTTAGGCGGAGCAGGGCCCTCTTATCATTTAGCATACCTCTGATTTCTCCGGGTTTACCCTGGGTCAACAAAAAAAAATTTTACCCTTTATAAAAATAAATTGTAGACATCACACATTTTCACATTGTAGGTATGTATGTACTAGACTTTTCCGTTTCATGCCTGTTTCATATTTGTGTCCCGAAAAGGGGTCGAATCCGAACCTTTGTAGATATACTTACCATAAGTTCTGATTGTAATTTTCAAAAGCTCACCTACTCGTAAACTTCGCAAAGTTCACACGAAGCCGAAAGCTCCTAGCCTATAGCTGCTTATGTTAATCAGTTGGCCGCTCATAAAAATTCACGAGCTGTCATAACAGCCCATAGGCGCGCTTGGGCCGTTTTAAATTTTTATTATTATTGGCTACCTCAGGTTTTAATGGTCCGCAAACACATCTTCTGAGTTTGAAAGGCTGTCGAGGGATTTTAGGATTTCAGAGACGGTGTTGCCATATTGGGCAGACGGAAAATTGTTTGAGTGGTCGAAAATGTTGGTTATGAAAAGATTTTATAGGTAGATAACCGAAATATGTATGCGGTGTTTTTGAAATCTTGAGTAAAATAAATAGATTCTCCAGACTATCACACTAATTCCCAGCGCTAAAGCTGCTACAGATACTAGATAACGGATAGACGTACTTTAATATGTTTTTTGAACACCCATGACTCGAGTTACAATTACTATGTTCATCACAAGAAACTAGCCTAGCGGCATTCGAACCCGCGACCTTTAATTTTGACCAACAATCCTGTCAATTATTAACTACAGTAATATATTTTGCTAGTGACATTTTTTTAATTATAAAGTAAGTTTACAGTCATAATTCAAATACAATTGACTATATTATTGACATTCAAACTTCAATCTTACAGTAATAGTATCTAAGTAGTATAATGTAGTAAAATCGTAAAAAGTTGTGATCAACATTATGTGTTGTATAATTATGATCAGTGTTTCTTTGAAATCTACGCAAAAAAAAATGTGACTAGCTTTGGTAAACGTATTCTCAACAGATAAACTTTTTTTAAATAAAAGCAATATACCTACATTTATTTAACTTGGCAACACTGAATAACATGGTCTCTATAATTCGTGCAGGAATGTAAAAGCGGCTCTTTGACTTTGTTGTTGAAAGACCCCTGGGAAAGCCTTAGTTTGAAATCTGATGATGTCTAGCTATTTGAACTAAAGGAAAAGGCAACTATCGATTTTGTGAATTTAAACTTTTATACCTATCTCGAAAGCTGTTGTAAAATGTGAAGTTTTAACGGGAGATATCAAAAACTTTCTCATTGTTGTATTCTTACTCGAGTTATAGTTACAAAAACATAACTGCGTGGTCTCGTCAAAGAGCGCATAGGATATTTAATGGCGGTAGCTGGCTTGGTCTCATCAAGCTTAGTGTATAATTTTTATTCTTAATATAAGATAAAACATACATAATATAAAATCACGCCCACAATCCCCGAAGGGGTAGGCTGAGTCAAAGGGGCAGCAGGCCCCTTTAACCACATTCAGCCAAAAACGAATTGGGCTGGGTTAGATGGAAAATTGTGAAAAAGTAGCGACAAGTGGCTAGCTCGTCGCCTACACAATCACATACACACAACCCCGTATACCATTAGTCGCCTTTTACGACATGCAAGGCAAGAAACACAGTTGGCACGTTCTTTTTAATTCCTGACCAACATGGGAAAATTTAACAAATAAATAATAAAAATAATAAATCTTCCAGACTGACCCACCAATTGCCTAGTCCCAAACTAAGCATGTGCTATGAATACTATACATAACTTAGTTTACTTACGAAAGTCCTTGGTAAAGTTAACATGATTTCATAACTTTGTAAAGCTACAATTTTAAACAGAACGTAAGTCATATTACTTTCGCCAGCACTTCATAACTTTATAATCGCATGTGGTTATTATGTTTTCGCGAGTGTTTTAAAATTGCTTTCACACAGTGCACCGCTCACGTACAATGGTTAATTTCGGAGCATAATAAACGGGATCAAAGACTGCGTCAGACTATACAAAGACTTTTGGACGTAGAATTAGGGTCTTGGAATCTAGAGGCGGCTTCATTAGAGTTTTTATTAACGTATATCACAGCAGGGTTTCCCAACCTTTATTCCACGGAGGCTCCCCGGACCAAAAATTATATTTACCTACGCATTAGGTGTTCAAAAATAATAATTTTACTGTTTAATTTTTTAATTTACCTACGCATTGAATAGATATCTTTTTTTTGGTAGGCAAACTTATCTATTATGCCCCCCTAACATTTTCCTACGTCCCCTTAGGGGGCTCTCCTGGTTGGGAAGTCCTGATCTACAGGGATAAAAGAATATAATGCGTCTAGCTTTGTGCAAGACAGCTACGCTTTACAGCTGCGTCGGACTGACCAAATAGTCCATTTAGTCACGAGTCACGGCCTAAGTGGCTTGTGGTGCTTAAAGTGAAATAGGAAATGTCTCACACCACGAGTTTTTTGGTAGCCACCCGAGCCAACACTAAGGTTCAAGAACGAGCAAGATGATTTATATGTAATCTTTCAATCGGCTTTATGAAAGGTTTTACTTTGAATTTTAATGAATTTAATAAATTAAATGTTATGGAATCATTTCATAATTCAGGCGCATTCGATTTTGGAAATCTCATTTTATTTTAAGCTTGTACGAAAATGGTTCTACTTCAGCCTTATGGCGCGGGTCCTCCCGGCCTAGCCTGCTAGGAAAATGGCGTGGATTTTGGCAAAGATTTTTTAATTTCACTTTCTCAAACACATAACCAAGTAACTAAACATCACGCCACTTCCCTAGCGGGTTAGGCACTTTCTCAAACACATTCAGTAGTTTGTTTGTGAGTATGCGACGATGGCGTCGTTGTCGCTTCCAGCTATATATCTTTGGCCGCCTTTGCAAAGTTTTCTAATAATAATGTTCAGAGGCGGCAAGTTGGCCGTCTTAATCGGTGATTATCATAGTTCCAGTGGTAATCTCCGGCTTGCGCTTGCTACATGCTCAGGACAAGGTTTATTAGGAAATTTCGCAAATTCAACTTTAATACGCATTTACCACAATGGTTCTTAACATGCGGGAGTTGGTTCAAATCCGAGAATTAGCTTTGGATTTTTAGAATCTATGTTCTGATTATTACCAAAAGTTTAAGTAAATTTGCATATTAAAATTTGATCAATGTGTAACTAAAGGAAAATCTTTTCGCAAAGTAGGAAAAAAAGATGGAGAAAATTGGAAGTAGGTATGTAGCTTCTTATGCAAAGTTTATGCTACGATTTTCACAATTAAAATTACTAACAGAGTGGGTGTAGCTGTCTGCTACGGGTACGCTCCGATTTTGCTACATCGAATACTACGGGCTGTAGTATTGGACGTAGCAAAGACCGTATTCGGTATCAGACCGTAGTGCCGTAGTCTACGTTCGTGATTCGTCGAGTGTCGTTGTATTTCTATATTTATACTTTAACACACTAATATTGCTTATAAAGGCGAAAGTTTATGAGAGTGTCAGTGTGTATGTTTGTTACTTCTTCACGCAAAAACTACTGAATGGATTTTAATAAAAAATTGTAACAATGTAGCTTATACACCGGAATAACATATAGGCTATGTTTTATCGACGTACCACGCGAGCAAAGCCGCGGGCAGAAGCTAGTAATATATAAAAGAGAGTTTGTTTGTTTGCTTGCTTGAACGCGCTAATCTTAGAAACGCGTAGGCACAGCTAGTGATGTGATAAAGAGAGAGGGAGTGGGAGATAATCACAATTGGATTTTCAGGATTGGCTCTTAACAGATACTATGGTGGTTTCTTGGTAGTAGTATCAACTATTTGTCGCATGTTGGTCGGGGACTTAATAAGATTGTGCCATGTGTGGTTCTTGTCTAGCATGTCGTAGAAGACGACTACTGGTGTATCGAGTTTTGGGTATGTGATTGTGTGGGCAGTGGTGGATTTACCCTAAGGCATAGTAGGCCCGGGCCTAGGGCAGCCAGATATTAGAGATGGCCAGATATTAGAGGCGGCCAATCGTGATAAATTAAGTGATGACGCTTTAGTACTGAGAATTATGGCCTGGGGTCTAGGGCGGCCAGGACTGTAAATCCGCCACTGTGTGTGGGCGACAGGCTAGCCACTTGTCACCACTTTTCCACAATTTTTCATCTTGCCCAGCCCGCTTTTGTGTCTGGCTGAATGTGGTTAAAGGGGCCTGCTGCCTTTTGAAGAGTCAAAAGGCAGCAGGCCCCTTACCCCCAAAGGGGTAGGCAGAGGCCTACCCCTTTGGGGATTATTGTGTTATGTATGTATGTATGTAAGATCAACTATCCGAATTGGTGATTCGACTCTATTAACATAAAGATAATTTCATTTCATTAGGCCGCTCCACTTACCAAATTCATTCAAAATGGGGCTATTGCTAATGGCTTTCAGAAAGGTAACTTGTGAAACTGACCACAACCCGCTCAAACAATCAGATTCAAACTTGAATTGAAAACTAGGCCTTAGTGCCGTTAAACTTTAACTTAAGTACAACTTAAACTGTCGACAATTATCAAGAAATGTTGGCGATTTGATACTATATTATTTGATATTACTAATATTGAAGTGCTATTAAAGATCTGGTCAAGACGTGTTCTTTTTTTAACCCCCAACGCAAAAACGACTGGCAGATATAAGTTTGACGTGTGTGTGTGTCTATCTGCGGCATCGTAGCTTCTAAAAAATATACCGATTTTGATGCGGTTTTTTTTAAAGCTGACGCAGTCGAGTTGGTTTATTTACTGCTTAGGATGAACCTCCTTTTTTCTTTGGTTAGGGTAGCCTAATGGTGTGCAGTCACTGTAGCCTATAGACATTTACAACAGCACAGCTGTATGACTAGTTCGATGGCACATTCGGTAGTGGCCCTGCCCCATGCGCTAAGACTTGTGGGTTCGACAATGTTTGTCCTGGGCTCCCACCCAGGACAAACATTCGTGTGATAAATACTTGTGTTTGTTCTGTGTCTGGGTATTTATATCCAATATTAAGTATATAATTGGAACTCCACTGTTGTTTCTGATATCCGTAACACAAGTGCTTTAAGCTACTTAGCTCGAAGTCGTATGATCAATGTATGTGATGTAGTCTGATATTATTATAGCTATCTAAAGTAAACTGCCGACCTTGTAGGTTTAAAGGGCGCATTATAATTTTTCAGAGAGGATGTGCTTTGACCACGATCCTGGACTTAGTTCATTAGATTATGTAATTGTAACCACTGCTGTCAGATTTTACATTATAGATAATTTAAAGTTTTAGTCCCATGTTGGTCTGGGATTTAAAAATAATGCGTCAACTGTGTTCCTTGCCTAGCATGTCGTAAAAGGCGACTAATGGTATATGGGGTTTTGGGTGTGTGATTGTGTGGACGAAGAGCTAGCCACTTGTCACTACTTTTCACAGTTTTCCATCTAACCCAGTCCAGTTTTATTTATGTCTGAATGTGGTTAAAGGGGCTTGCTGCTTACTCTGCCTACCCCTTTGGGGATTATGGGCGTGACGATATGTAGGTAAGTATGTATGTAAGTATATATTTTTATTGTGTCTAAGAGCATATGCTATCTCATCAGATATGTTCTTATGATTAATCTAGTGTCACCTACCTTATCATCATCATCATCCTCTTGCCCTTCTCCCAGTTTACCCGAGGTCGGCGCAGCATGTCTTCGTTTTCCATACGTCCCGGTCAGCCGTCATCGAGCTATCCACTCTCATACAATATAATAAAATAAATATTCTAACATATTTTTCGCCTTAAGATCCCAAACCCCTAGATACGTCTACGATTTCTCCATCAAGAATTGCAACAATAAAAGCTTGCTTATCAAAGACTTCAAACCCTCTTGTTACCAAACGTTCAGTTTTTAACAGCTCACTGCGTTATCAGCGGTTAACACTTCATTTGCGTCAACATTATCAGGTCCGTCCGTCTATTCAAGCTAACTGAGAGCCAATGACTATCTCGGACGAATAAGGCCGTTCAATTAATTGTCTCTTAACATACCTATCTGGGATCTTGCAATTTATCGGACGAACGTTCTGTCACACTGAGGTACTAGAGACCCCAACGATTCGGCCAGATTCTCTTAGGTATGGGTTATATACATTACAAAAGCATATATATATATTATATACATAGCTGTTCATGATTTCGTTCGCGTGGTTTTAAATAGAAAAAGATTTTATCGCGTAGTCTCCCTTATTTTTCTAAAATAAAAGTAAGCTAATATATTCCTTATATTAAAAGGTATTTGCCAGTGGAAGTCCTTTCAAAATTGGTTCAATTATTTCAGAGTTTAGTCCAAAAAAATCTTTTAAAGTTTGAATAAGAAAAAATGTTGTATATATCTATAATTTTTTTTATATACATTCAGTTATAAGCTGTTATTTTTACTTTAACAAATGGACACTTAATTTTATCTGTACTGTTTTCAGTTCTAGGGAAATGGTGTGTCCGTCTTTCGTCAGAAGGTATCCTAGTCAGTCCCATCCTGAACAAGATCCCATGAGTCCCAATATATCCCTGTCGCGGCTCGCCAAACACAATAAAAGTTGGTCGCACGACGTGACGCACCGCTTTTGACAAATCACCTTCGTCTATGGCCGATACGATCTGAGGGATTGGCGCAACATCAATCAGACTGAAGTTTTATCGAACGACCAGCTCTTGGCACGTGTTATAGCTAAATGAAATAGAAATAGACGTTTATCAACATCTTCCTAGCGTAATGTCTCGTGCTTAGAAGGGGTCCGCTTTGACCATGATCCAGGATTAGCGAGTCTGGTAGTTACAGTGAAGCGACTGCCAGTCTGACCTTCGTAACCCTAAGATTACGAAGGTCTGATCGGCATAATCCAAAAGTTGTCTGGTTTCCCTATCCTAATCCTAAGTAGTAGGACTAAATTTTTGAAAACATCTTGATGAAACCTACAAATCCAAAGTTGTTTGAATTTCCAGGTTTCATCACGATGTTTTACCTTACCGCCGAGCTAGTGGTATAAATACGTACATAGATTTGAAACATCCAGAGGTACGTGCTCGGGTTTGAACTCGCGCCCCTCGTTAATGAGGCGCGTGTCCTTACCATTGAGCTACACGTTAACGCATGTAGATTTTACAAAAGCACTTATAAATGGTCATACAAATAAACTACTGGATGTACGACAGGTTGATTCTACCAAAAAGAACCGGCAAGAAACTTGATAGTTACATTTTAGATCGCCAATTTTACAATTTTATTAACTAACTAGCTGTGCCAGCGGTGTCACCCGCGTTTATGGTTAATATTATAAAGACTATTTCCGTCATACATGATTTCTATGTAACTTTAACCATTAAGGCTGCACACGCGACGGAAGCTTAAAAAATGGAGTAACTTCTCCCGTTTTCCCAACATTTCCCTTCACTACTCTGCTCCTATTGATTGTAGCGTGATGAAAAGTATACTATAACCTGCCCAGGAGTATAAAGAATAATTGTACCAAGTTTCGTTAAAATCCGTCGAGTAGTTTTTGTTTCTATAAGGAACATACAGACAGACAGACAGACAGACAAAAAATTTACTGCTTCCATTTTTGGCATCAGTATCGATCACTAATCACCCCCTGATAGTTATTTTGAAAATATATTTCATGTACAGAATTGACCTCTCTACAGATTTATTATAAGTATAGATTGATACAATTCATATGTAATACATTTCAACAGTACGTATTTTTTTAATATTACTTATGTATTAGAAGAATATAATTATTTAAAAGTCTTCAATATTATAGTAGCCCTTTCTGTTTATGTTGCAAGCAGTACTGTAGCAGTACAATAGAAATGCTGCAACCAAAAACATATATACATTCATAACATCACGGCCGTAATCCCTGGAGGGGTATGTAGAATCTAAGGGGCAACAAGCCCTTTTAATCTGAATCACATAAAACTGGGCTGGGTTAGTTGGAAAATTAAAAAAAAAAATACCTAAGTAGTGACAAGTGGCTAGCCCGTCGCCTACAAGTACCCAAAATCCGATATACTGTCGCTCTTTACAACATGCTATCCAAGAACAGCTGAAACATTTTTTGAAGTCCTAAACCAATGTGGGACTGAGACCCCTAACAAAATTTGTTAAAGTTTTAATTGGGAGCCTAATTTTTTTACAAAGTGACGCGTTTATACCAGCGGCCTGAATGATATTCAGACAATACGCCTAATATGGGTGGTGCATAGATATGTTCAAAGAATGAATGAATGCTATTTTAAAACTTACTGCGGTTTTAGATTTGTAGTTCATTCGCACGTAGGTAAAACTAAAAAGTCTTAGCGCTTTTGATACCGTTTTTCAATTGGCAATCATCAGTCGTAGACAGCCCCCCAATGGCTGAATTACAAAGCTCTCACTAGTGTTGCCATTTGTCGATCGATATCAAAGCGACAGTCCATCGATAGTTGACTTATAGTATAGGTAGTGTCAAAAATAACGATGCTACCGATAGCTAAGAATGTGATTAAATATTGATAAAGTGCAATACCTAATATCGAATGTTTTGGACAATCAATTGAAACAAAGGTCTTTTAATAGAGTTTAATCGATGTTTTCAATACTATTGATAGTATTAATACTATCTGTAATATATCCACTGAAAAAATATATTGTCAGTGTATTCTTTCTAGTCAATAGTATCGATATTGTCGATACTATTTATAACACTGCTGTACATTAATAGTATTATCGCAAATGCAATCGATGTGGAAATATCGATAGAGTAGCAAATTTTCGATTCAAACGATGGATATTTAGGCATCACTATCTCTCAATGGATTCTCCTCAATCAAAAGCCTTTGATCGGCGGTTTATCCTTTTTACTCGGGAAAAAACTGGGCGTGGTCAACATCATATTCTTTACGGGAACGAGGCATGCGAGAGGTGATCGAAAAATGGTGGTAAAACATTTACACTTGGGAAAGCGTTACTTAAATATGGTGTCAGTGAATTTCTAACAAGGTATAAGTCAAAAATGGTACAATATGAATGTAAAGTAATATTCTAACTTACCGACCCGGTAAATATGGTTTTTATGTTTTTTCTATTGTCAATTTTAGCCGTGAAGCCAGTTGTGAGTTGTTCTTGGCCGATTTTCAAAGTATTTTCTACAAACAAACAAAACAAACATAGCATCACTAATCCCCGAAGGGGTAGGCAGAGTCAAAGGGGCAGCTAGCCCCCTTAACCACATTGAGCCAGAAACAAAACTGGGCTGGGTTAGATGGAAAATTGTAAAAAAGTATTTTCTATCCTAATACTTTTGATAGCTATATTCTATTTTCTATTGTACAAATCTTGTATAATGTATTTGAATTTTATCGTCAAACTATCGATATGGTACAACACTAAACGCTGCATTTGTATCGGTACACAGCTCGATGTAATCTGTTTCGCTAGTCGCCTCGCCCCGACTTAAATCAACATTGTCCGTGCACAGGAATGCAAATAAATGCATCGCTACGTCAGAGCAATGTTATCGAGTTATTCGTACCGTACATTCAGTCAATATTAAGATTTAATCTGTGACATGTCATGTATATAAAACATATAATATTACTTTTTAATAAAGAAGAGGTCAAAAAATAGGGTCTAACTGTTTATTAGTGCTTAATTAAATTTTAACAAAAATAAAAACCGAATTCATAATAACCCCGTAAAAAACGTTTATTCAAAAAAACACAAGTAAGAACCTGCCTTAATAGCTATTTAAATGTCTAAACACTAAAAAGTATAAAATAAATTCTTCCGACTGCTTCGATGAAAGTATTAATCTTTAACACGTATTTAAATATTTACAACAATCATTTAGTTTTGGAGTCGGTGTCAGCCAAACTAAAAAAAAAGTAGACACTTAATAACAATCAGTTGAATTGAGAACCTCCTCCTTTTTTTTGGAGTCGGTTAAAAACAAATTATAAGCCGTAATTATAGCTACTTTGGTCGTCGTCTTATTTTTTCAATTCGTATACTTACGGAGTGGAAGGGTGGAAGGGAGTAAGGGAATAAAGGGCTCAGAAAAGAAATTGATATTATTTATAGTAATTGAAATATAGAAATACAGAAGTACAAAATTACGTGGCTCAAACCAACTGTGACAGCGTTGACCAGAAGCTATTGACAAATTTAATGTAAAAAAGAAGGATAAAATATAAAGGTATCAAAAAAGGTTAAGACTGGCCTTGCTGCCAGTTGGTAAAATATGTTTTGTGCACATGACATGTCACAGATTAAATCTTAATCATATCTATGACGTAGATGAAGGAAAATTACATATTATTGTTTTTAGTGTTTCGTTAGCTAGCCAATTGTCACTACTTTTTCACATTTTCCATCTAATCCAGCTAATGTGGTTAGAAGGGCTCACTGTCCCTTTGATTCTGCCTACCCCTTTGGAGATTACGGGCGTGATGTTATGTATGCAAGTAGTGTTTTTTATCCACGGACTAGTAAAAAATGAAGGACTCCGCGCCACTAACTAGACATTGAAGCTCCTCAGGTGCTCCACCTTGACACGCAACTTACGTCACATTGACATAATAAGTGCGTCAAATGACAGATATCTGATATCTGGTATGCTTATGCTGTGGCTTCACGCTGTAGTTTGACAGCGCGGAGTCCTTCTTTTTTTACTAGTCCGTGTTTGTACCTAACCTTTTGGGAGCCATATTTCTATTCTAAGATCCGATGTCAGTCTGTGGAAAAGTTTATGTTCTGCGGCCGTCTTATCATCAGGGCCTTGGACATCATCATCAGAGTGCTTGTGAAGCCAAAACTAACGAGCCCAAACTCGCCTGGGTTATGTTGTTTCGTTGCAAAGTTCCTGTAGCCACCTACCAGGTCTATCATCAGGATCTTGGATATCATCTGGGATGAGAGTGATGTGAAGAGAAATCAAACGATTCTAAACTCGACTTGGATATATTATTTCCTTGCAGATGCTTTACTTAAGTCTAATAACAACCCAACTGCATACTTTTATTGTTAATGATATCAAGAATACTTTGAACATATTTATACATAGCGAGAGTTGTAGATTTTTTTTAAGCCGTTTTGGTTATGAATTTACAAATTTGTGTGGTTTACGCCCTAAGTTAGGGGGCGCCCTATCGTTGCGAAACACCAATTTAAAGCATTAAAAATAAGACCAAAACACACCGATACCTTTCTTCTTGCTCTCTCAAATGCAAAGTGAATTTGCTCTGGCGCGCTGACAGCGCAAATATTATTTGTATTCATGAATGCGCAGTGAGTGTCAATCGGTGCGGGACTCCGCGTGTCTGCGTCTTGTTGAGAATGCACTTTTATACTTTGCCTAAGTGCTGTTGTACATTGCTTGTGTTGAAATGTAAGTACTTGTGAAATAGAGATGTAGAGAAGATATGACAATGAAGATGATACCTATGCTTGCAAATTTTTGTCTGTCTGTTGAAAAATCAGCTCTTAAACAAATAAATAAAAAACAATCTTGCATTATTTCTTTATTGGCCTCATCATAGCTCCAGAACGCTATGTATACAATAAACATAAATTTAGGCAGACTACTTACAATGAGTCCGGTCAAGTAAGTATAAAAAAAAACCGGATGAAAATCTTTATCTAACTTGACTGTCAAATCTCGTCTAATTTAGCATCCATGTTTAATTTAATTTATTTATTATAAACTTACAACTATCCTTACAGGTAACTTAAACTAATGCGATAGCGTGGGGAGTCTTATTATACTTTACAAACCTGGTAACTAAGAATAGAATAGCGTCACTCTTGCGAATTAACTCATAGTGCACGAAAATATGTCCACCATTTCATGGACTGAATTTAAAACCTGCATTGTCCGGACAAGAGGCGCTTTTGCCAGTGGGTAAGTTCTGGTTGTTTTTTAGTTGTTTATGAGTTTTAATAATAATAAATGAGTCATTAACAGTTATGAATTCAGGTATAACGCAATAAAATATGACGAATGTCTAAAGATACCGCGGATGACAAGAAACAGCCCTCTGGCAAGCCATCCCTCGGCGCAGCAAAACCTCCCCAGACAACTATTATTTATTGACGGGCCATAAACAAATATCGCAAAACAAAGACTTAGCAAGACAGATGGCGCCACGTGACACCGTCGATTTATCGCAGCATCTACAAATGATAAGTTGTTGCAATTTCTTCAACGGTATCTCTGAACAACATAACTGGGCATGATCTGCATAAACTTTGCAAAACAGAACTTTATCGTGATGGACATAAGGCTCTATGGATGTTTTGTAGGTGTACATTTGGATTTGTGTTCCCGTTCTATGCTCAGTCCTATGGGATATCTGGCTGTTTCTATAGTTTTGTCTTGTGCTGCGATATTTTTTGCTTTATGATTTATGGCTAGACCAGGGATTTGTTTCAGTGGAGAAAGGTGTTTAGTTCTTGAAATGTTAAGTAATTAATGGGAAAGTGTTTGTGTGGTATTTATAGTTAGATTCTTTGTATCCAGTGCAGGTGGAGTTAAGTGATATGTTTTGGTGGAGGAAAATAGTTGATTAGTTTTGTTATTTCTTTTTGTTTAATACAACAACAACTAGAATATAGAAACATGAGATAACATGAAGTACATATTCTGGATGAGTGACTGGCTAGATGGCGCATTCGATAGTGACCCTGCCCCATGCGCCAAGAATTGTGGGTTCGATCCCCACCCAGGACAAAAATTCGTGTGATAATTGCTTTTGTTTGTTCTGTGTCTGGGTGTTAATATCTAATATTTAAGTATATATTTGTAATACCACTGTTGATTCTGATATCCGTAACACAAGTGCTTTAGCTACTTAGCTTGAAGTCAGATATGTGATGTCGTAAGATATTTATTTATTTATACTATTTTTTTTACTAACTAAACTAAAGTGGTACAATGCTTGTAATAGTACCTTAATTTAATGATCGGATATCGAAATATAGTTTTGATACTAATTTGTACTTTTCACGGAAAAACTTTCAGTTATCAAAAACCACTTTTCCAACTGTATGATATATAAATATAATACAATTTAGTTACTCAACTATACATATTTATTATTTTCCATTTTCTACTTTACTTTTTTATACTAAAATGTTCTTAGCCCCACTTTTGAGGGCTTGGCGTCAATTATCCACTCGTCAGAGTGAACCGCCACTTGGTAGCAATTTAGCTGAACTCTATGCCTGGAAGACGAAAAGGTCTTATTTTTCTCCAAGGAAAATGTAAGGAAGTATTTTTATACTTTTGATATATAAACACATCAATATTTAACCTTATTAAGTGGTTTATATAATTAGATCTAACGATTTAAATAAGTCGTTATGAAAATAATTAAAGGATATCTGAACAATTTAAAATGTTAATAAAATCCGATTAAAAAATACAGAAAAATCAATGTTGGTTATTATTTAAATCAAGTTATTTAATCTGTGTGTATGTATTATTTAAGACTGACTTTTAACATGACGTTCTTGTATATAAGACTTTAATTAGCTTAATTAGACTTTCATCGGAGAGATCACATAATCAAAGATCTATTCACATAGGAAACTGCTTAAAAGATTTAGGTGACAACTGTGCGTAGATTTAGTTTTGCACTTTGTTGACGGTTTTTTGTATCAAACTAATATTATAAACAATAATAATTTTATTGTTTGTTTGCATTGAATAGGCTACGAACTACTGAAGCTATTTGAAATATTCTTTACATACCTACATACATACATAACATCACGCCCATATACCCCGAAGAGGTAGGCAGAGTCAAAGAGGCAGCAGGCCCATTTAACCACATTTAGCCAAAAACAAATCTGGGGTGGGTTAGATGGAAAGTAGTGACAAGTGGCTAGCCTGTCGCCCGATCACATACCCAAAAAACGGATACACCATTAGTCGTCTACGACATGCTAGGCAAGAACCACAGTAAGCACATTATTTATAAATCCCAGACCAACATGGGACAATGGGCTAAATTAGATGGAAAATTGTGAAAAAGTAGTGAGAAGTGGCTAGCCCGTCGCCCACACGTCACATACCCAAAACCCCATATACCATTAGCCGCCTTTTACGACATGCTAGGCAAGAAACACAGTGGCAAATAATTTTTAAGTCCCCGACCAACATGGGACAAAAAAAACCTTTCATCAATGGAAAGCTACTTTATCGGCTGGTAACATAGGCCATATATTATCCCTGTATTCCCACGGGAACGGGAACTACGCGGGTAAAAATGTAAGCGCTCCTATATGGGATAATGTTCTAACATATCACACAATATGTGTCGACGCTAATTGACATAGATATTTGATTACTACGGTACAAGACAGTCCAGATGTAGTTCCAATAAGCGTAATTGACCTATCGGCATCACGCCATACATCCTACAATGCACTGTTATCTTGCCGTTATGTGTATAGCTAAGTAAGACGGTTAATCACACCGTGGTCCTCAACCAGTGGTGCAACTATTCCATTTGAGACCTGTAGCAATTTCAACGGTAGGGACCTCGCTCTATAAGAAAGTATCCGATTTCTATGCTGTAGCATAGTGGGGTCCCCCGCGCTTACGGGATCCGGGGTTCGGGAATTTGCCACTCCTGCCACCGTATAGTTACGCCATTGTCATAAACACACAATCTCGGAGAAAACACTTTTAGCCCGAGTACATATTTTATGAACATACATAACATCACGCCCATAATCCCCGAAGGGGTAGGCAGAGTCAAAGGGGCAGCAGGCCCCTTCAACCACATTCACCCAAAAACAAAACTGGGCTGGGTTAGATGGAAAATTGTGAGAAAGTGTGACAAGTGGCTCGCGTGTTGCCTACACAATCCCTTACCCAAAACCCGATATACCATTAGTCGTCTTTTATGACATACTAGGCAAGAACGACAGGTGGCACATTATTTTTAAGTCCCAGACCAACATGGGACAAATTTATGAAAAAATTCAATAAAATCTAATCAGATCCCGTTGGTAAGCATTATAAAGTCGCTTCAATGTAAAAACCAAACTATTTTAACCCAGTATCACGGATTAAGCGGACCCAAACATGACTCGACAAAGCACAGGACATAACGCTTGGAAGATGTTGTTTAGAAATGTAAAGATTGTTGCAATTTTGTCCCGAAAAATCTCTATCTTGGATGCAAACATATGCACATGTTTCTATAGTCACAAGAGGCAACAGTACCTAGAGTTAGGGCATCAGGCGCGTCCCCTGAGCTACACCTACTCATTATTTGTGCCCAACGTACCGTGCATCACGCTCGGGGCAGAGCTACGAAACATTTGAGCTGGAGGATTGTTCCACAAAAAGATGTAGGGAAAAATAAAACTTCCACTTTTGCTCTTTTCACAGCTTTTAGGATCGTGAATGGATTTTTTTGCGAACTGATTCGCCGTGGAGTACGGATTTTATCGTATTGTTGGTGCTGGTTTAGTAAATATTTTTCTGTATAGCGCTATTTCGGGCGTGAAAATGCGTTGGCCTTTGTTAGAGTGCTTACTAGATTCGGAGAATAAGATAAATTCAAAGTAAATTTGTATTTGGCTTATTTATCAACAATAGGCATATATAACTTAACAAAAATTGACATTGACCATGTGCCAAGAGTTGTGGGTTCAATTTCCACCTAGGACAAACATTCGTATGATGGATACTTATGTTCAATTCTGTGTCTGGGTGTTAATATCCAATATTTAAGTATATATTTGTAATACCACTGTTGTTTCTGATATCTGTGATACAAGTGCTTAAGCTACCTACTTCGGAGTCAGATCAATGTATGTGATGTAGTGTGACTGTGATATAACTATGATAGCATTTATTAAATATAAAGAAAGAGAGCATTTATTGGTAACACACAATGACAAGACAGGAAATAGACAATAAACAATAGACAAAAAGAGAAAAAGAAATAGTAAAAAACATGTATAACTTTTACTATTAATAAAAAGAGAATTAAGTAAGACAGAAGAAACGACTATAGACTACATCTACTGGTCTACCGCCATTAATGTTTTTCGGCATGGAATTGTTTTATGTATGTTACTTAGCTTATAAACTAAGTAGATATCATATACTTAACCAAGGTATAATGCATAATGTCGATGAAGTTTAACAATTCGTAATTAAACAATGTCTACTTCTTGAGAGAGCAAAATAACTGTTTAAAATAATATAGTTAGCCTCGTTTATATTATTTAAAATGAATGCATTTGTTTTCTTCTCCTAAATACGATTTAAAAAAAAACGTGGAAGCACTAGCCAAACTTCACTAATGATATCGCATCCCGTTAATATGGTGTTTGAAGCCATTTTCAAAGGTTGTCAACCCGCGGCCCGAAAGATTCGCGACAGTGCTCACTCCGAGATGAAGAAGGCGGCTGCGGGCCGCTACGCGCCTCGTGACGGATGGAGGTGTATGTGTCTGAGAGCTGCTATCGATTTCACGGCTCGAGGCATCTATATTACTTGAAGACAAGACTTCACGAGGTATAAACGTGAATCGTACATATTCAGGGTTATTTCTGTACTGATAGGCCAGCGAAATCTTACAAAGAAACTCCTAGAGGTTTCTTCGTTTCTCATCATCATCTTCCTAGCGCTATGTCCCGTGCTTAGACGAGGTCTGCTTAGATCATAATCCAGGATTTAGCGAGTCTGGTAATTACATTGAAGCGACTGCCGATCTATAATTCGTAACCCTAAAATAGGCGAACCAAAGACAATTTTTGGATCATGGTTACAAATCCAAAGTTGTTTGAATTTGCAGGTTTCATCACGATGTTTTCCTTCACCGTCGAGCTAGTGGTATAAATACGTACATAGACTTGAAAAAACCAGAGGTGCGTACGTGCTCGAGTTTGAACCCGCACTCCTCGGTTAAAAGGCGCGTGTCCTTACCATTGAGCTACCACCGCTCCTTCTCAGGTTTCTTCGTTTCTGAGGAACGCAAAGGTGACGATTCTAAATGTAAAAAAACGTTTGATGTAATGCTGTTTCGTGTTTTTAATGTAAGATGTATATGGCATACATGGACTTATCTATATATAAAAATTAATCGCTGAATGTATAAGCGCAAATATCGAGACCAGCTGAACCGATTTCGCTAATCTTTTTTAGTTGTGTTTGTTACTATCAGGTGAAGGTTCTTATAAAAAAAAAAAACATGGAAAAATAACGATTATTGAAAATCCGAGAACGGGGCGTCACGAAGTGCGCCGGGTCAGCTAGTTATTTATAGTATAAGTTGTAACTGATATGCGTTGAAATGGCATGAAAAAGATTACAGGCATTTATTTTAAGTACTCACTCGATTTTATGTCCAGATAATATCGTAGGGTTTCTCAAAAAATCTAGCAAATCACTATCTTATTAATATACATACCTATAATATAATTAAAATTAATGTAACAAATAAACAAATAATTTGTTTGCACATTGCCGTATAATTAGAAAATAAAATTCAAAAGGGCATTCCCAGGTTTGAACCTGCACCCTCGAGTAAGAAGCGAGTATCCTGGCTTCATACCGTTAAGTACCTTTAGGGTAACACCGCTCTAAACACGTCTATGACTAGAATACATATGATGTGTTCATATAGCTCGTTGGTTGAGTGGTCAGAGACCCTGGCCACGAAGTCGAGGGTCGCGGGATCGAATCCCGCTGGGGGCAAATGTTTCGTGTGATGAACATGGACATTTTTACCCGAGTCATGGAAAACGTTTTTAAGTATGTCTATCCGTTCACCAATATCCATAGCACAAGCATATATGATTAGTTTGGAACTAGGGAATTTTGTTAGTCTAGATAAATTTATTTATTATATGAACATTTGCAGATTTAACAGATACACTAGATATGTATTCTTCTACAAAATGACACAGTACCTGATACTAAATTAACCCTAAAGAGGGGAGGCGTGTGCTGAGCGTGCGGTACACGCGACCCCCAGATGGGACACTCCCTTCCCGTGTCTGCTCATTTCCATCCCTTTTTAAGGGAGACTATTTCCATTTTGCTGATTTAAGACGGTAAACTAACTTTTTTTTTGGTTTATTTTTATACCTGACTTGGGGGTGTTTTAGCATGATAAGGTACTAGCAAGGCCCTACGGTTTTCCCCGCTTAATTTCCGTTCCCGTGGAAATACGGTGATAAAATATAGCTATAAAAACTAATAATCTCCTACAGACTTCTCTTTAAACTTGTTCAGTGGTTAGAAATTATGGTCATGAATACAAAAGTCGCAGGTTCAGATCCCACTGGGGACAAATGTTCGTGTGATGAACGTAATCATGGATCATTATGTTTTATATACACAATACACTTAATAAACATACACTCGATAAACTTTTTCTCTATTTCTTTCTTTTTCCCTTATTATCTAAAAATGGTCATACGCATCATGGAGAGACTAACTCTGTCTGTGTTAGGTCAGGGCCATATGGCCCTCCCCCCCGCCGGGGTCCTCGGTTTGTCGTACCGGGGGGGCATAGTAAACCCTGGACTTTGACCATCTAGGGCTGAAGCTAAGAAGGACCTCGAGGTGGGCCGAGACTGGTGTCTTGCCTGATTGGGATTGCCTTGATTAAGATTGCCGAGGAAGAGGAGGAGCTGGGTGTTGTCGTTGCCCGCCTCCCTATCCTCGGCAACCCAGCAGGGGCGCACTGCTGATGCGTTGCGGTGGGCGCGGGAGCATTCCCGCGCGGACAGGGCCTCGCCCTCAATTTGGGTCGCCGGGTGGAAGGCGGCCCCCCTGACGAGACGCTCTCCGCGAGACGCTCTCCGCGAGTCCCTCTCGTATAGCAGACGGCACAGCGCGAGAGTGCGCCCACGTCGCCGTTCGCGGGGACGACCGGCGTCTGATTCCTGGGAGGTGTAGTTGAGACATACTGGGTGGTCTAGCATGTCTTGACGTGCGCGCGTGCTCGGTGCTGTGCATCCGACCACGGATGACCGTGGGCTGCTCAACATCGACCACCGCCGCGCGAGGTGGGCCGCGCAGCGCGGCATACGCACAATGGAGGAGTTGTCGTATAGTCCCGGCAGTGGGTATACCGGCTCCTCCGGAACTGCGCCGCGGGAGGCTACGTTGGGGTTTTAGTCGGTTCGAGTCCGATACACCACCCTCTGTTTCCCCGAGCAGAGGGTGACGGCTCGTGGGAGTTTCCTCAACAGAAAAAAAAAGGGCCATATGGTCTTGACCTAACACTGTACACAAACACATGTAAGTTTATCGTACCTACTATGGATGTTGACACCATTTATATTTAATTTTAAAATATCAATTCCTTACGAGAAAGTATCTTAATATGTTGTAAAACCTTGATTTTTATTGATTTTTTAATTAAGTATTATTTAGGTTAAAAACATGAATATAAAATATTTTCTTCAGAAGCAAACCAAAATATATTTGTTTTAAAACCGTGAATTTTACACAGATGGCGTATTATTACTAAAAAATAACTAACCTGAGCTTGTAGCGGCATCTTGTATTATTCCTGAAAAACAGACTAAACTTTGCTGTAGTTCCAATTACTCACCACTGTCGCTGTTCTTGCGCAAGTTATAGCAGTAACTTTTCAAGTATGAGCGGTGACCCTCTGTTTTACGTAGTATATTAATACTCTGTGGCTATTAATACTCAGGCTAACAATAAATTCTAATCTAATAAAACTAGAATTGGATCACCGACACTTCGCTGGTGTTAGCCGCAAAATTTGCGGAGTGACAATTTTTCACCAATTTACAGGGGTTTGAACTGATTTTATTACACCTATAAAATGTTTCGAGATCGTAAATATTTATATTGGATTGACTATTGCGCGCAGGAGTCTTCGGTGGCAGAGAAGGCGCGTAGATAACGAGTAATGTACGTGAAATTATGGTGAACATAGGTTTTATGCTAATAATAACCTAAGAATAGGTAATAGTTGGCATATTTGGTATTCTTAGGTTTAGCATATTTTTTTTTAATGGAAAACGAAGTAAGTAAGATAAGAAGAAGAATAAAATTCTTATTTCTAGATTTATAAATATAAAAATATCCGACAACATCACATAGATTGATCTGACTCCAAGCTAAGTAGCTTAAGCATTTAATTTTGTGTTACGGATATCAGAATCAACAGTGGTATTACAAATATATACTTAAATATATTAGATATTAACACCAAAACACAGAACGATCACAAGTATTCATCACACGAATGTTTGTCCTGGATGGGGATCGAACCCACAACTCTTGGCGCATAGCACAGGGTCACTACCAAATGCGCCATCGAGCCAGTCGTATTTATAGGGAGAACCATAGATATAGGATTGCGTAGTCAAAACATTCTAAATCTATGGGGAGAACAGAACAATTATGCAGCATTTAATAATTTTATTCAAGATTTCAATCTTCAAACGATTTTGTTTACTTTCCTAGTTGAGCTTATCGAAATACTGCTTGCTTAATGAAGAAATATAAAAAAAATACATAACATCACGCCCATAATCCCCGAACCCCCTTCACCACATTCAGCCAAAATAAAACCGGGCTGGGTCAGATTAATAAAATTACAATACTATTACATTTAAATAAATATCTGATTAACTTATAGGCGAAAATTTCAATATTTCGTCTTCTTTATCGCACAGATTATCAATTTGATTATTAAAACATCTCTTTTAGTTAACTAGCTTGTGCCCACGGCGTCGCTCGCGTGGTACTTCGATAAACATAGTTTATGTGTTATTCTAATGTATAAGCTATACTATTGTATAGTTTGATTAACATCGATGCAGCACTTTATGCGTGAAAGAGTAACAAACATCCACATATCCATTCATACAAACTTTCGGGTTTATAATATTAAAAGAAGTTTATTCTATCCACACATCAGTATACAGGTATTATAAAATATATTAATTGACGGATTTAGTGTCCGGGCAACCGCGGTTGCCCTTTTTTGAGATCAGCGCAGCGCTCTAAGCGACTATGGTAACCTAATGGAAAACGAATGGCAGATTTTTTAGATTTAATGTTGTGGGGAGACCTCAATTTTTAGATTAAACTAAGGACTAAATTAAGGACTCCAGGACCCACTCGCGAATCGTCTAAGAAATTCGGGGCATGTGCCATCATGCGTATGTGTGCGTGTGTTCGTGCATGTGAAAGAAGGTGTGTGTATGTGTGTTGTGTAGATATAAGGATATATTAGTAAAATATGAGAGAACGAAACCTAACTCTGAATAGTTTTCACTAAGAAAGGTTATTCATGAGTACTAGACTAGACGAAAGTATTTAGATAAGGCCTACGTTCTTAACCTACAAATTCATCGTTCACCTGTAAGCAGCTTCTGTATCCATCGCCTGCTCTGTACGAACGCGGTTCTTTCCAGTTTTATCACCCGGTAATGCTCTGTGAAAATTTATATAGGTTCGAGTGTCCTCGGCAGAACCACTAAATGCTTGTTATTTTACGTCGCTTTGTGAATAAAATGCTGCGTTGTGTACGTGACGTATAGGTGTCAATGTATGTAGGGATTTCCTTTTTATTATTGCGCTGTAGGGTTAAACGTGTAATATACGTGATTTTGTTTTTTTGGGGTTGACAAAGTCGAAGTCTTAATATTATTTATTTGTGTAGGTTTCAAAGAAACACTTATAAATCGTAAAAAACAGTTAAAGAGATATGATTATACGACCGGTTCGGAATGTAGTATCTACCAAGAATCGAATCGATGTCGCGTAATCGAATATTTAGGGGTTCTGGCTACAAAACTTATTTGATCTTGAGTCCTTTGTCTATTAATCACTCCACCAAACGACTCGTCAAATTACTAAGCTTATGTCTAAGTTTTCTCTATTGTTTGTGCATACTTTTCTTTGTGCTGATTTATCTGCAATCAGTCACCAGACTATAATCAGATATATGATTTTAAACTTTCGCGTTGCATTATCACTGGAAATAATACTGACGGGACTAAACGCCGTGTTGCGACGGCCGAAACGTCAAGCTGTAAGTACTCATGTACTACATAATGCTAGCGCTATTAGTCCCGTTAGTATTATTTCCAGTATAATCAGATATGTTGTGTGTATGACATAGAGCAGTTGCTCTTTAAGAAACAGAAAGTTAAAGAGCAACTGCTCTATGCCATGCTGTCTTCCTAAATCACGTAGGTTATTTTAAACCTTGTTATGCATACTTCATGGTTATTTGTCTAGTCAAAAACATTTTTTTTTTATTTTTATCATTTTAATTGTCCAAAAAATGAGCTCTGATTCAGTGCACATACTTAACACTTGATTAATTGCAGAAAGTTAAGCTAAAATAAGTATTAATAAACCAATACACAAAACATTTAAAAAGGAATAACGTTGCTTAGTTTCCAAGATGCAACTGCAAGCTTTGAAGCGGCCTCTATGAAACTATTTATGAATTACTTGAACATTTGTTACTGTAATATAATTCAATAGTTCTGTTCAATGCAAATAATTTATAACTGATAGACAGTAGTGAGTTGTAATCAGCGCACCGAGTCATTGTCCGCGATGAGGCAACGCTAATCATGACTATTGTCCAGCAGCCGCTATTCGCTACTAATGATCGCTGTTAGAGAACTATGTTTTACCTTGGCTTCAGTATGAAAGAAAGAAAGAAAGAAAACACGTTTATTACGTACTTACATGCATAATAGATAAAATCCTCCTAATATTATAAATGCGAAAGTTTGTATGTAAGGATGGATGTTTGTTACTCTTTCACAAAAAAACTACTGAATGGATTTTAATGAAACTTTGGAATAATATAGCTCATACATCCGAATAATATATAGGCTATGTTTCATCGATGTACCACGCGAGCGAAGCCGCGGGCATAAGCTAGTTGTAACATAAAAAAGTATAAAGTATCTAAAAGGTCTCCACTAAGCACACGTCGAGGCGGCGCTAAGTAGGTATACATATTGTGTTTTTCTCTTTAACGATAATATCATCGAAAAAAATGTTAAAACATTTATAGTTGCTAAGAACTGTATGTTTAAAGTAGGAGCTGTTTTGTACACTAAAACAAGCGCCTAAATTTTCAAACTAATACATAAGTCCAAAGTCTTTAAAAATGCTATGATTGTCCTCAAACTGTATCTGCAAACGTTGAAGAGGTCTGTATCGAAGAACGAAAAACCACACTGCCAATGAGTACCATACTATTTTGTAGTTCAATAGTTATGTTCAATGCAAATGAATCGCATCTGATTGACTGCGAGTTGCAGTAATGAGCGCACCGAGGGCGCTGCGGCGCCGCGCTATTGTGCGTCGAGGTATCGCTGATCGGAACTATTGTACGCCGCTATCCACGCTAATGATTGCCGTTAGACAACTAGATTTTACAATCTGTTGGTTTCAATGTACATTTGAATGGGCTTTTCGACTTAAGCTCATGCCGAATACCTCATTATTCTCGATTCTCATCGAGATAATTCATTAATTCTTTCAATAGGGATGATGACTGCATTAAAAAACTATAATTCTATTTAGTCCGGCAGATAGGTTATACAAAAATACATACATATTTTTTCGCTATATCAAATTAACAAAAAATTACAAAAATAAGGAGCATCAAAGTTTTGGAGTGGGGGCTTGCGACGTCACTATTTAGTAAAAATTTTACGAATGTGTGACGTCACGTGCAACTTGAATGCATTTTATCTTTGTCAATGTTTTTTTGACAAATGAATAAAAAAATACGTGTTTAATATTTTTGTATATTCTAACTGAATGACTAAACAGAATTTTTTACTCCTATTGCCTATTAGGACATGTAAGTCAAAAAGCTGAGTGAGAAGCGGCAAGCTTCGATGTATAGATATTGCGCGCCGGCCGCTATCTACCGCTATAATGATCTGTTAGGGCTGGTTTTTCAACAGTCAGATAAAAGATAACAATCAAATAAATCACAATCCGCCTGATTGTACTATGTCATTGCCAGTTTCCTAAGTAAAATACCGTAAGACATTCGCAAATTGGTGACTTTATACTTTATCAGTCGGTAATTCTTATCTGACCATTAAAAACTCGGCCCTTAGACAACTAGATTTTGCAATGAGTATAATCACATGAAATAAAATGAAATGATTTATTTCTGCAAGCAGATTTGTAACAAACTTGCACGTCACACTTTTTTACCCATGTTGTTCTGGGGCTTAAAAATAATGTGCCAATTGTGTTTCTTGCCTAGCATGTCGTAAAAGGCGACTAATGGTGTATGGGGTTTTGGGTATGTGATTGTGGAGGCGACGAGCTAGCCACTTGTCACTTCTTTTCACAATTTTCTATCTAACCCAGCCCAGTGGTCAAAAGGGCCTGCTGAAAGGGCTTGCTTACAGTAACAGACTCTGTGGCGTAGGTTAGCTTGGGCGATGTGACCCTCATCCACGGCCACACATTTGTACTTGCGTAGCCCTTTGCAAATATGTTTGGTAACATAGATTTATAGGACATTTATTGTTTTAAGGAGCAGTGGTAGCCCAAACCCGGGCACGTGCCGGATTTTTTTAATCTATGTACGTAATACCACAAGGAAAACATCGTGGTGAAACCTGCAAATTCAAAAAAGTTTGGATTTGTAACCATAAATCAAAAAAAAACTGGTTCCCTTATTTTAGGGTTACGAAGGTCAGATCGGCAGTCGTTTCAATGTAATAACCAGACTCGCTAAATCCTGGAATATAGTCTAAGCGGACCCGGTTTAAGCTCAGGACATAACGCTAGGAAGATGAAGATTTATTGGGTAGATCTTGGGGACGAAAGAAAAGAGGCCTCGCTTATGCGACTTCGCCTTTGTCTATATAAGTCGACACTACGCCACTGAACAGACTAGACTAGACTAGATCGCTGCTCAGAATGTATCTGCATGCTTTGGGTTATCAGAGAACAAAAGGGTACATGCTATATGTCTCGATAATGAGTTTTTACCACATTATTTTCTAGTTCAGTAGTTCTATTCAATGCAAACGCGCTATTGTGCGCAGTGAGGTGTCGCTAGTCGGAACTTTGTCCGCCGGCCGCTATCTGCGCTAACTAGGTAAATAAATATTAATATAAATATCAGACTACATCACATACATTGATCTGACTCCGAGGTAAGTAACTTAAGCACTTGTGTTACGGATATCAGAATTAACAGTGGTATTACGTTTATGTTTAACTCGGAACCAAATCTCTTTAGGGACACATTGGCTAAATCTAGGTTCGACGGTTCATCAGCTGTTAATAAATAAATAAATAAAATAATAAAATAAATCTTTCAGACTGACACACCAATTCCCTAGTTCCAAACTAAGCTGATGCTTGTACTATGGATACTAGGTGAACGGATAGACATACTTAAATACGTTTATAAACATCCATGACTCGAGTACAAATGTCCATGTTCATCACACGAAACATTTACCCCTAGCGGGATTCGAACCCGCGACCCTTGGTTTCGTGGCCAGGGTCTCTGACCACTCGACCAACGGGCCAGTCATAATGTAGGCGTAGATCTTAACTCTCTCATGTAAGCGAATTAGCTTTCGTTACTATATCGTATAGTTTCTTAAGCAGTGGTTATTAGTCTTTAATTGTTTCACTGTATGTTTTCCGAACAAAACAAATAAAATTACAAATATATAGGTAGTTAAATATTGGATATTAACACCCAGACACACAACAAACCCAATAATTCATCATACGTTTTTTTATCCTGGGAACTCTTGGCGCATGGGGCAGGGTCACTGCCGGATGCGTCATCGAGCCAGTCAAAATAATGCTGCTAATGATCGCTGTTGGACAACTGGATTTAACAGTAAGCTGGTTTTAATGTGCATTTAATGTGCTTTTCCGCTTAATTATATCCTCATTGTAAGGATTGATTAAGCATTGATAGATACGATACAAAATAATGATACTGTACTCCATGCTAATATATATATATATATAAATGACGATGGTTGTATTGGCAACATGCTAGCTGCTTGTCAATATACAATTTCTCAAATAACTCAATTTTATCTAGCTAACAAATTCGCTTTTGTTATGTGTGATGAATTCTTGTGTTTGTTATGTGTCTCTGTGTCTGGGTGTTAATATTTATTTAAGTATATATTGGTAATACTACTGTTGATTCTGATATCTGTAACACAAATTCTTAAGCTACATACCTCAGTGTTAGATCAATTTAAGTGATGTAGTCTGATATTTATTTATTTCTAACTTTATGCTAATATTACCAAAGCGCGGCAGGCAGAGAGAAGCGAACGCCGTCCAATACAGTTCTTACACTCTTATTTCTCTCTCTCGCTACTAGCTTTTTAACATTCATAGAAACTCTATTTTATTTTTGGTTAATAGTGGTTTAAATAACCCCATTGAACTATTCCTATCCCTTAGGGGAATGCGTTTTGAATAGTATGTAACCCAAGTCAAATTCAAGACTGCCTCGTTGGTCGAGTGGATGCGTCGCCTAAGGATCAAGAGGTCCTGGATTCAATTCCCGGGTTGGGTAAAAAATTGCGGCCGGGTATTTTAATATTGAAATTACTCAGTAACAGTCCGGAGCCAGGAAGTTGGGGGGTTTAACCACCCCCGTGCCTAGGAAAGCACGTTAAGCCGTTGGTCCTGCGCCTGACCTCTCTCCGGTCATGTCGAATTGCCGTCTCAGCGGACTATGAGAGTGAAGGAACAGAGAGTGCACCTATGGTTTACGCACACACTTGTGCACTATAATATCTCCTGCGCAGATGGCTAATCCTCATTGAGATTGTCCGCCGTGACCAATATTGGCTAGGAAGACATTATAGTCCAAGCGGTTCCCTACTAAGTAGGTACGTACATAACTCAAAAAAATTTTTGAAGTACTTTTATTGTCACCACCACAGTTGTGTCATCCGCGGTGTTTGAGCGTCCGCAATATCCTGCGTCGGCGCCGCGCTAATTGCTCTCAAACGGATATTGCCCTGTAAAATAAACACCCGCTGGTGGCAAATTGACGCGAATGTAGCTTTGATCGCTGTTGGTTTGATTCCGATGCGAAAAATAAAAAAAAAATCCTTGTTTTTACTAAAGCTGGATGTTTCTGGTACAGAGAGACAATGTTAAAGAATAAACTCGTTAGTGCATCTGGCTCGAAGGACCAATTACAAGATCTATTAAGATCACCAGGTGGAGCTATGATTGTAAAAGTTTTTAATCCTACTAGAAAATATACAATTTACATTAGATATATTGTGGCAATATCTAAAAGCTTACATCGGTGTACGGATATTTTTTTTAGTTAAAGTGTATACCGTTATCTTTGGGCATCGGCATGCTTAAAAATATCTCCTCTGAGTCCTGAAACATATGGAGACGACTTAATGTTCTATACGAAGAATCTGCTATACAAATATGATTAATATCGATATTGTATTTATAAACCTCTATCTATCTCTTTTTAACAAGTCTGCAATACTGCACGTAAAAAGAGACAACAATATATTTGTCTTAACTATTTTCGGCAACATCATCAAAAGACGTCATAGAAATACCTAAGTGAAGCCGGCTTACCATTTTGGTTTCTCGTTTTAAGTTGTCAATGTCAGTGGAATTTGCAGTGTATTGTGCCAATATTGATAAAACTTGTGATTAAAACCTAATCTAACTTGTAACATTCAGAAACATCGTCATAAATAAATTGTTCAGAGACATAGAGTATGTAAATAAGTAAAGTGGAATGACACTACGCAAAGGCGCCATATTTGTTTCTCACTCAAATTGGGCTTCACTTTTTCGTAGTTATGCCATCTCCATTAGTTTCAGTATTCAAAGGATATCTCCATTATTTGTGGCGTAATATCTGTCTATACGATATTACAATAGTTCATATAGGCGAGTCAATAGATGGCGTTGATTGACTTGTCAAATTCACGCCGTGCATCTTAAACTTAATATATACTACTACAATAAATGAAGCCGGTTAACTGGAACGTCACCGGAACTTAGTTTCCGATCACGCGTCATTAAGTCTGGAATAGGTAAGTGTATGTATATACGTACATTGATGACAGGAGAGATTTAAAGTACGATATTAATATGGACCTAGTGTAGTTTTTATGTTTTAAATTTGATTCACAACTAGCTGTTGCTTGTGGCTTCACCCCACGTGGGTGCTCAAAAATGTGATTCCCGTGAGAACTTTAAAGTTTTTCGGATTAAATGTGGCCTATGTGGTAAACCAAGGCATAAGCCATCGCCATTTAAATTTTCAGCTAAATCGGTTCAGCCGTTTTGCTGAGAAAGAGCATTAAACATCCAAACTTACATCAAACTTTCGCCTAATATTAAGTAAGATGTAGGCTTAACTTTCTGCCCTCAAGTGTCAATTATTGATTATATTATATAAACATACATAACATCACGCCCATAATCCCCGAAGGGGTAGGCAGAGTCGAAGGGGAAGCAGGCTCCTTTAACCACATTCGGCCAAAAATAAAACTTGGCTTAGTTAGATGGAAAATTGTGAAAAGGTAGTGACAACTGGCTAGCTCGTCGCCTACACAATCACACACCCAAAACCCCATATACCATTAGTCGCCTTTTAAGACATGCTAGGCAAGAAACACAGTTGGCACATTCTTTTTAAGTCCCAAACCAACATGGGAATATTATAATATTATCATTTTAAGTATTCTTTGTAGATAGTAATTTTTGTAAACAGCAAAGGTATGCACATTAGCGAAGCTAAATTAGCAAAGGTACCCGAAACGAAAATTTAATCAACAATCTTTTTTTCTACCCATGCCAGCATCAAATCTACTTTGCTCTTACCACATAAAATCTTTAATAATAATAAATAATAAATTCAGACTACATCACATACATTGATCTGACTCCGTGGTAAGTAGCTTAAGCACTTGTGTTACAGATATCAGAAATAACAGTGGTATTACAAATATATACTTAAATACTGAATATTAACAGCCAGACACAGAACAAACAAGTATTCATCACACGAATATTTGTCCTGGGCGGGGATCGAACTCACAACTCTTGGCGCATGGGGCAAAACATAGATTTAAGTGAAAAAATTCTAACTCTATGGGGCAGGATCTCTGCCGAATGCGCCATCGAGCCAGTCAAATCTTAGACCCAACGAGACTTTGTTCGCTATGGTAAAATTTATGAATATTTTCAAAATTATCTTAATCAGCTTTAAATTGTTCTTTCATTTTAACACAATGACTTATTGCAGTCTAAAGCGCTAACTTTATCGACTTTTATGAATTAAAAACAAAAGATTTATGCAGAAATTATACTAATGCCGCACCAGGGCTGCCCTCATCTGCATTTAAATTATGGATTTAAATAGAACTGGTAGTAAAATAAGAGCTAGAATGGATAAAACCGCGTAAACTCGAAGCGAAAGGAAATCCCTTTTATGGGATACTAACTTCGCGCCCCGGCTTCGGCTGTAATTACGATGATTAAGTGAATGTAGCGTTATGTTGATGTGTATGTTTTTATTTTCCTGGGGAAGGTCCTAGAAGGTATTTGAAAGATACATCGTTGTCTCTTAGTGGTGGTATTTTATATTGTTGCATTATTTTTGAGTCCCAGACCAACATGGCGCTATTTAACTCAACTCAGTTTTATTTATGGGTGAAACTGGTTCAAGTAGATTGTTGCTCTTAAGACTATGCCTGTCACTTCAGGGTTTGCGGGCGTGATGGGATTTTTATAGGTTATAATTTTTGAGTAAATCCGAGGTCTGCTGCTAGTAGTACCCAACCCAGCCGGGCCAGCCATCTTTCTCCTAAAAATATCCTGTATTAAGCACACACAAAAAACATGAAGGTTTGAGGACCCTTTTACAAAACTAATGCGGCGCCCTTACCATCTGCTATACCTGCTAGCTAGCAATAATTTTACAATAATGTTGTGAAAATTGAAAAACTCGCAATAAAAAGATTAGGCCAGTCCCACAAAATCCGCTTTAAAAGAACTTGTCAGTCACATTTGCAGCATAAAGCCGAAACTAATTTCGGTATTCAAATGCTAAGCCGATACCTGCGGTAATTCCTCATTTCGGTCGCACCTCGCCGTTATGAAAGAAAGCCCGCGTCTCGTCTTCGGCCGCGTTTGCATGTAAATGGGGGCTGGGTAGTGTTGGAGTCGGGTCTGTTTCTATCGATATATATGTCTCAGGCAATTTGTATGATTTTGCCGTTTACATACGGCGTCGTCAGTTTAAAAATGCTCGCAGTTATGTAATATGCCGAAGGAAAAATGTATATTGCGGTCATTATATAGTATGCCGCAAGTATTTAGTTTAGGTCAGGTTAGGTAGTAGTTAAAATAATAGGTACGACGACGAGGGAAGCGAGGAGGAGTGTTAGGTACAACTGCGACCCTACAGCCAGAACCGAAGAAGAACAACCAACGTCGAAATTATAACAATTAAGCGAGTTATAGCCTTGGGCATAATACATAACTGCGAGCATTTTTAAACTGACGACGCCGTATGTAAACGGCGGAATCATACAAATTGCCTGCAACATATATATAATATAATAATATCAGACTACAACACATACATTGATCTGATTCCAAGGTTAGTAGCTTAAGCACTTGTGTTACGGATATCAGAATCAACAGTGGTATTACAAATATATACTTCAATATTCAATATTAACACCCAGACACAGATCAAACACAAGTATTCATCATACGAATGTTTGTTTTGGGTGCGGATCGAACCCACAACTCTTTGCGCATGGGGCAGGGTCACTACCGAATGAGCCATCGAGCCAGTCATATCGATGTGCATGAAAAAGGTTCCACGTCGGTTTGGAACTTTGTAAAAAGGTGCCAACTATGTTCCTTGCCTGCAGAGATTGTGTAGGGGATGAGCTAGCCTCTTCTGGATACTAAGTCAATTCTGGAATTTGGCATGATTTTCACTGAAAGCATACTGCTTCTTGTCCTCTGCCTTTTCGAGGATTTCGAATACTATGCATGTACATGTGTAGTTTCAATTTCTTGACCACCTCCACAAATAACGCCATGTAAAAAAAAAAATAATTTACGCCATGTACGCTTTTTATACCACAAAAGATGACAAACAAGTACTCGGCAGAGTAAGCATTAACTGTGCCCGTTCGGATTATATTCAGCGTCTCTCAGCTCAAATATCGACATCAAACTATCGATACCACCCCAAACCCATCCCCAAGACGCCCCACGCCCCGGTCGCTACACCCACTTTGCGGATAAACAGGAGATTAGATTTTTTCACTCAAGAAGTTTGTCAATCGAGAATAAGGAATAACCGCTTGAACCGGGATCTCTCCGGCGGATTTGTTAAATAACTTATTGTCCCTGGATCCGGGACTGAATATTTCAAATCGGAACTGTGTATTTTCGATATTAACTTGTTGGGGGATGAGGGATGATTTAATCGTCATATGTTCATCTTATATACCCGCCCTCGGTTATATACTTAAATAGAAATAGACAAACGTTGGTTATACATGTTCGAAAGTTAAATCTATCGGAAGTATGTACACCCAACAAATATAACATTAAATAAAATTTCCAATTCCAAAATGACTCCTCCTTTTTAAAGTTGATTAAATGTAGCTTATATTATCAGGACTACATCGGATTTATTGAGATCCCATTTATGAAAATCGCTCCTAGTTTAGACATTAAGGCAGCTATACTCAACCTGCGACCTGCCTCACGCTTAACGGAGCTACCCGACTGTGGAGACGACTGGCCGGGCGCCCGATAGCAGGTTGACGGTGAGGCCTAGCGGAAGATTCCTTAGGGGCACCCGCGAAGCTTCAGTCGGCGTGGAAGATGCATCCCGGAGTGGGTATACCCCGGCCGCTACCATCTTGACCGGAGGGGGGGTCTCCTGATGCAGAAGTCCCTAAGAGTCCCACATAACCATCATCTCTCCGAGACAAGGTGGTATGCGTGACGCATTTCTTCGGGTGAAAAAAAAACCTATTGGCACATATAGATACATAATACATAAGTCTGATAAAGTCATAACCTTCTATTGGTTCATTATAGTAAGGGAAAAATATGCCGATTCAAACATTCCACCCCATCTTTCACCCCCCATAAATCCCGAATGTTGGGATACAATAAGAATGTGCTCGACAAATTGTTGCTCACAGTGGCACGAACTACAGTATAGGAATTTAATTAACCCGTATCCTTTGCTGCCGAGGCGATCTTGCGCCCTATCTATTGCGAAGATTCATTGTGATGAGGCTGGATGTGGCTTTAAGTCATCATCATCTTAACGCTATGAAGCGCGCCTGGTCAGAGTTTTGTTGACTTGACTTTATTAGAGGTGATCAACAAGCTAGCGGGTCACCTGATGGTATTTAATAACCGGCCCATGGCCACCTGCAAAAGCAGATATAGGCATGAGAGGGGGTTAGGCTTTCAGGGTGGTCACTTAATTTAAACAGCACAAGTTTGACTGGCCCGATGGTCGAGTGGTCAGAGACCCTGGCCACGAAACCGAGAGTCGCGGGTTCGAATCCCGCTAGGGGCAAATGTTTCGTGTGATGAACATGGGCATTTGTACTCGAGTCATGGATGTTTATAAACGTATTTAAGTATGTCTATCCGTTTACCTAGTATCTAGGGAATTGGTGTGTCAGTCTGGAGAATTTATTTATTATTATTATTCATTAAGTGCTGCTGTTTACGTCGATGTTCATCAAGAGGATGGTAAGTTGTCACCGATAAATGGCACTGCCACATTGAAAGGGATAAAACCAATATCCTGGCTTTAGCAATTCTGATTTGATATTGAAACAATTATTATTCTACCCTCCAACCTTTATTTTATTTATTAAATCTGACGGTTTCCATAATCCCGCTTTTATAGATACGTCGAACTGGAAAATAAGACAGGATTCCGGAATACGGTTTATAGAGATATTAGTTTCAGCCGCTAGTCTTTAATCTGACTAAGAAGTGACATCCGCAGTGGTCACTACCCATTCCAGAATCGCTTTGAAGCCCTACATCCACGTTCCTCCCCCAATCCGGCTTAACAGATCGCGCGACCATAAATATTTGGATGGACACATCCAATTTTATCGCGGACCGGCCACTTGTCTTGCGTGGCGGCTACTAAAATACTGCATTATTGGCTGCCTTTTCACTCGTGATCAGAATTATATTTCGTTTGGGACGATTTATACAGCAGGTGGAGTATAAATCTGACGATTTATACGTAGTGCGTAAGGCGCTCGCGTATTGAAAGAAACGAGGGGAACGGTCGGCGCTTTTTCCTTAATAATTTTGTAAACCCCATGACAGGTGTATCTGGATCGCAACACTTGAATTGGACAATATTTAGGTGCATATCACGGACTAATAACATAAGAAGGATTCCGCGCTACTAACTAGACGTTGAAGCTCCTCAGGTGCTCATACTTGACACGCAACTTACGTCACACATTGACATAATAAGTGCTCCAAATAACAGATATCCAATACAAGGTATCCATAAGTATCTCGCTATAGTACGACAGCTCCGCGCTGTCATTCTATAGTCCTTCTTTTTTTACTAGTCCGTGGTACATATATCTTGGTACTCAACGCAAATATTGTAAAACCGTGATAACATTAAATGCACCTAAATATTATATGATAACTGGACTTAGTACCTGCTTAGGATAAAATTAATAACTGGGCTCATTGTAATATCCGTACCCTAACAAATATCCACATTCCAGGAGTACGCGCTCCATTCTGAACCTCCCTTTTGTGTGTATCAAATTCCTTAATCAATAACTACCAGGTCGCTATTCTATTAAATGGTCTCATCCTTAGTGGTCTGTCATCAATATACGAATCACAACTAACTAGCTGAACTTCACGCCACTTCCCTAGCGGGGTAGGCAGAGAGAACCGAACGCCATATGGCACGATCCTTACACACCTCACTCGCCTCTTCAACATTCATAATCATTTTCATACAAGCTCTACGGTTTTTATGACTCCTTGTTAGAAGTATTAACAGAAGGTGATGTTTCACCTTCTGTTAATACACGACCAATTTGGTCGTGCTAGGTGAGCCTGGGCCTTCCGCGGCTCCTACATCCTTCCACTTTTGCATTGTATATCTGTTTAGTGAATCTTTCGTCATCCATTCTTTCCACAAGCCCGAACCACAAATCTATGGTTGATACTATACCCACATTTAAATGAACACTAAACAATTTCCGCAGAAATATAACATCAAAAAGTATTATCATCTTCCTAGCGTTATGTCCCGTGTTTAGACGGGGTCCGCTTAGACCATGATCCAGGATTTAGCGAGTCTGGTAATTACATTGAAGCGACTGCCGGTCTGACCTTCGTAACCCTGATAGGGGAACCAGACAAATTTTGGATCATGGTTACAAATTCAAAGTTGTTTGAATTTGCAGGTTTCATCACGATGTTTTCCCTCACCGCCGAGCTAGTGGTATAAATACGTACATAGATTTTTTTAAAAATCCAGAGGTACGTGCCGGGTTTGAACCCGCACTCCTCGGTTAAGAGGCGCGTGTCCTTACCATTGAGCTACCACCGCTCCCATCAAAAAGTATACAACCAACTTAATTAATGTTGATATTTGTCCATCCGAATTGACCATAAGCGCTGAAAAATCATACAAACAACGAAACCGCGTAATCGGATCAGAGCGGAACTTCGCTGCTTAAAATATTACCTGCCGCCGCGGATTGAATTAAAAACATGTCAAGCGCGAGTCGGGCTTGTGGTACAAAGGGTTCCGTACTTAAATTAAATTTTACATACATACATAATATTACACCTGTAATCTCGGAAAGGGTAAACAGAGTCAAAGGGGCAACCAGACCCCTCAATCACATTCGGTAAAAAAAATAAAACTGGGCTGGGTTAGATGGAAAATTGTGAAAAAATAGTGACAAGTGATTGGTTCATTAGTCGCTTTTTACGATATGGAACACAGTTGGTACATTATTAGAGTCCCACTGAAGCATGGGACTATTGCATATTTTTAGATGAAATTTTTGTTTTTATGATGACCCATAGGTTTAATGGATGGACTGTGTATTCCAGTGATTTATATTTTACTTATAGGATGTGATTGTATTACTACCACACAAAGATTACATATGTCCCTTTATTACATGAATGAATTCCCTTCACTAATGGAAAAAAAAAAATAAGATTTTCCATATTTATTTATTCCAAGACGATTTTATTTTTGGTTGGGATTTTAGTTTCTATGAGATACATTATTTCACCCAATTAAATAAAAAAAAATTAATCTGTCCCACGTTGGTCTAGGACTTAAAAATAAAGTGCCAACTGTGTTCCTTGCCAAGCATGTCGTAAAAGGCAACTTATGGTAAATCGGGTTTTGGGTATGTGTTTGTGTAGCCGAGCTAGCCACTTGTCACATTTTTTGGCTTACCCGTTTGGGGATTACAGTGATGATATATGTATTAGGTCTAAAAAATACTCGTGTTTCCAACGTTTTCCGAACTTCCAGACGCAAGCATATTTATTAGCTATATAATATAAATATGAAATATAGTACAGGCATGCTCCGGTGGTTCGGACATGTGAAAAGAATGGATGACGAAAGATTGACTAAGCAGATATACATTGCGAAAGTGGAAAGATGTAGGACCCGCGGAAGGCCCAGGCTCACCTACCACGACCAGATTGGTCGTGTATTAACAGAAGGTGATGTTGGGAGTCATAAAAACCGTAGAGCTTGTATGAAAAGGATCATGAATGTTGAAGAGGCGAGTGAGGTGTGTAAGGATCGTGCCATATGGCGTTCGGTTCTCTCTACCTACCTCGCTAGGGAAGTGGCGTGAAGTTTTAGTTTGTTTTTAGTTAGTATAGACCAGGATTTCCCAACCAGGGAGGCACGCCCTCCTAGGATGGCGTAGATAAGTATCGGGGGGGCATAATAGATACGTTTGCATTAACAAAAAAAGAAATCTATTCAATGCGTAGGTAAATTAAAATATAAAGTTATAAAATTATTATCAGCCGGACTGTTACTTTACAAGTTCATACACACACACACACACATAACACATTCTCACATACACGGACACACACACATATTCAAAATATCTCATCGTAGTCTATCATTAATTATTTTTCTTTTTTTAGATCTCATTTTGTTTTGTTTAGTTTTAGTTTTACTAAGTTATTTAAGTTTGCGTGACCTCTGACGCTCCCTCATCGCCTGGTGTCACTGAAAACCAGCGTCTTGGTGATTTATCGTCACCTCGAGACATGCTGAGTGGGCGCCATTTGGGTCCTATATTAAAAGATTGTTTGTTTTTTATATTTTCAATATGTACCTACTTGTTATGTGTTGGAGATCCGAAAACTACCGAAAACTTTTTTTAAAACTTAAGGGGAAGCATGAAAATATTTTTTTTGGTCTTGGGAGCCTCAGTGAAATAAAGGTTGGGAAACCCTTGTATAGACTAACAAACATCAATATCAGCGCAAGGGTCTTTTCGTACACTCCAGACTCCACAGGACCCTAAATCTGCGTCGCTCGCTCATTCCTAAGCGAATTCCCTCCACTACCGCGGCGAGTGGAACTGTCGCGGGAAACTTTTTGGGGCTGAATAAAGCTAATGTTATTATATTTCAGAGGGAATATGACGCTTATTCGGGAGTGGGGAAGTGGAAATTGTGGCTCCAGGTGCATTACGAATAACCGATAGAACGGTGCGAGTTTGTTCGGAAATAATTTTGAAAATGACGTTGCAGTCTGTGCTGTTATTGGTTCACTAGTTTTGACGGTTAACCCTTTAAAGCACAAGATTTTTTTTATTAGTTTTTATTATTTATTTGAATTTATATAAACATATAGTAAATAATGATGTCAAAAAAAATAATAAAAAAAATTCTGCTATTGCAGTTTTTTAGAAATTGGATGTATCAAATACGTTACATTGCACTTCATACGGAGAAATAGCTTGTAAGTGGTATGTATCATATTTGTCACATTGCTCTGGAGTTAGGGTTTAAAGAAAAAACAATAATATACAAAATAAAAAAATATTTACTTTTTAAAACCTTACAACCAAATACAAAAATATCAAAATACAAACATTTAATAAATCTACATACTTATTTCGAATAAAAATTCAAAAAACCACTTCTATTTGGGACAAAACAGACGCAGGTCCTATTTTACGCAATGAACGTTGGTTTGCCCATCTTTACATGATCGGCATCTCCCACGTTCTCTCATCTTTGCAAATTGATGAAAGTATGATTGAGATGAAGAAAGAAATATACCGCTATTGCAAGAGTGAAACTAAAGCTTTAGTGAAAGAGAAGCGTGAAAGAGTAGCTGTGAATGAAGAAGAGAGGCTGACGAATAGTTTCGAGGCTAATTCCAAGCTCTTTTGGAGGGAGGCTAAGAGGTCTTGGGGATATTCGTCGGCGTCCAGAATAGGTAAGATTAAATCTAAAGCTGGTGATATTCTTGCAAACCCGAATGAGGTGTTAGAACGGTGGAGTAAATATTATAAAGAAATGTATGAGTAGATATGTCTCGGATGTTGGCACTGAGAGTGAGGCTATGTCTGATTCTGTGGTGCCAGTGATGAAGACATCAATACGAATGAGATTGAATGGTCTATACGAAGTCTGAAAAGTGGAAAGGCCGCGGGAATAGACAAGGTATCTGCGGAGATGATCAAGCTAGGTGGCACTAGCGTCAAGGACGCTTTCTTGTTCTTGTGCAATCTATGCTGGAGATACGGAAAGGTCCCAATGGATTGGAGACGGGCAGTCATCGTACCTTGGTCACATATGGACTGTGCCAGCCATAAAGCCATCAGTTTAATCAGCTTAGCAGCAAAGGTGTATGGTAAGATTATTGAGAGGAGAATAAGGGTGAAATCAGATGAAATGTTGTGGGAGGCACAGGAAAGTTGAATGGTAGAGGATGCACGGATCAAGTCTTCTCTCTTTGCAACATCGTGGAGAAGCATCTGGCCAAAAGCCGGAAGGTTTTTTTCGGTTGTGTGCATATGGAGAAGGCTTTGACAAGAGTTGTACGAAAGGACCTTTGGGACATATTGCCGAGATATGGGATTGATAGAGAATTGCTTCGTGCTGCACAGTCCATCTATGTGGGCTGTACGGCATGTGTGCAAGTAGAGGGCAGCCTGTCACCCTGGTTTGACGTCAATATTGGCGTCAGATAGGTATGCGTGCTGTGTGCTCTGCTGTTTATCCTATATCTCGACCATTGTCTCCGGAGGATTAGATCTCTGAATATTGGAGTGCGTATGGGTGAATTAGTTGTAAACACCTTGCTTTACGCGGACGATGCCGTACTTTTAGCTGAGTTGGCATCGGATCTGCAGCAACTAGTCACAACATTGAAAGATGATTGTAAGGAGAGAGGCTTACATTTGAATGCGAAGAAAACATAGATTATGATGGTGTTTGAAAGGGATGAAACCAGAACGGATACAAGGAAAACGGTTTAGTAGAGATGGAAGGTACTCCGCTGATATAGAAAGAAGAGTGAATGCAGGGAATAGGGAGAATGAAGCGTTAGGAAAACTTCTGACTTTTAATAAAATATTAACAGGACAATATTATATTGTTTAATACCTACACCAGCCCATAAAAGGGTTAAATCATAAAAAAGACCAGAAAATATCATGATACTTTTTTTTTAGATATTTCGCAACGTATCATCGGTAATACAGAGTGAACTACAACTAGTTTACTGTAACCTGCGCAATGTATTACGGGTGATACGTACGAAAACTCATGTAGATTACGTGAAAACAAAACACAATCAAATGTTATTTTCATTTGTATTAGATGAATAAACTTACTAAAAAACCATTCGTGCTGTTATATTGCATAAACATTCACTATTTTAATTATTAGGAATAAAAAATTACCGAAGGTCCGCGAGCTCCACGATGTGGCGGCACCATTTTGTAATTTAGTGACAGATAGTGCGCCGGAGTGGCTTTTATTATTTGTTTACTAGATGGCAGTACTATATATAATAGCACAGTCAAGTAATTGAATCAAAAAAATATCTCAATTGCACAGAATATTTTTTTGTTTACAATGTAACACCACTAATACATTGCGAAATAAAGGGTTAAAAAGCAAGATGTTGATTGGTTGAGTAATAATATTGTTTGGGATTGGATCGTTGATAAAGCAAAAAATATGTGTCTAGTATTTTTGTATAATCTAACTGACGGACTAAATACAGTTATAGTTTTTTACCTAGTTTTGTCCCCTATTATCATTAAATTTATATTTTTATAGATGGACCTAAACAGGGCTCTCTTTCGTTATCTATACTTATAATAATCTGTAGAGAGGTCAATTCTGTACATGAAATATGTTTTCAAAATAACTATCAGGGGATGATTAGTGATCGATACTGATGCCAAAAATGCAATCAGTAAAATTTTTGTCTGTCTGTCTGTCTGTCTATCTGTCTGTATGTTCCTTATAGAAACAAAAACTACTGGACGGATTTTAACGAAACTTGATACAATTATTTTTCATACTCCTGGGTAGGTTATAGTATACTTTTCATCACGCTACAATCAATAGGAGCAGAGTAGTGAAGGGAAATGTTGGGAAAACGGGAGAAGTTACTCCATTTTTTAAGCTTCCGTAGCGTGTGCAGCCTTAATGGTTAAAGTTACATAGAAATCATGTATGACGGAAATAGTCTTTATAATATTAACTATAAACGCGGGTGACACCGCTGGCACAGCTACCTAGTTAGAAATAAGAGTATTATTTTTTTATTTTTCTAGTCCGGGCCCATGTGGATTGCGATTAATCAGGTTGAAATGTTAAAGTCTGTTTATTTCACATAGAAGTCATTGGCACTTTACCTTCTTATCCGTTAGATAAAAAAAAATATTATGATTACATTATCTCGTTATAATATAAAGTGTGAAATACTTCACGATGGTTTTCCTTTGCTGCTAAATTTAATTATTGTCTAAGCGAAACTAAACGAGTAAATTAGCTGAGAAGCATTTGTCTTTAACTATTTTATCCTTTAGAAAACATTAACTAACAGGTCGAAACTAACTAATGTTCTAAATTTAATTAAAGTTATATAGTACTACCTTGAAATTCTATCGAGTCTGGAGCCAAGGTGGTATTGTAATGAAGGTGTCTCCTTCGCCGACGGAGCGATGCCCAGTGAGGAGCTTCCTTTGTTTGTTCTGGAAGTTTGCTTGCACAATCCTCTTGTTAGCGTTTGGCTGGCTTACACGAACTTTAACTTTGGTTAATATTGGTTTTGATGAACTTTAACTTCGGTTAAACTAAACGTATTCGACAAATAGGAATGCTTGTAAAGATAGGGTTTATCTCATGTATTACGTGGCATAGATTATATTATATATTACACGCAGACTTGTCCAGGAATGCAAAAAATGTAAAGTAAAGCTGTTTTTTTCCTAGTTTATAATAATTGACTACTTTTTGCGCGTATCTACATATTTATCATATGGCAGTCATTTATTTTAAGTATATGTGAAATAACACCATGGAAGATCCTCCTCATCATCATCTTCCTAGCATTATGTCCCGTGCTTAGTCAGGGTCCGCTTAGATCATGATCCGGGATTTAGCGAGTCTGGTAATTACATTGAAGCGACTGCATGGGTAACCTTCGTAACCCTAAGATAGAGGAACCAGACCATTTTTGGATGATGGTTACAAATCCAAAGTTTGAATTTGCAGGTTACATCACGAAGATATATACATACATAACATCACTGAAAATTGTAAAGTTAAAAGCTGGAGTCTTGTGTTTGTTCTGAAAAAAAAAAATGAAAATGAAAAATATTTATTTACAATAAGGTTTGTTCCTATTTGACAATAATTGCTTACTTGCTAAATTTTAAATTAAATTAAAAAAAAAGAATAATGTAGGAACCACGAGATTTGAACAGTGGCCGCTGCACTAGACTCTAGGCCTGTATCGCAGGAACCAGTTATCTCGTATGATCATGTTGACTTTGGGTCTGGCGAGCAGGAACATTAAATTTGTGTAAACTTTTGTTTGGTGTGCTCTAGAACTTTGTTGTGTTAATTAATTAATAATATGATCTTTTTAATGTACGTTGACAATATTTGTAACTAACTAACTAACTAAACTTCACGCCACTTCCCTAGCGGGGTAGGCAGAGAGAACCGAACGTAAATATTTGTAAAAATCAGATATATGTTGTACCTACTGTACTTCTGGACTTTATCAAGTCATTATTATACATACATACATTACATAACATTACGCCCATAAACCCCGAAGGGGTAGGCAGTCAAAAGGTCAGCATGCCCCTTCAACCACATTCAGCCAAAAATGAAGTCGGGCTGGGTTAAATGGAAAAATATGACAAAACAGTGACAAGCGGCTAACTTGTTGCCTACACAATCACACAACCAAAATCCGATATACCATTAGTCGCCTTTACGACATGCTAGGCAAGAACCACAGTTGGCATATTCTTTTTAAGTCCCAGACCAACATGGGACAAAGAGACAAACTAGCCACTTGTTACTACTTTTTCAAAATTTTCCATCTAACCCAGTTTAATTTTTGGCTGAATGTGGTTAAAGGGGCCTGCTGCCCCTTTTACTCTGCCTTCCCCTTTAGGGATTATGGGCGTGATGTTATGTATGTATGTATAGCCAAAAGTTTGACTTTTGGTGTAACTATCAGAACTGGTTAAGGTTAAGGCATTAACAAGTAATACAAAGATAGAGTCACGCTCGCATTTATAATATAAGTAAAGGTTAATATTAACCTTAGTTAAAGCTCTAATCTGCCGTTAGTGGCACCTGCCTTGATCTGGAATGAAGCCTAAGTTTGGCTATCGGCTAGTACTGCCGGCTCAACATCGATTGGCTGCAAATTAATAACTAGTTACATAGTTGAAATACAATACCGCGAAATGCAGAGTTAGACTGTTTCATAGAATATCATGCGCTAGGTCTTGTGAATTGCTACTAACAAGTATAGATAATTAAATAATAATTTTCGAAGCCTACTAGTCGTTTAAGTGAGCTACAAAGAATTAAAACATAACATACCTACATAACATCACGCCCATAATCCCCGAAGGAGTAGGAAGAGTCAAAGGGGCGGCAGGCCCCTTTAACCACCATTACCCAAAAAGCTGGGCTGGGTTAGATGGAAAATTGTGAAAAAATAGTGACAAGTGGCTAGCTCGTCGCCTACACAATCACATACCCAAAACCCCATATACCATTAGTCGCCTTTTACCACATAACTAACTAACTAACTAAACTTCACGCCACTTCCCTAGCGGGGCAGAGGCAGAGAGAACCGAACGCCATATGGCACGATCCTTAGACACCTCACTCGCCTCTTCAACATTCATAATCCTTTTCATACAAGCTCTACGGTTTTTATGACTCCTAACATCACCTTCTTTTAATACACGACCAATCTGGTCGTGGTAGGTGAGCCTGGGCCTTCCGCGACTCCTACATCCTCCCACATTCGCATTGTATATCTGTTTAGTCAATCTTTCGTCATCCATTCTTTCCGCATGTCCGAACCACCGGAGCATGCCTCTTCTTACCTTGACTCCGACGCTGTCCTTCAGACCAACTCTCTTTCTTACATCATCATTCCGAACGCAGTCTGTGAGCGATACACCGCAGATTTTCCGCAGCGCACGCATCTCGACCGCGTTTATTCTACTTTCATGCTCTTTCTGCCATACCCAACTCTCGCTTCCATATGTTAGCGTAGGAATCAGCACCGCATTGTGTATGGCGAGCTGGGCCTTCTGGCTTAAGATTTTACTGCCTAAAAGTTTTCCTAGCGCTCCATTCACCCTATTCCCTGCATTCACTCTTCTTTCTATATCAGCGGAGTACCTTCCATCTCTACTAAATGCAGATCCTAGATATACAATTTCATTCACCTGTTCCAGCACTACATCGTCAACCGTTATCCTTGTATCCGTTCTGGTTTCATCTCTTTCACGACATGCTAGACAAGAGACACAGTTGGCACATTCTTTTTTAAGTCCCAGACCAACATGGAACGTATATTCAAATAAAATGTCATTAAAATCCGTTTCAGAAGAGTGTGACCACAAACACTGTTACACGTATTTTTTTAAAACATTAGATGAAATACAGACCGAAGATATAATATACAGATAACCAAATTATAGTATTAATGGCTTATTGAACACAGCCCTAAAATGGCTTTTAGATTACCTTTAAATAAGTAATTTACAATTAATTTGTTACCGCTTACAAATAGTAGTACGCTATTCTGTTTCTGTAGCCTTAGCAAAGAGTACGTTTGTAATTCATTTCATTTTTGAAGATGTACTCTTTGTCTGTGAAATTATTTGTAGCAGCAGTATTGTATTATCAAATTTTTAGTTGGTGTGAATTTATATGCACTGCAAAAAAGGTAAGGGACTTAATGCAGTTACAGTTCAGTGCATCTTTTGAAGCATTCACTAGTTAAAAATGTAATATCTAGTTGATTGATTACCGATCTGGTTTTATACCTTTATAATGGTAGTCCAATTTTTGTGAATGAACTATATGAAGCCCAATTTTGACATTGGATTTGTCTATTCGTACTCTTCAGTGTAGGCTCCGATTTCACGAAAATAAATAAAATGATATTCAAAAAAGGCTCAAGAAACGCGTATTCACGAGAGCTGTAAGATGCAAAAAGAATTATTCGAGAAAGTCAAAAACGAAAAAATTATGGCCGATATAGTGTTTTTTTTAAATTTTTTCCGTATTTTTTATTTTGACGCTCGACATTGGAAGCGAAGGTTGATATCAAAAATTTGAGAATAACTCCTCTAGACAATTGAGTCAGCTACAATTTGAACGTAAAACAAAGACGATCGGGTTAGTGGTTTGCCCTGAAGCCTAACCTTTCTGAAAAAAGTCAAATTCAGTAGATCAAAAATTCAAAATATTATCTATATATAAAAGAAAGTCGTGTTAGTTACACTATTTATAACTCAAGAACGGCTGCACTGATTTGGCTGAAAATTGGTGGGGAGGTAGCTTAGAACTAGGAGAAGGACATAGGATACTTTTTATCCCGAAAAACCCTCTAAAGGGGTAAAAGGGGGGTGAATGTTTGTATGGAAAATTAAAAACTGATGACCGGATTGGATGAAAGTTTTCGAATAGATAGGTGAGATACTGAGATACAGGATAGGATACGTTTTATTAACAGGGGGATGAAAAGGGGTAAAATAAAAAATTTTACTTATTAACATTTTAAGATCTGCTTATTTTTTATTGCCTCTAAGGCGGAACAGAGTTCGCCGGGTCAGCTAGTTATTTATATATTATAAATAGTCAATATACATAAAAAAAAGGATAAGAAATAATACTACCACCGGTTCGGAAGGTAGACTCTATCGAGAAGAATCCGGCTAGAAACTCGATAGTTACTCTTTTAAAAGCCAAATTTTACAAATTTGTGAACTTAATTATTATATACTTAGACTATGTAGATATCACTGCAGATGAACACTTCATTATAAAGTTAACCATAAATCCTTGTCATTGAGGTGATCTTGTATCTTGTAATAACCCTTACTCATTAAAAATGATTTAATTTTCAATGTGCACGATATCCATGTTTTATTTTGTTATTTTGCATTATTTGCTCAATGTGGTTTTAGGATCTCGCTGCTTATTGAACTTTGCCTAATGTTTCAGTATCTGCTGGCATAATGTAAAAAATAACAAACCTAAACAAAAGCAAATTCACTTGTACCAAAAAAATATTAGACTCGGCACTATTTTCACAAGGTTGTAGATATGACAAATAAGGTGACCCTGAGATTAAATTGATTTCTGGTGATAATGTTTTGTTTCCATAATTTTTACTAGATCCAGTACATAAGTACGGAACATCCCAGCGTAACATATATAAATACCAAGTACGTGTCCTTCGCAAATTTGACGTCTAAGCGATACGGAAGACGAAACCCATTGTACTATGTCGGAATACATTTAGATTTACTGTATCCAGTGGATAGTAACATGTCAGTAAGTAAAGTATGCAATCATCTTCTTAGCGTTATGTCCCGTGCTTAGACGGGGTCCGCTTAGACCATGATCCAGGATTTAGCGAGTCTGGTAATTACATTGAAGCGACTGCCGATCTGACCTTCGTAACCCTAAGATAGGGGAACCAGACAATTTTTGGATCATGGTTACAAATTCAAAGCTGTTTGAATTTGTAGGTTTCATCACGATGTTTTCCCTCACCGTCGAGCTAGTGGTATAAATATGTACATAGATTTTTTAAAATATAGAGGTACATGCCGGGGTTTGAACCCGCACTCCTCGGTTAAGAGGCGCGTGTCCTTACCATTGAGCTACCACCGCTCCAAGTAAAGTAAAGTAAAGTATGCAATAATGATCTTTATTAATGAAATTGTTAAGAGCGGTGGTAGCTCAATGGTAAGGACTCGCGCCTCTTAAGTCTTAACCAAGGAGTGCGGGTTCAAACCCGGGCACGTACCTCTGGATTTTTCAAATCTATGTACGTATTTATACCACTAGCTCGACGGTGAGGGAAATCATCGTGATGAAACCTGCAAATTCAATCAACTTTGGATTTGTAATCATGATCCAAAAATTGTTACGAAGGTCAGACCGGCAGTCGCTTCAATGTAATTACCAGACTCGCTAAATCCTGGAATAAAGCGGACCCCGTCTAAGCGCAATATATAACGATAGGAAGATGGTGATTAATGAAATTGTGTATTCGATAGGCCCGTTGGTCGAGTGGTCAGAGACCACGACACCGAGGGTCGCGGGTCGAATTCCGTTAGGGACAAATACTTCGTGTGATGAACATGGACATTCGTACTCGAGTCGTGGATGTGTATAAACGCATTTAAATATATCTATACCTGATAGATTTAATATCAAAATAATACTTATATGTTCTAAGTACTAGCGAGCTAGCGCCATCTGATGTCGTGTGTATGTTTATGGTCTATGACGTTATTGAAAAAATATAATTAGTCTATGTAAAACCGTCTCACGTTTTTCATTAATACCTACCTAGTATTCATAGCACAAGCTTAGTTTGGAACTAGGGAATAGGCGTGTCAGTCTGGAATTTCAAAATTCGAATTCAAATGTTTTATTGCCAATAAGTGTATACAAGATGGTTTATTATTTTATTGCACTTTATTACTTAGTCGCCCTTTTCGAGCATTGCAATGCGCAGAGGGCGCTCTACTCTTAAACCTTCATAAAGTGGGTTTTTCACTAACTTGACACAAGAGTGTCTAGTGGGTGAAACTCAAAATTAATATGTATAGCTTATTATTTCGTCATCTGGACGCTAATAACATACTTATGAACAACATCATCATTAACATTATTTATCATAAATTCTTATTGTATAGCTATTTTGATGAAAGTAGGTCCTTAACTGAGTTGAAAGAATTTGCTGTCAGGTATGATATTAATTTAGTTTTAAAAGTTTCGAATTTTTGTTAATTTCTTATATATATGGGTAGTTTATTGTATATTTGTATTTTTTTCGACTGACTCGACGGCGCATTCGGTAGTCACCCTGCCCCATGCGCCAAGAGTTGTGGGTTCGATTCCCACACAGGACAAACATTCGTATGATGAATACTTGTGTTTGTTCTGTGTCTGGGTGTTAATATCCAATATTTAAGTATTTATTTGTAATACCACTGTTGTTTCTGATATCCGTAACACAAGTGCTTAAGCTACTTACCTCGGAGTCAGATCAATGTATGTGATGTAGTCGGATATTTATAATTTATTTATTTATTTATAATTTTGACGGACATATAGCATGGGCTGCAATCTGACATCTTTGTTCTACTTTGTAGTTGATATAATTTATTTTTACTGCTTGTATTTATGGAATGCGTTTCGTTTTATAGTGTTTGAATACATATAAACAATTTCTGACCTATGTTGGTTTGGGACCCATATGAGAAAAAAGAGGTAAAAGATTAGGACTTCTTTTCCTCTTTTTCATGAAGGAAAAGAATGTACCAACTCGAGTTGTAAAGAACACGAGTCCTTTGGTCTCATTTCGATAGACTCGGCTTAATTTCACTCGAGTGACTCGGTGTGCTACCTAAGCTTGGAGTCTCGAGTCGTGCCGAGTTCAGACATTTCACGAAGACTCATGCCCTCAAATAGGACTTAAAAAGAGCTCGAGTACTCTTCAAACTCGGAGTATATAAGACATGACTTGAAGAAAGTACGCTTGAGTTCTGTTTTTAGATATGGTATTCAAATATTTTTCGTGATGATCAAAATTGACTTTTTCTGTTAATTTATATAATACTCTTATTTTTAAAATACCGTTCTGTTTATAAATATATCGTACGCAAAAGTAATATTTTTTTCTGCTTTATAGCAGAAGACTCCAAAAGGAAAATAACTTAAGCGCGACTCGCCGCGTAAAAACGACTTGGAGCTAAAAAGACTCGAGCTTCGTGATGCGATCAAGTGCTCATATAGACTTAAGTCCTCCAGTCCTGGAATCTTACTGTAATTAGTTGAGTCTTGAAATTTGTTAGCCGAGCTAAAAAAATAGGACTCAAAGACTCGAGTTCTTTCAACTCTAGTACCAACTGAGTTCCTTGCCTAGCATGTCTTAAAAGTCGAATAACAGTAAATTGAGTATGAGTTTGTGATCATATAGTTGACACGCTCAGCCCCTAGTCTTTTTTTTAATAATTTTCCATCTAAATCAAAACATTTAATTCTATTTCTGCCTGAATGTGGTTTTGACAGCTCATTGCTCGTTGGACTTTGCCTACATACCGTTTATGTCCCATGATGGTCAGGGACTTAAAAAGAATATGCCAAATTGGCACATTATTTTCAAGTCCCTTTTTTGGCTAGCATGTCGTAAAAGGTGACTAATGAATGGTATATTCGGTTGGGTATGTGACTGTGTAAGCGACGAGCTCGTCACTTGTCGCTTGTTCTTCACAATTTTCCATCTTACCCAGCCCAGTTAATTTCGGCTGAAAGTGGTTAAAAGGGCTACTTCCCCCTTGACTTTGCCTACCCCTTCGGGGATTACAGACGTGATGATTATGTATGCAAACCGTTTTTTTGTTTGTGTTCATAGATACACTTTATTGCCATATTCACTAATCTAGATTTTTGTATGAATCATGAATGTTGAAGAGGCGAGTGAGGTGTGTAAGGATCGCGCCATATGGCGTTCGGTTCTCTCTGCCTACCCCGCTAGGGAAAATACATGAAGTTTAGTTAGTTAGTTAGATTTTTGTCTTTCAGATAGATTTCTACTTCTACGAGTACTTGACCAACGTGTACAAGCGCAGCTTCATCGAGATGCATTTTGAACTTTGCCACATGATTCACAACGACCCTTTCTTCGGCGCCCCCTTAAAACAGGGCAAGTTTGCTAAACCATGTCCTTATCCACCGGTGAGTCTTCTTGAACTAATTAAAACCATTTTTTTTGTATACATTATTTTTTGTTATATCCACCTTCTCGCAGCTATTGAGGGTGGGTAGAGGTAGAATTTGAACCCAGGCGGCGCATGCTACGACTAGACTAACGAAGCACTCGACATTCAGTATACCGCATGATTCATTGACACGTTTAGTGCCATCGACACGCCCGGATAGTTCACGTAATTCTTAAACTAATGCCGAAGATTCGCCTGGCGAGTTCGAGTTCTTTCGCTAACATGTAGGTGGCATTCGAACAGCCATCATGAAAATCGTGACAGTATATGAAGTATATGTTAAAGAAAACTAACCCCTCAGTAAGATTAACAGTCACATCATTGGAGTTGGTCTCTAAAAAATAGGTGGAGACACTCAATCCGAACGTATATATAGTTACATTTTCTTTTTTTATACTTATGATTTTGAAGTCGGTGCCAATTTAAACAATGACTTAGTGCAATTGAAGCTAATATTAGTAGGTAATTATCGTCGAAAATGTATCTGTTGAGGGATAATTGTACCTATACCAATTTAAGCATTTACTTGGCACCGACTTCAAATTTATAAATATTAAAATACGTATTAATTTCGCTTCAGTAAATTTATTTTTCACTTTTATTAGGTTTCGTTTTTGAAGTCGGTTTGTTTGAGTATATATTTTAATTCTATGCGTCATTACAGGGCGAATACCACCTCTCCAATATGACCATTGACAGCAAAGTCATCCCTAACGGATTCCCGTTCAGAAAAGGACGCATTTACGCGAATTTATCTTCTCTGGACACCAAGGAACTGGTATTACAGGGCCACATCGACATGGAAGTCAAGGAAATAAGTTCTAATCAAGGGAAACGTAGGACAAGCGTCAAAATACATACATAAAATTGTTGATATCCCCGCATTTTGTCTACGTAACTTGTACATACATTCATCACGTCTATAACCTGTAAAGTAAGGTCAATGGAGCATTAAGATCCTGAGGCAAAAATAGAATTCAGTTGAGTAATAGGTATGAAAAATTAAAAAAAAAATTACACACAAGCATTAAGCTGTTTGAAAATAACAGCTTAATGCTTGCGTGTAAGCTTTTTTTTTCGTGTAATTAAAAACAAATTAAGCTTATGCTTGTACTATCGTGATTAATGTAAATAAATAAAAAATAAAAATAAAATAAATAAATAAATGGTGATTAATACTAGAAAGCATTAGCTAGCTGTCCCAAATCTAAGGTTAAGTAAATTTGTAATTCATTTGTGGGACAAGGTGTAAAGATGTTCCATTTGCTGCCACAGGATGTTATTAATCAATCTATGCACAAATTTAAGCGGTACATTTAAAAAAATCTCAAGCAAAAGGGTAACTATAAAGTTGAAGATTTTTTCAATGACAAAACCGATGGTTTACAAATTATTAATCAGTTAATTAGTTCCAATAATTCTAATTTTAATTTATTGTGGTAAATTCACCTTTTTATGAAATTGATGATGACATAGCACAGTTATAATTATTCATTTATTGAATTTTAATTATATGACATTGTTTAAAAACCTTTGAGCTGTGTTCTAAAGTTGGCTTGTTACAATTCCTTTTTATTATTCTCTGACTAACCTGAGTAGTCATGCTCACTAAAATGTCGCTGGGGTGGTGGCGCTATGTGGCGGGTTGTTACATTCCCTAAAATATGGTTGAGTGAAACGATGGCTGACACATACGTCATCCTTGGCAACAGGTGCCGCCTTTGGGCACTGGTCGGCTCTGGTCGGGTCTAGTTTTTGGTTTGTAATTTATATATTTTTATTTTGACTCTACAACAGGCCCACACTAAAACATGGTTCAAAATTAATTACGATTCATACACCTTGTATAAATTGTATTGATAAGAGTAACTACCGAGTTTCTTGCCGGATTCTTCTCGGTAGACACAACATTCCGAACCGGTGGTAGAATCATATAGCTTTTTGGCCTAACCTATATTAGACGGTTTAACTTATATAAATAAAGAATATTTTAACTTTGACTTTGACTTTGATGGATATATAATGTATATGTTTATAAAATCCAAAAATTGTCTGGTTCCCCTATCTTAGGGTTACGAAGGTCAGATCGGCAGTCCCTTCAGTGTAATTACCAGACTCGCTAAATCCTGGATCATGGTCTAAGCGGACCCCGTCTAAGCACGGGACATAACGCTAGGAAGATGATGATGATGTTTATAAAATCCATGACTCAAGTACAAATGATCATGTTCATCACACCTGGTGTCGTGGCCAGGGTCTCTGACCACTAGACCAACAGACCTGTCAACTGTACTGTAGGTTGGTTGTACTTTGCAGTTTTTGAATTTGACTGGACAAAACTTCAGGAATATAGTTTACTGTCTCATGTTGGTTTGGGACTTAAAAATAATGTTCCAACTGTGTTTCTTGCCTAGCATGTCGTAAAGGCGACTAATCGTATATGGGGTTTTGGGTATGTGATTGTGTAGGCTAGCGACTTATCACTACTTTTCCACAATTTTCCATCTAACCCAGCCCAGTTTTGTTTTCGGTGGTGTTGTGGTTAAAGGGGCCTGCTGCCCCTTTGACTCTGCCTACCCCTTCGGGGATTATGGGCGTGATGTTATGTATGTATGTTTATAGTTTGTTGTAACATAATAATGAAAAATGTATCGACATTTCTGTCCGGTTGCATTACTTTAGATACATAACTTTATGCTATTTAATATAATTATTTGAGTTGTTTCCTGTTTGTAATGTGGATTTAATATGAATAGGCATTTATAAGGTCATACTGGTAGTTAGTTAGAGTAGGTATGATATTGAAGGGGTGCCAAGTCAGAAAACCTCCTCGTGGTGCATCCTGGGCAACAACGACCAGCGACTGTCCTAACTGACTTCGTCGGTCGGCGGCTAATGTTCTGGCAACCGTCCGTAAGCCCGCATTGCACTACCCGCGGGCCCGGAGGCTCTTTCCTTTACCACTCAGTCCTTGATTCCTTTTCCTTTCTCCTTTCCTCATTTCCCTCCTCGTTCATCTGTCCCTCATACCTTTTTATTTCCCTTTACCTTTAAGAGTCGCGTGGACTAAACCACTATTAAAAAAAGCCAACCCTATGGTCAGGCGTGCCGAGAGGGTGCATGGGCGGTGGAGTCCGCTCGCTAGCGCTGGGGGGGATGGGATTGAGGGAGCTCTTCCCTCGGAAAACAAAGAGCACCCCCCCTTTTTAGGGAATCCGACAGGGGATCCGACCCCTTAAAAAAGACGTAAACCGACAAACTATGGACTCAGGCATTTGTAAGACGACTACCCATGTGGGTCCTCGAAAGGGGGAATCCCACCCTTCCACCTTGGTGGAGGGCAGCCCCGCGTACTATGGGGGGGGCAACAAATGCTCCGGAGGCAGGCGCTCTGCCCGTCTCCGTACCGACGACCTTTGCTCACAAACTAAAATGGACTCTGATATTGCTTGCGAATCGGCTGCTGTTGATGTAGGGATAAAGACGCGCGCCCAGAAGGCGAACGTCAATATCAACGACCCCGGCGTTAACTTGGATCTGTCGGAGTCCGACTCTGACAGAAATATGGAGACAATGGTGCCCGAATCAATGTCGGATAACACACGTCGCCTATGGCGGAAAAAAACAGGGCACGGAGAAAGCACCTCTGATGCGGAATCAGATACGTCTGCAACCCTGACGCCCAAAGTCCAAAAGTCTACGAAAGGAAGAGGCCGGCCGCCCACCACTGGGCAGTATGTTGGACTGGCAAAGTCCATAGAAGCCCGAAATACTGCCAGGCGTCAAGAATACCTTCTGGACTTTGCAGAAGAGACCGCGCAGGCGGTCAAAAAGATGCGGCGCACGCGCGAAACGCGCCCCTCACGAATGGACGAATTACTGGCAGGAAAGGTCGATGACCATCTTACATCGTCGTTAAAAACCCAGGTAGCTGAGTGCGCAGACATAATCCGCTCAGTCTCCCGGAAGTCCTCCCAACTGAACGGTCCCTGCCAAAAGGCGCTGAACGACTGTGCCCAGTATATTGTGGAAGCCGTGGAGGTGATGAGCAAGCGCTCCATCTCTGAAGAGAACGCAAAGCTGCAGGAGGAGAATGCCCGTCTGCAGGCTGAGTACAAGGTACTTAGAAAGGAGCTGGCAGACTTCAGGGCGGAGTGGGCCCAAAACCGCGCCACAGTTCAACCTAGCGGTGGACTTCAGAAGTCCGATTTTGAGGAATTCGCCAGGAGCATAATGGTGCAAGTAGGCACCATGGTCAATGCAAGGTTCGAAGCACTGGAAACTCGGCTTCTCACCGAGGAACGACTGCGGCCTCCTTTAGCCGCAGACTGCGTCCGCGAACAGCCGCTCCAAGCGTCAGACCAGACGCCTCCGGCGGCACACGCCATCCCGCTGGCATCAGTATCGACGACGACAACCACTTCTATGACCGCCCCAAAACCCCGAAGCGGTAGGGCGAAACAGAAGAGCCTGGCAGCAGAAGAGGCTGCGGCAGCAAGAGCACGCTCCACAGCACCCTCCGCTCCTTCAACGCTGGAGGAAGAATGGCGAGTGGTAGCGAAAAGAGGCTCAAAACCAGCTCCCAAACGACCCAACAAAAAGGCGAGCAACGCGCCCTTACCCGCGGCTCTTCCAAAGGGAAAAAAGAAGAACCGGCTCCGGCCCCCGTACTCGGCAGTTGTTACATTAACACTGCAACCGGGAGCCGAGGAAAGAGGAGTCACGTATGACGCAGTCCTGAAGGAAGCGAAGCAGAAGATAGACCTAGAATCGCTTGGTATCGAAGAGCTCCGCTTTAGGAAGGCAGCGACAGGCGCCCGAATGTGGCAGGTACTAGGTGCAGCTGGCGCCGAGAAGGCCGATTGCCTGGCCGAAAAACTCAGAGCAGTTCTCAGTCTCGATGCCGTTAAAGTCCAGAGGCCAATAAAGCGGGCAGACATCCGCATCACGGGTCTCGATGACTCAGTGACATCAGAAGAAGTAGTGGCCGCTGTGGCCAGAGAAGGAAGTTGTGCCACCGACATGATCAAAGCAGGTACAATAGACCCGCGCGGTTCAATATGGGTTAGCTGCCCTGTGGAGGCGACAAAGAAAATTGTCGACACTGGCCGAATAAAGGTTGGATGGGTGTCCGCAAGGGTCCTTCTATTAGAACCTAAGCCCCTGAGGTGTTTTAGGTGTCTGGAGGTTGGCCACGTAGGAACCAAATGCTCAGCAGGAGTAAACCGCAGCAACCTATGCTATCGCTGCGGTAAACCAGACCACCGGGCGCGGGACTGTTTTGCCGAGCCACATTGCGCCATTTGCGCAGCGGCTGGCAAACCCGCGTCTCACTCAATAGGTGGCACAGTGTGTCCAAACGCCGCTCCTAGGCGCAACAGAGGCAATCAAAGGAGAGGAAACGCTAAGGAGGGCCTCAAAGCTCCACAGCAGTCCCACATAGCGGAGGAACGAATGGATGCAGCGACTTAAATGGCTCTACGAATCCTGCAGTCAAACATAAACCACTCGGCCAGGGCCCAAGATCTTCTGGTCCAGACCATGGCGGAGTGGAACATCAACATCGCCGTTGTAGCCGAACCCTACGTCATCCCAACTCGAAACGACTGGACTAGCGACTTAGATGGCACGGTGGCTATTGTCGCCCCGCTTTCATCTGGCTCTCCATCATTTGAAACTGTAGCAAAGGATCGGGGATGCGTTCTCGTGACCGTTGGTAACATCGCAGTTTTGGGGGTGTATTTTAGCCCAAATAGAAGCGTCACGGAATTCCAACAGATGCTGGCACGGGCCAGCGCTCTGATCAGTCAGATACCGTCGCACTCAATACTAGTTGCTGGAGACTTCAACGCGAAGTCCACCGCGTGGGGGTCCCCAGCAACCAACGCGCGAGGGGAGGTGCTTGAAGATTGGTTGGTATCACTGGACCTGGCCGTCGAGAACACCGGCAACACCAACACCTGCATCCGACGGAATGGGGGTTCCATTGTAGACATCACCCTTGCGTCCCCACAGCTATCTCGACGCATCCAGAATTGGAAAGTGTTGGTGGATGTGGAAACACTGTCGGACCACCGTTATATTCGGTTCGACATCTCCGCATCCCCTAACAACCCTGGAAGAGCTCCCCAACCTTCTGCTGCGTTAAGTGGCCCCCGGTGGGTTCTGAGCCGCCTCGACCGCGAATGCGCCAAGGAAGCAGCTATCATCGAAGCTTGGGTTGCTGGTTCTACTCCAATCGTTGACGTAGATGAGGAGGCCGAGAAATTTAAATCGGCTCTAACGCGGGTGTGTGACGCGGCCATGCCACGCGCCAAGCCCTTTAAGCCCCGTCACCAAGTTTATTGGTGGCGGCCAGAAATTACCGACCTACGCAGGGCATGTGTTGCCGCCCGCCGCCGCTATACGCGGTACAGGCGCAGAAGGGTACGCGATGAGGCCATTGAAGACTCCATCTATGCGGCCTACAGAGCCGCCTGTAAATCTCTACAGGCTGCCATTGCCCAGGCCAAGGAGACGTCGTGGGAAGAGTGGCTGAACACTCTCGACCAAGACCCGTGGGGACGGCCATATCGCGCTGTCAGGAAAAAGCTGCGACCATGGGCTCCCCCGCTGACGAATACCCTCCAGCCACAACTATTGGAGCGTGTGGTTGAGACGCTCTTCCCTGATCGAGAAGAGTGGACTCCTCCCCATATGATGAACCCAGCGGCTCTTCAAATAGAGGTTGCAGATGTGCCTTCTGTGCAGGATGAAGAGCTCGACTCGGCTATCCTCAAGCTCCGCTCAAAAACTACCGCTCCAGGCCCTGATGGAGTGCCCGGTCGAGTCCTGGCCCTTGCACTAACAGAACTAGGACACCGCGCTAAGTCTCTGTTTACGGCGTGCCTAAGACAACACCGCTTTCCAAGAGTCTGGAAGGAGGGAAGACTCGTTCTCCTCCGAAAGGAAGGCCGGCCTGCTGAACTACCATCGGCTTATCGCCCGATAGTGCTGCTCGATGAGATGAGCAAACTATTTGAGCGGGTGCTCGCTGCTCGTCTCATCGAGAGCATGAATCCAGGCCTCCACGATGCGCAATATGGCTTCCGTCGCGGCCGCTCAACTATAGACGCCATCCAGAGGGTGAAGAACCTTGCAGAGGAGGCTGTCTCCCAGGGCAGAGTGCTGTGGGTAATATCTTTAGACATTTCAAATGCTTTTAACACTCTGCCCTGGGAAACAGTAAAGGCGGCGCTAAGGTACCATGGCATCCCCGAATACCTACAAGCGGTGGTGGCTGATTACTTTGCAGACAGGGTAGTCAAATACCCCACAAGAGAGGGGTCTGGGAGTAGGTCAATGTCCTGTGGCGTTCCACAGGGGTCGGTCCTCGGGCCGCTCCTGTGGAATCTAGGGTACGATTGGGTCCTGCGAGGAGTCACACTGCCAGGTGTCAATATCACCTGTTACGCCGACGACACACTGGTCACAGCGCGCGGCAACAACCATAGAGAAGCAGCACATCTTGCCACAGCAGGCGTAGCCGGGGTAGTGCATCGAATTCGTGCCCTTGGCTTGGAGGTGGCCCTGGAGAAGTCTGAGGCTCTCACCTTTCACGGGCCCCGCAACTCTCCACCTCAAGGAGCGGCAATCATGGTGGGAGGTACTTCCATCCCTGTCGGGTCAACAATAAAGTACCTAGGACTTGTACTCGACAGTCGATGGAAGTTTGATGAACATTTCCGGCGCTTAGCCCCGAAACTGGTGGCTGCAGCCGGAGCTTTGGGACGTATTCTCCCCAATATAGGGGGTCCAGGCGCCGCGTGTCGGCGACTGTATATGGGCGTAGTGCGCTCCATGGCACTTTATGGTGCGCCAATCTGGGATGACTCTTTAAGTCAAAAAAATGTGCCCCTGCTGCGACGCCCGCAGCGGGTAGTAGCACTCAGGGCGGCCAGGGCATACCGAACAGTTTCTCACGCCGGGGCGTGCCTCCTGTCCGGCAGCCCGCCCTGGGAGTTAGAAGCCGGTGTTCTAGCGGCGGTTTATCGGCGTCGTATTGAAGAGGCGGAAAACAACCCTTGCCCTCATCAGCGCGAAATCCAGTCCTGGAGAGAAGAGGCCCGGGACGTATTATTTGATCGGTGGGCTGAAAGTTTGGAGTCTCCGGGAGCTAGCCGAGAGTTAGTGGCGGCCATCCGGCCCATTTTGCGCGAATGGGTTGAGTGCAAACATGGCATAATGACCTTCCACCTGGCCCAAATGCTCACCGGTCACGGGTGTTTTGGAAAATACCTATGCCAGGTGGCGGGCCGAGAGCCAACAGATGAATGCCACCACTGTGGCGAAGGAGTCACGGACACAGCTCATCACACTCGCGAGGTGTGTCCGGCATGGGCGGGCCCTCGCGAACAATTATCCGCGGTCGTGGGAAGTAACCTCACACTACCAGCGCTCACGCGAGGCATGGTAGAGTCTGGCGTAGCGTGGCAGGCGGTCTCCTCCTTCTGCTCCACCATTCTTTCGTAGAAGGAGGCGGCCGAGAGAGAGCGGGAGCAAGACCCTCTCTCTCATCCCATGCGCCGCAGGAGGCCCGGCAGGCGTCGTGCCATCTTCACGGCACGTATGCCGCCATAGCCATGGCTAGCCGGTGACGGATCGGGGGGTTCGTCACCAGCACTTTCAGCCCAGACGTAGGCGCCCCTCCGTGTTCCAGGGGCGCCCAGTTGAAGTGCTCGAAAAGAGCAAAATGTGTTGAGCCCGAGTGGGGCAAACGCTGGAAGGGGTTCGTTGGCGTAGCGTAGCGTTCCCAGGCCCCCTTCCCGAGCGATTCGGCGGAACACCCCTGGGTTTTAGTGGGTAGGCCCCCTACTATAGGGGGAGAGTCCCACATAACCACTTCACCCCCCCGGGTGGAGTGGTATGCGTAAGGCATTTCCCAGGGAGAAAAAAAAAAAAAAAAAAAAAAAGGTATGATATTGAACTATTTGATACAATGGTATCAACCATTGTATCATCATTATATCATATTATAAATAGCTTAATCATAGAATTCACGAAGGTACCACAAAAAACCCAAATTCAACACAAATATATACCTATTTCCGTCCTCGCGCCTCGGAAAACACGTTAGCCGTCGGTCCTGCGCCTGACCTCTCTCCGGTCATGTCGGTGCCGTCGCACCGGACTATGAGCGTGAAGGAATAGAGAGTGCACTTGTGTTTGCGCACACAATTGTGAACTATAATATCTTCTGCGCAGTGGCTAATCCACTTTGAGATTGACCGCTGTGACCGATTTCGATTAGGAGGACGTTATTATAATATTATAAGTATACCTGTTTTATTAACAATATTGTTTTGGTTTTAATAAAAGGATCAAACCTTCGCCTTTTGCGTTCGACGCCCGCACGATACACACGACGGTACTTCCGGCTAAACACTGCGGAGTCTTATGTCGTTGTGATAAGGGCTGTTTCGCAACAAAAATGTATATCTTGACGTGCTGTCGTCTGTACTTATGAGTTTGTCGATAACTATCTATACTTATAAATCTGTAGAGAGGTCAATTCTGTACATGAAATATATTTTCAAAATAACTATCGATCACTAATCACCCGATTAGTGATCAATACTGATACCAAAAATGCAATCAGTAAAATTTTTGTCTGTCTGTCTGTCTGTCTGTATGTTCCTTATAGAAACAAAAACTACTCGACGGATTTTAACGAAACTTGGTACAATTATTCTTCATACTCCTGGGCAGGTTATACTATACTTTTCATCACGCTACAATCAAAAGGAGCAGAGTAGTGAAGGGAAATGTTGGGAAAACGGGAGAAGTTACTCCATTTTTAAGCATCCGTCGCGTGTGCAGCCTTAATGGTTAAAGTTACATAGAAATCATGTATGACGAAAACAGTCTTTATAATATTAACCATAAACGCGGGAGACACCGCTGGCACAGCTAGTAAGTAATATAACAATAAAGCTTTAATAACCGATATTTGATGGTTCAGAGAACTTCCATGGTAGAACGAGCGCCTCACACAATAAACATCTAGGGAAACATAGCAATAGGGAAGGTAATGCTCGATCCGGCAATCCAGGTCGGCCCAGCACAATAGTATGCTGTATCCAGCGACATGTTCTAATTCTATACCGTTGGGTTGCAATCCTTGCTAGGGATTGAAATGTTGGATCAAGCAATCCAGCTCAGTCCAGCACAATTTCAGCTCTGTTGGTTCCAGCATATGACGTTGGCTTAGCAACAGTATTTGCGCTAACACTGTAACTGAGATGAAGTGCTGTTGAATGCATGATGAAGAGCAGATAGTACCTTTGCGTTGGCAGTCGCTTCAATGTAATTATCAGACTCGCTAAATCCTGGACCATGCTCTAAGCGGGTCCGCTTAAGTATGGGACATAACGCTAGGGAGCTGATGAGTAGCTTAGCGTTGCCTAAATGTTTTTACAGGTTCATTGTCCAAAGCTGAACACAATAAGAAAACAATTACATACATACATACATAACATCATGCCCATAATCCCCAAAGGGGTAGGCAGAGTCAAAGGGGCAACAGGAAGAAAACAATTGTTTTGTATTATATATGATACACAGGACAGTGTAACCGTTAAAATTCTTACGAAACTTAGATAGTTTTAGAAGGAGGTCTCATTGAGCTCTTAATCTCCAATATCTTACTTACCTAATATATTTTATGTGGTCAATAATTGTTTTTCTTTCTTTTTTCATTTCTTCACTTTTGTGGAAAGAATGGATGATGAAAGATTGACTAAGCAGATATACAATGCGAAAGTGGAAGGATGTAGAAGCCGCGGATGGTCCAGGCTCACCTACCACGACCAGATTGATCGTGTATTAACAGAAGGTGATGTTAAGAGTCATAAAACCGCAAAGCTTGTATGAAAAGGATTATGAATGTTGAAGAAGCGAGTGAGGTGTGTAAGGATCGTGCCATATGGCGTTCGGTTCTCTCTGCCTACCCGGCTAGGGAAGTGGCGTGAAGTTTAGTTAGTTAGTTTTTAACTTTTGATACAAAATAGTCAATAGGCTGAGCTTTTGTATAGAAGATGGAAAAAAATTTTGCTCATTATCTAAAATACTTTATGTTATTTCCTTATAATAATAAGTTGAATAAGTAGATAAGTGGTTTTGTCTAAGGTAAAAAAAACCTTGAATAGCATAAAACCCTATTTTTTTATTACGGGGTTATCCGTTGAATACGAAACGAGCAAAAACTGGTCTCTAACCTCAAATTTTATTGGGATGGACTTAAAAAATCGGAGCCGACACCTAACAAGTGTGCGTGGGAAGCCGGGATATTAAAATTCCCGCGTCACCACCCTCGATATATGTCCCGCCACCGAACACCCAATATTGGGACACCCGACACGCACTCTCCGTTAGACGCGGAATTTCAAGAAGTATATGAATCAGAACTGTATATGTCGCTGGGGAAATAAAAGCACCATTAAATTATGAAAAATAGGGGACAATACTCGGTCAAAAAAACTATCATTCTATGTATTAAGTCCGTCAGTTAGATTATACAAAATACAAGACACATATATTTCACTTTATCAATATAGCTAAACATTGTAAAGATAAAGAGCATCAAAGTTTTGGACTAGGGGCTTGATACGTCACTTGTTAGTAAATATTTTACCTACGTGTGACGTCATGAGCAATTTGAGTCCGCATTATCTTCGCCAGTGTTTGTTTGACAAATAAATGAAAAAATACGTGTTATATATTTTTTTATAATGTAACTGACGGACTAAATATAATTTTTTGTTCGCTCCTCTTATCAAGTTTATGCAACGTGTTGCTGAAAAAGTACATTTTACATACGTACATACATACATACATGCATACATACATACATACATACTTACATACATACATACATACATATTATCAAGTCCGTAATCCCTGAAGCGGTAGTCAGAGTCAAAGGGGCAACATAGAACATATTTATGGCATATTTTGGCTAGCTTGTCACAACCATTGTTCCATCTAACCCAGCCCAGTTTTAGGACCAGCGGCCCGGAGCAGGCCGCCCCTTCCACCCTCCCGGTTAGTCCGTCACTGCCTACCCCTTCGGGGATTACGGCGTGATCTTATGTATATTCATACAGCCATGTCATACATAAATATATCGTTATTAATACAGATGATTTGAAAATTCCATCATTCGATTCCTCAGAGTAATATCGAATGACATACACAAATAGTAGGCTTCATTATTTATCCTCTAACAAATTTTACCCATTGATAAACGAGCCCTAAGACTATTAAAAGTTTTAAAAATAGCACCGTATTGCGGTTTCACCCGCATAGTTCCCGGTTCCGTGGTAATAACTACGTGAATAAAATATAGCCTACTAGCTTCTGCCCGCGGCTTCGCTCGCGTGGTACATCGATGAAACATAGCCTATATGTTAAACGGGTGTATAAGCTATTATTCTAAAGTTTCATTTAAATCCATTTAGTAGTTTTTTTTTGTGAAAGAGTAACAAACATCCACTCATACATACAAACTTTCGATTTTATAATATTAGAAGGATTACTCGCTGATAAAGCAGCTTTCCATTGAAATGGTGAAATAATTTTTAAAATCGGTTCAATAGTGTCGGAGCATATTCAATTCAAACAAAATAAATCTTGTCTCCTTATAATATTAGTACTGCCCGCGGTGTTGCTCGCGTGGTACATCGATGGAACATAGCTTATGTGTTATTATAATGTATAAGCTATACTATTGTAAAGTTTCATTAAAATCCATGCAGAACTTGTTGCCTGAATGAGTAACAAACATCCACACATCCATCCATCTATACAAATTTCGCGTTAATATGGATGGATGGATGATGTTATTAAGATAAGATGATATGGAAACAAGTACAATCTTGTACTATTCTGAGTACAGGTGGAAATAGCTCTGAAAAAAGCAGGAAAAGTTAGCAGCCTCTCCAGGAATGCATTAAAAAGTCTACAGGAAAAGTAACGCTCCTGAAGGGCGGTGGGGTGCCGCGACACGCCCCACTCTAATTGGCTCTATTAACATTCCGCCCGGGGTAATTAGAGTTCGCCCCGCTCATTCTTAGCTTCTCGTCCGGGGCTATTATGGAGAACCCCGAGAAAAAGGATATAATGCGATGTTCCGATCAGAGCGCTGCACTGGAAGTTAGCTGCCCAGTTGGCTTAGTATATTTCATCATTATAATTATTATCTAGGCGGTGGTAACTGCAATGGTAAGGACACGCATCTCAGATGCAAGAGTAGCGGGTTCAATCCCGAGACTACCGCTGAATTTTTCAAACTCTATTATGGATTTGAAAATTTGATGACTAATACTTGCTTAGTCAGGAAAGTCTGTCCAAAATTTCCAATTTCAGGTAAAGTCCTTCAGTGTTAATCAAACATAAAAAGTAATTTTAAGATCTATCTTCTACTACAGTTAAAAAAATCTCCTCCGTTGAATTATAATAAAAATAATAATACGCTTCCAAAGACACATCACTGATAGTCGTTTAATTAAGAACGGTTTTGAAATATCCCCCCGGACTTTTCATTTCATTGTGGTTTTGAAACTGTCGAAGTTTGGACGAAATTCCGATCGTTGTCGCTCGTTCTATTCCATTACTACTCTTAGCTGGATTAATTTAGGAACATCTGTTTTTAGTGAATTACTGTTCATAGCAGTCCATTTTATCTCCGTATTACAAAATCTCTTAAGGCAAGAAAGTAATGGATACAAAACCAAACTAATGCATTAATATTAATAATGTAAGGCAACCAACCTCTTTATTGGTAATAACTCTTTGGCAATAGAAACTCATTAGTGTACATAGGAAAAAAAGAACTAAATTCAAATAATAAATAAATAAATATCCGACAACATCACATACATTGATCTGACTCCGATGTAAGTAGCTTAAGCACTTGTGTTACGGATATCAGAATCAACATTCATCATACGAATATTTGTCCTGGGTGGTGATCGAACCCACAACACTTGGCGCATGACGCAGGGTCACTACCGAATGCGCCATCGAGCTTGACAAAATTTGATAGATCAGCTTGACAGATGTTTAGAACTCTCAGTGGTACACCCACGCTGGAATAGCTTTAGTTTCGGCATTACTGGGTAAGCTCTAATCGAGCAGGACCTGATCTGATCGGCTGGGACATGAGAGGATGGAACTTTAGAATGAGATGATCTCATAGAAAACCGGTGTAATGTCGCAGCTCTTAAGCTGTTGCGTTTTGTTTGGTGGTTGAGGGTTAACAGCCATCTTAAAAAGCCAGTCTGCTGAGTTAACCCTTCATTTTGAATCGTATCCTAAAAAAATTGTAATCTTATCCTAACCCCTGGCGGAAACCTAAGCTTCTTGTAGTGTTCTTGTTATTTAGCATCGCGATGTATTGAGTAGTAAAAACTTCACTTAGGTCCTATACAATACACCGCGTTCAAAAATAAAATTGTAAATGGCACTATAATTTAATTTTTAAACGCGGGAGTTTTCTAATAATTATTTTCGTGGTACATAATATTTCCCTACGCGCGGAATGTTAAAACCCCATTTAAATCGTCTGGTTAATTTTTTTTAAATTCTTACTAGCTGTCCCGGCGAACTTCGTATCGCCCAGTAAATGAAAATTGACATTGATTTGTTGATTGACATTTAACATTGACAGATACGAATCCCACCGTTTTATATGAGAAAATACTTTTGCTTTTATTTTGTTTTATCGTCAATTTTTCAATGTTTTTAATAGTTATTCTGTTATTCTGGACGAAGACAAATCCAACAAATCAAAAACAACGTAAATCGGTTCAGCCGTTCTTGACTTATAGGTAAGTGGTGTAACAAACACGACTTTGTTTTATTTATATAGATAACATTAACATATCCGTATATTTAAATTCAAGTGACGATTAGGGGATACTAATTCATTATAGAATTGTTTTAGAATTATTTGATACCATATATTTTATAACACTATGTATAGTAATAGATATTTCGTAGTGGTTTCTGCGTGGATACTCCGCAGCGCAGCCACTTTCAATAACAAAATACGTCGAAATTTCTAGACATTTCATATGTTTTATTGAGTAACTTATACTAATTAAATTAAAAGCGGTTTCGCCGTAAAGCATGACGTAAAATTGCATATTGCCTTAAACCTATTTTTGGTAAAAAAAAAATATTATTATTAAAAAAAATGGGTTTTATTTAGCCCCGTTTTCACCTGCAGCCAGGTCTGCAGTTTCGTATTGGGGTATAATAGGAGAGGTATGGGACAAGTTTTCAGCTTGCCTTAATTACCTTTGACTCCGCCTACTCCTTCGGGGATTACGGGCGTGATGGTATGTAAAATTTACAGAAAATGTCTCCAAATAATGGTATCGTCTCCATTGCGCCTACAAGGAAGTAATTTACGAGTACAATGTCGTCACAATTTACAATAGCGGTAAATAACGATGCAAATAAATTTCATTTTGCGCATTTATGAATTTATCGCCGCGGTACTTTTTAGAGTTCCGTACCCGAAGGGTAAAAACGTGTTACTAAGACTCCGTTGTCCGTCTGTCCGTCCGTCCTATCTGTCACCAGATTGTATCTCATGAACCCTGATAGCTAGATAGCTAGTTGAAATTGACACCTATGTATTTTTGTTGCCCCTAAATTAAATACTAAAAACATAATAAAAAATAATATTAAAGGGGGCCTCCAATACAACAAACGTGATTTATTTGCCGTTTTTTGCTCGATATTAATAACGGCAACAGGTAGACGCTTGAAATATTTACAGAAAACATACATACATACATACATACATACATACATACATACATACATACATACATACATACATACATACATACATACATACATACATACATACATAACATCATGCCCATAATCCCGAAGGGGTAGGCAGAGTCAAAAGGGCAGCAGGATCCTCTAACCACATCCAGCCTAAAATAAAATGAAATATTTATCTACAACCTTCGTAACCCTAAATTAGGGGAACCAGACAATTCTTGGATCATGGTTACAAATCCAAAGTGGTTTGAATTTGCAGGTTTCATCACGATGTTTTCCCTCACCGTTGAGCTAGTGGTATAAATACGTACATAGATTTGAAAAATCCAGAGGTACATGCCCGAGTTTGAACCCGCACTCCTCGGTTAAGAGGCGCGTGTCCTTACTATTGAGTTACCACCGCTTTTCTACTTAAATATGACTACTATTATAGGTAATGAAAATATTTTTGACCTGTGATTCTGTTTTATTATACTATGTACATTACAAAGAGAAAATATTTGATTGCTTGTTTGTTTGTATTAAATAGGCTCCGAAACTATTGAACACATATGAAAATTTTTTTCACCAATAGAAAACTACTTAATCAGCGTGTAACATAGGCTTCATTTTAGCCCCGTATTGCCATGGACACGGGAACTAAGCGGGTGAAACCGCGAGGCGCTGCTAGTATATACTAAAATTAACCTCGTATATGACTCCATATTACTGAATTATCATCTCCAAACGGTCCCGAGTATTTCAATCTAACACGCGGAGGTCGAACGCAAATGCGCCCGGAATCGAATCTAAGCCCCGCAGGTTTGTTTGCCGCAATTTGCCGTTCGCAAATAGACCTGATGGATTCGCTTCGGCAGATTATAGTGCTAGTTGTAATTATAGACGCATAGGTACAGGACATACCTAGTATGTCTGTAATTGTAACACCATGTCTGACAAGTGCAGACTTGGTGTTAATATTATCAGGGAACTGACTAGTGATGCTGATCGATAGTCGACTATCGATAGTCTATCGATTGTTGACGTTATATCAATAGTATCGATAGCCTATCTATATTTTCGATAGCTTAGATCCAGGCAATACTATTGCATGAAAGCAATACTATCGATACTATCGATAGTATTGTTGGTCACGAAGAATAAACTATCGATAGTATCGATACTATCGATAGCATTGTTCCTCGTAAATAAAAAAACTATCGATAGTATCGATACTATCGATATTCGTTTTATTTTTGATACTATTGTTTAGAAATTATTGGTATAATGGTCACTAGTACGTATAGGTTTTTTTTACGGAAATTAATTACTAAGACTTCATTACTTCTCTAGCGATAATGCTGTAAAATTTTAAACTAAATTATACACCATTACCGCTAAAACTAAAACTCTAAGTAATACTATCGAAAATTAAGGAACTATCGATAGCTTAAAACTATCGATAGTATCGATAGTATCGATACTATCGATAGTTTGGTGATATCTAGCCATAATACTATCGATACTATCGATAGTATTGCAAGTCATCAATACTATTACCCCAATTTAGGCTATCGATACTATCGATACTATCGATAGTATGGATAGTCTTATCGATATTCTAACTGATTTTCCAGGTCAACTATAGATAGTGAAACTATCGATAGTTCGGCATCGCTAGAGCTGACTGCCTCATAGGTCAGTATATTGGTAGCATACGCTTACGGATCAAGATATCTCGGGTATCGGTCCGGGTCGGGGCAAAAATTTGTGGCTGAGTTTTTCAATATCGAAATTACTCAGTAACAGCTCAGAGTCAGGAAGTCGGAGGTATAATTACCAGCCTCGGAAAGCACGTTAAGCCGTTGATCCTGTGCCTGACCTCTAAGGTAATGTCGGATCCCTTCTAATCGGGCTACTCGTATGAGAGTGAAGGAACAGAAAGTGCACTCGAATGCGCAGACACTTGTGCACTATAATATCTCTTGGATTGCGGACTAATCATTGTTGAGATTGGCCGCAGTTATCTAGCATGTTGGAAAGGCGACTTATGGTTTATTGCGAAACTGGTGGTTTAAGTACTACGACCTAGACCTTTGTCCGATGTTGGTCTGAGACTTAAAAATAATGTGTCAACTGTGGTTCTTGCCTAGCATGTCGTAAAAGGCGACTAATGGTATATGGGGTTTTGGGTGTGTGATTGTGTAGGCGACGAGTTAGCCACTTGTCACTACTTTCCCAAAATTTGCCATCAAACCCAGCCCATTGTCTCATGTTGGTTTGGGACTTAAAAATAATGTGTCAACTATGTTTCTTGCCTAGCATGTCGTAAAGGGCGACTAATGGTATTTTGGGTTTTGGGTGTGTGATTGTGTAGGCTAGGCTGGCCACTTGTCACTACTTTTTCACAATGTTCCACCTAACCCAGCCCAGTTTTGTTTTTGGCTGAATGTGGTTAAAGGGGCTTGCTGCCTTTTTGAGTCTGCCTACCCCTTCGGGGATTATGTGATGCTATGTATGTGTATGTATAGTGTAGTATAATAGTGTAGTGTAGTGTAGTGGCTAGTACGTATGTAATATTAATAATTTTAATTAATTTTTGATGTGGTTGATACAAGCCCAACTTCGTACATTATTGTATTAATGTGAAAATATAAATATATTTTTATCGAAGGATCCTTACGCACTTGTAAATGGAAGTGGTCAAGCAGCCCCATAAAGCCCGCGTTAACGCTTCAGACGCGCGCAGGCCGGCCTAAACAAACGCGTGCGAAATTAACTGCGCGCTCGTAATACTGGCGGGTGGTCGCGGTGCGCCAGCGAGCGGGGTTAGGCTGACTACCCCGGCCATAGGCGCGATAGTATAAAGAATGTATATGGCTAGTATACACCGTGACATTTTAGTGGTTGTTTTTCCGCAGCAGAACGATGTACCTTTAGTAGTACTATAGAATCATACGAGTTATTTAAAAAAAAAATTTTTTGTAACTAACTAACTAAACTTCACGCCACTTCCCTAGCGGGGTAGGAAGAGAGAACCGAACGCCATATGACACGATCCTTACACACCTCACTCGCCTCTTCAACATTCATAATCCTTTTCATACAAGCTCTACGATTTTTATGACTCCTAACATCACCTTGTTTTAATACACGACCAATCTGGTCGTGGTAGGTGAGCTTGGGCCTTCCGCGGCTCCTACATCCTTCCACATTCGCATTGTATATCTGTTTAGTCAATCTTTCGTCATCCATTCTTTCCACATGTCCGAACCACCAATTTTTTGTTCTCAACTTATTAAAAAAAAATCATCATCTCAAAAGCGTACGAAACGATAGTTTATTTTACGAGTTGTGACGTATTTGAGTAGGTACTGCTTGCCGCACGAAATCAATGTTAAAAGTAAAATAAGCTCCCGCACTAGGTAATACAGCATAAAATGCAACGCACGTGCTCCTCAAAGCGAACCGCCTCGCAACAAACAACAACACAAAAATCACAAATCTATTGTAGTACATACATACATACATAACATCACGCCCACAATCCCCGAAGGGGTGGGCAGAGTCAAAGGGGCAGCATGCCCCTTCAACCACATTCAGCCAAAAATAAAGTCGGGCTGGGTTAGATGGAGAATTGTGAAAAAGCAGTGACAAGCGGCTAACCTGTCGCCCACACAATCACACACCCAAAATCCGATATACCATTAGTCGCCTTTTACGACATGCTAGGCAAGAACCACAGTTGGCATATTCTTTTTAAGTCCCAGACCAACATGGGACAGTGGGCTGGGTTGGATGGAAAGCTGTGAAAAAGGAGTGACAAGTGGCTAGCTCGTCGCCTACTCAGTCACATACCCAAAAACCCGTAAACCATTAGTCGCCTTTTACGACATGCTAGGCAAGAACCACAGTTGGCACATTCTTTTTTTTTTATCCCAGATCAACATGGGCCAAGTCCCAGACCAACAGGACCAACATCTATTGTAGTACTAAGATAGAATCATTTTACTGCGGAAAAACAACCACTTAAATGTATCGGTGTATACTAGCGCGCCTAAAGATGATGATTTAAAGTCTGGGAGATATGGCTCTCAGACTAAAAAATAATGCATCATCTTTTTTTTGTCAGGGACCCATAGATAAGATTCTATAGTAATAGAAGTAGGTAGGTACCAAATGTTACCAAACTGAATTTTCTTTTTGGTGTGTGGTCAAATAATCTACTTCTTTGACTCTGCTTTACCATGAAACCATGAAAATTATCACTTTAAACTGCATTCGGTGTAAACGGGACGGGTCGAAATTGTTAAATATTAACAAGCTAATTAAATTCGCTATCGCTTCTCAAATCGCTCTTTCGTCTTTCCTGTATCCCGGGCTTGCCACAGGGTAGAACCGTGGTCGGTAATAGCCAACCAAGGTGATTAAGTATGTATTAAAACAGAAGTGATATGCGGGTCACGCGTGAAAAATAATTAGCATGGGGTATCCTTTATAGAAGAAATATATGAGTTGGTAATTAATCAGCGTTTGGACCATGGGCCAAAGAATAACGAAAGCATTTTTTTTTTATTTCCAATGTAAGCAAACCCTGTAGGTAAATATTGGTAGAATATATTGCAAAATTTAAAACGATGTTTTTTTTTTCTTTCTTAAGACTAACACACCAATACCCTAGTTCCAAACTAAGCCGTTCGCCTAGTATCCATAGCTTTATAAGCTTGTTCTATGGATACTAGGCGAACGGATAGGCATATTTAAATAAGTTTATAAACATCCATGACTCGAGTACAAATGTCCATGTTTATCACACAAAACATTTGCCCCCAGCGGGATACAAGTCCGCGACCCTTAGTTTCGTAGCCAGAGTCTCTGACCACTCGACCAACGGGCCTGTCAATTGATCTATGAGATCAATTACATCAGCGAATACTGTTCCAATTTCTTTTTGATGTAATCGACTTTCATTTAATCAAGGAACTCTAGTTTCACTTTCACTTGCTGACTAATAAATATCCTACTAATATTATAAACGCGAAAGTTTGTTAGGATGTACGGATGTTTGTTACGCTTTCACGCAAAAACTACTGTATGGAATTAATAAAACTTTACTATAACATAGCACATATACACCAGAATAACATATAGGCTATGTTTTATCGATGTACCACGCGAGCAAAGCCGCGGACAGAAGCTAGTACAAAATAATTGTTTCTAACTTATCTTGGCCAGTAATAGCTATTAACAAGAAAAACCTAATCTTTGAAGAGTTCAAAAACGTGCGACTGCCACCCACGTGATTGTTTATCGTGGTAAAAAATAATAATTTGTCTATTTATTGCGTCAATTTCATGTCAATCCTCAAACGGCTTCCTAACAAAAATTACCCATTCATCTTTTCTCCTCGCGAATAAAAGGTAGAAGCAAATTCGATGGCCTGTATGACGAAATTGCAATCAGCCGGCGGCGGCGGCAAACTGCCGCAAAGCCTACAATTTCCTTCAGCCCCGCTACCTTATATGTCATTTCCGAAACAGCATAAAATAGTAGTGATGGGCGGTGTGTGCTGTCGAGAATGTGACACCGGTTAACATATTGCCCTTTATACGTTGTAGCATATTGAAAAACTATATAATAATAATAATAAATATCTGACTACATCACAGAGGTAGCAGAAGCACTTGTGTTACAATAATCTGACTTAGAGGTAGCTTAATCACTTGTATACGTTTATCAATATTCATGACGCGAGTACAAATGTCCATGTTCATGACATGAAACATTTGCCCCTAGCGGGATTCGAACCCTTGGTTTCGTGGCCAGAATCTCTCACCACTCGACTAACGGGCCAGTCAGTAAGGTGGGTTAATATCACAAAACAAACTACATAGTAGAAGGGGCATGTCACAAAATGAGAAACGAGGAAGCCAAACTCACACACATCCGCCACTAAACATATATTACGCTACAAGTTGTACGTAGTATATTATTACTCTGTGCTACAAGTAAGCAATGAATAGGAATGGCCATTCTTATTTTAGACAAAAACAGCTTATCAGTCTACATCAGAAAACACACCCTCAAACTTTTGAAATACGGTATAATTTACTATACCCCTAAATAAAGTAGTTATGACCTTTCGTTTATACGAAAAAAAAAAATCTCAACTTTTGAACTTAATCCATGTTCAAATGTTGAGATTTTTTTTTTCGTCAATAGATGGCGTTGTATTTTTATTAAAGCAATTATAACCCTTACACTTGTAGAAATAAGGTATTAGATACAAGTAGTTTATGCGTTACAACACAGTATTTGGTCCATGTTGATCTGGGACAAAAAAAAAAGAATTTGCCAACTGTGGTTCTTGCCTAGCTTGTCGTAAAAGGCGACTAATAGTTTACGGGCTTTTGGGTATATGACCGAGTAGGCGACGAGCTAGTCACTTGTCCTACTTTTTCATGGCTTTTCATCCAACCCAGCCTACTGTCCCGTATTGGTCTGGGACTTAAAAATAATGTGCCAACTGTGGTTCTTGCCTAGCATGTCGTAAAAGGCGACTATGGTATATCGGGTTTTGGGTGTGTGATTGTGTAGGCGACAGGTTAGCCGCTTGTCACTGCTTTTTCACAGTTTTCCATCTAACCCAGCCCGGCTTTATTTTTGGCTAAATGTGGTTGAAGGAGCATGTTGCCCCTTTAACTCTGCCTACCCCTTTTGGGGATTATGGACGTGATATTTCGTGTTATGTTACAACGCAGTATTGTGACTTCACTGCCACGCCCACTTGGCACTTCCATTTAATATTTGTGCCGTGGTTAATATCGATACTAGTTATCTAGGAGCACGTCCCATCTAGGGATGGGCAAATGCATAAAATATATTGATATATAACGACGTAAAAATATCGATATTTTTTTGCCCAAGAAGCGGTTACCTGCAATAAGAAAGGATGTTATCTATAATATTTTATCTATACGAACAGACGTAATTTTATTAAGCAAAAAAAATGTAGTTGGGTAAAAATATCGGTTTTCATATCCGAAAACAAATATCGAAAAAAATAAAATCGCCGAATAAGTATATCAATTATTTTCTGAAAAAATATCGATATTTCGATATATCGATTTTTTTACACAAGCCTAGTCCCATCCCTGTCGCAGCCGTTCGCGACCAGGACAATAGGCAATTTATCGTTGTAAGCCGCGTGACGGGAAGCCTGTAAGGTTACACTAATGGCGAACCTTATCAGCTTTGCTGCATAATGTTCCGTGAAAGACGCATTCGATGTATAGATAGATGTATGGCGATGATCTTTAGTCTGCAATGGTAATGGTAAGGATAAGCGACTCATATGCGGTGTGCTGGGTGACCGAGCACACCGCTGGATTTTTTAAATATACATGTATATGAGCGGTGGTAGCTCAATAGTAAGGACACGCGCCTCTTAACCGAGGAGTGCTTAAATCCGGGCACGTACCTCTGGATTTTTCAAATCTTACATAGATTTGAAATACCACTAGCTCGATGGTGAGGGAAAACGTCGTGATGAAACCTGAAAATTCAAACAACTTTGGATTTGTAACCATGATCCAACTGCCCCGCCTTGCCCCTGGGTAGCTACGCCACTGGTTGATTCTGTGTCTGGGTGTTATATTTAATATTTAAGTACTAGCTTCTGCCCGTGGCTTCGTATATCGATAAAACATAGCCTATATGTTATTCGGGTATATGGGCTATATTATTCTAAAGTTACATTAAAATCCATTCAGTAGTTTTTTTTGTAATAGAGTAAGAAACATCCATCCATACATACAAACTTTCGCATTTATAATATTAGTAGGATATATTTGTAATACCACTGTTGTATCTGATACTTATCTGTAACACAAGTGCTTAAGCTACTTAGCTTAGAGTCAGATTAATGAATGTGATGTTGTAGGATATTAATTTATTTAAACAAGAATATATATCGCAGATGTCGGTCAAAAGTCTGCCAAATTAAAGTGGGAGTGGGCGGGCCATGTAAGCAGGATGCCGGAAGATCGTTGGGCCAGAATCGTTACGCAATGGGTGCCTGAGGACGGCTGTCGCAGAAGGGGAAGGCCGAGAAAAAGGTGGTGTGACGACCTGGCCAACTATTCAAGGGACTGGCAGGCTCTGGCCTTGGAAAGGGAGCGTTGGAAGGTCATGGGGGAGACCTTTGCCCAGCAGTGGGACAGTAGAGGTTAGAGAAAAAAAATATATATATATTTATTATTAGAGTAGTGTATAAAATATATAAGTAAACAAAGTTTAAACTACATGCTTGGTGGTAAAGGAAAAGATCGATAAAAAACCTGCACATTAAACAGCTATACTTAGATGTGTAACCATGATACAGATCTCCAGTTCCCCTAACTAAGGGTCATGAAGATCAAGTGAGTGAATGTAATAACCAGACTCCATCAATCCTTAGCTCAAACAGACAAAGTGGTTAGATCCTGCGTAACCAGAAAACTGGGATTCGAATCCCGCTCTAAGTTTAGGGTAAACTGTCTAAAACGTCCATAATCCCCGAAGAGGTAGGCAGAGTCAAACGGGCAGCAGGCCCCCTAACCACATTCAGCCAAAAAACTGGGCTGGGTTAGATGGAAAATTGTTAAAAAGAAGTGTCTAGCTCGTTGCCTACACTATCACATACCCAAAACCTCATATAGGTACCATTAGTCGCCTTTCCGACATGCTAGGCAAGAAACACAGTTGGCACATACTTTTTAAGTCCCAGAACAACATAGGACAAAGGAGTATTTTATCTTAATCTTAACATCACGTCCGTGATCCCCGAAGGGGTAGGCAGAGTCAAAGGGGCAGCAGTCCCCTTTAACCACATTCAGCCAAATAAAACTGGGCTGGGTTAGACGGAAAATTGTGTCAAAGTAGTGACAAGTGGCTAGCTTGTCGCCTACACAATCACAAACCCAAAACCCCATATACCATTAGTCGCCTTTTACGACATGCTAAGCAAGAAACACAGTTGGCATATTATTTTTAAGTCCCAGAACAACATAGGACAAAGGAGTAAGCTGTCTAAAATACTGAATATTATACGCAATATATAAGAGTACTAAATCCGAAGCTTAGGTATAAACTAGCCTTAGGTAGGGCCGGTATTGGAAAATATATTTACTGAAATGCCTGTACATTTCTAACATAAATCATGTTGCTACTAGCTAAATCAATTTTGTGCTGCAATGCCGTAAATTTCTAGCAGGCGTTTATACAAGCTAAGGTTTTTACTTAGCTATGTGGGTAAATATATATGTATATATATATTTTAAAAAATCTATGTAAGTAACTGAATGGAAGCTTAATGGTATAGACTCTTATTCAAGAGTTATTAGATCAAATCCGTACCTTTAAATTTTGGTTCGTGTTTAGTGAAAATAATAAGATATTGGCTCAACACAAGGCAAGTTTTAACCGATTGCGATATAATTTAGTATCCTGAAAGTTTGAACCCTAAAAAGGATATATAGTATATATATTCTAGGCAAGTATATAGCATATATACTTGCCCTTGACACTTGTTATCCAATGTCTACACACAATGAGGGTTTTTTGAATATAAACATCAGATAGATGGCGTAACTGTGACGTACGGTCTTGTCACCCTCCTCATTGGTAAGTTTTCCGAACAAACTGACATGCTGTCAACAAGGAGCCAATAGTGACAGTGATAAGACCACGAGACTCCCTCGTGCCATCTGGCGGTTTTTGTATTTTTGAAAACCCTCATTAAAATAACCAGCTGTCATTGTTTGTATATTGATGTTATTTATGGCAAAAAAGTTATTATCATTTATCATAATTTATCATTTAACATTACTTTTTATCATGGGAAAATTTATAGATCCCGCGGGAGGCACGTTAGATTCTCTATTTAACCGACTGATAATAACGCGAGCAAAATGTGGTTGTTTATAATTTCATCTAAGTATATGTAGTTATACGGATACAACTATCTAGAAGTGATTTAGGCTCAGAGGCGTATGTAAGCGGTCCCAAACCCAAATATAATCCGAGACATGTCTTATACCCCGACCTCGCTCGTGGGCGAATTGGCCGAGATCCAATAACAGGCTTGGGTGCAACTGCGTGTATCCGGTATATTAAATTCTTCGCCCCATGTTATTGGGCGCTGTCAAACGTGATTTGGATACGTTGTGAGGTTGAACGTGGAGTGAAATAAAGTACTTAGTTGCTACGCATGGTTAAACTAGCCTTTACCCGCGACTTCCTCTGCATAAACAATAAAAATAACCATGGTCATGGTCATGGTCTGGGATGTGGCCCATGTTGACCTGGAACAAAAAAAAAAAAGAATGTGCTAACTGTGGTTCTTGCCTAGAATGTCGTAAAAGGCGACTAATAGTTAACGGGCTTTTGGGTATGTGATTGTGTAGGCGACAAGTTAGCCGCTTGTCACTGCTTTTTCACAATTTTCCATTAAACCCAGCCCGGCTTTATTTTCGGCTGAATGTGGTTGAAGGGGCATGCTGCCCTTTTGACTTTGCCTACCCCTTCGGGGTTATGGGTGTGATGTTATGTATGTATGTATGTAACAATAAAAATATTCAAATAACAGGATAAAATCTATGTATAGGTACTATAATTTTAAATAACTGCATTATTAACTTGGATTTGTTATTTACACACATCAGCAGTATAGCGGTACTATTTTATATTTCTTAAAATTATTCTGATAAATGGGCTATCTAACACTGAAAGAATGCACAAGTAATTCTAGGACATTTTGGTTACTTTTGTCAACCTATAAAAATTACATATTTCAACTATAGGATGGTATCAGACTCCATTTTAACAACTACGTAATTTCACAGCTTCTGTCAAGTTAAGTACTTAAGTATATTTTTAAAGTTAATTATCAACATTCTCATATTTTGCATTAATATGCACTTTTTTTTATGCACTTTTTACTATTTTATTCGTATGGCTCGCTACTATAAGTTAGTTGTTGCTGGTTAGTTTTATCTGAAATATACATTTTTCAATTTGACGTTAACCTCTTTTAAAAAACCTCTTTTGTAAATGTGACGAAGGTCAGATCGGCAAATCCTGGATCCTGGATCATGGTCTAAGTTGACCCCGTCTAAGCATGGGACATAACGCTAGGAAGATGATGATATACCATGTAAACAAGGGAATTTATCTATATTTAAATTAATTGACTGAACACAGGGGCGCACTCCAAAGTTGTGTCCAAGTTAATAATTAATACTCACCTCCGCGGAAGGGGATTCCGGCTCTGTAATATTTCATGCAGTTTTGAAGCTGTGACCATAGTGCCTAAGAATAGCGGAAAATTTAGGATTCCAATATCCTGAATTTGGGTAGTTTATTTTATACAATTTATTTATTATTTAAGAGGTTTTGGAGTAAAAGATTGATTTTGTACATTATACAATTTTTTTTTATTTTTATACAAAATATCTAATAAGCTGATATATCTTATATCTTTTGTATGGAAAGTAAAAAAAAAAAAATTGCTCACTTTCGAAACAGCTTTAGATTGGTTCCTTAGATTAATGAGTTAATTAAGTAGGAACGAGGTGTCGCATAAAAAAAGCCTTGTATATTAGACTATACATATTTACATACATAGTTAGACGGGCCCGTTGGTTAGGGGAAAATAGGGGCAAATGTTTCGTGTGATGAACATGGACATTTGTACTCGAGTCATGGATGTTTATAAACGTATTTAAGTATGTCTATCCGTTCGCCTAGTATAGTACAAGCATAAGCTTAGTTTAGAACTAGGGAATTGGTGTGTCAGCCTGGAGAATTTATTAATTTATTTATATATGTAGCCTAATAAATCGGTATCGAAGTCTCTATTGTCTAGTTAAATTTTTTTACTACTTAACTGTAAAAACAAGGGTCACTTAGATGGTGTGACCGTTGCACTTGATAAACTAAGCTATATCTACTTTTTTACGTTTCCTGCATTTTATATGCTGGAAACGAGGCTGATATAAAGCAGACCTCGGCTAGGAACAGAAAATAAATAGAAAAAGACACAGTTTCAATACGCTTTCAATTCCCCGCTCCTCGTCATTACTTAGGGATGTACCTTATCCGATAGCAAATGCCACCCGCCCCGCGCCGCCCTGCATCGCTCCGCACCGCCCCGCACCGGCCGGAACAGCGGCCGGAATCCGGCCAGACGATCTGCCCACTTCTCTGAACCGTATAGATGGAATAGTTTAGAGAACTTCGGGACTAGATAATGTTGGGGAGATAGTATTACCGTTCTGAATTAAACAGAAAATAGCATAGTTGACTTCCCTATTTGGGAAGTGATATATAAATAAATAAATATCCCACAACATCACATTCATTGATCTGACTCCGAGCTAAGTAGCTTAAGCATTTGAGTTACGGATATCAAAATCAACAGTGGTATTACAAATATATAAATACTTAAATATTAGATATTAACACCCAGACACAGAACAAATACAAGTATTCATCATACAAATACTTATCCTGGGTCGGGATCAAACCCACAACTCTTGGCGCATAGGGCAGGCTCACTACCAAATGCACCATCGAGCCAGCCATATGTGAGGAATAGTTCAAACTATTACTTCAACTAGTTACAAACTTTTATGCCAGTCACTTAGGATTGATACTAAAACTATACAATTAGTCCGGTTTCCAATTTCGGAGCCTTATAGCAGAAAATACGACGTAGGTACTTTATTGACCTGCCTGCCTTGTATGTGTCCCCGTAAAATTGCAATTACCGTTAGATTATAATCTATTTCGCGCTCTAAACGCTATCTAAACTCAGAAATACCAATTATTAGAACGGCCTACTCAGAGATCGACCAATCAGGGACATCCTTTGGACAGTTGACAATTTAACGAACGACAGATTGTAATATAACAGTTTCATTTTGATAGATTACAATCTACCGCAAAGTAATGCGTTAAATTGTAAGTAAAAGTTACGGTTAATAATCTCTCCGACAGTTTACAATTTCGCGAGAAGGATTATAAATATTATAATCTAACGGTAATTACAATTTTGCAGTGACATGTACATAGATGTTTTTTTACTACAAATGTGTGGACACACCAGAAATCCACAACATGCATCAATATACCGACACCTTAAACTTAAAAAAATATTAATTGATCGGTATTAATTGATAGCTAGAAATATAAACAATAAATCAATTTGAAGGATTCTACTAAAATAAGAAAAAAAAATAGATTAGATAAGTAAGAAATAGTTTCGTAATAATTAATTGATAGCTGTAATTTAATTACGACAAAAAAGAAATTACTTTTAAAAACAAGCGATTAGACAGGCGATTGATCAATAAAGTTAATTAGTTTCTGCGATTAAACTACCTGACGGGAGCGATGGTAGCTAAGGACACGCGCCTCTTAACCGGGGGGTGCGAGTTCAAACCCTCTAAATTGTTCAAGTCTATGTACGTATTTATATCAGTAGCTCGGCGATGAGGAAAAACTAATAAATATTCAAATAATTATGGATGTGAACCATGATCCAATTTGTCTGGTTCCCCTATGGGTTACCAAGGTCATATCGGCAGTCGCTCCAATGTAATTACCAGAATCGCTAAATCCTGGATCATGTTCAAAGGGGACTTTGACTAAGCACGGGACATGGCGCTCAGAGGATGATGATGAAACGATCTGACGCCAGTGACTGGATAGACACCTATCTTGAATTTTAAAATCTGAGGGTTGAGGGATTTTACGGGGAGCGTAAAGAATGTCATTTGCCGTTGTCGTTTTGTTAAGGACTTGTCACATAGCATTGAGACGAAATCGTGACACGCTCCTCGGGCCGCTCGACGTCGGCGGTGCGAATCCTCAGAGTTTGGGTCTCCGGTATTCTTAGCCACTGATCAAAACGGTGCCTCTGGTTTTTGTGATGGGGTGGGTGAAATGTGATTAAAGGGGCCTGCTGCCTCTTTGACTCTGCTTACCCATTCGGGGATTGTGGGTGTGATGTTTTGTATGTATGTACTTATGTAGGTATGGAATGTTGCCACTCTAAAAATGGGTTCCGCCAGAAAACCAGCGCTCCTGCGGCGATATCTTGATGCCGCAGTAGCATAATGCTGAGGCAGGGTCCCAATTGGCGCCAATCTGTTACTTCTTTTTTTTTACTGATTTTCCTTTTTTGTACTATTTTGTCCTTTGTCAAATTCCGTTTTCTTGTATATGTATTAATAATTGTGCGTCCAACAAATATTATATCTTTCTTCCGTTCCGAAACACGAGATGTATATCGGAACGGAATCGAATTTTCGGGTCCGTTCAAAATTAGCTCCTCCGTAAATAAATGTTATCTCGCCATGTTATCTGCCTGACGGACAGTTGTAATCTATCCGCTAATACTTCAATTACGACAAACCGGGCAAGTTTACATAGAACGCGTTCAGGAGACCATAAATTGTGTTGTCAAAACGTGGACACTTGTACGGCTACGAGGGGGGAATACTAACTCCGGTTGGGTAAGTCATGAGCGGAGAGCGATTGATAAAAGCCCGATCTCAATTGCGTAAGTGTTAAAAAAATATCACGATGTAAAAAAAAGGTTTCATAAATAATAAATTATCATAATTCAGATTATCTATTTTCTAAATTTGGATGAGTTTTCGAGAACTCGTGTCATCAGGAATTTGTAGGACATGTCTATCGTTACAAACCTTCGTATTTATAAATAAGTAAAACCTTACAATAGGTACGTAATTGTAGACGTGTTGTAATGAGGAGGAGGAGAAAATTACTGTTGTATTTCGTGTTTAATTTGTGTATGGCTATATGATTTTATTTATTATTCTATTAAAATACTTAAGTGCTAGTAAAAGTTTCAAATTGCTGAACGTAGAAGTAGGAGTAAATGTGTGACTTCCCTAGTTGCACAATTTAAATTATAGTTAAAGATTTAAGTTTGACTTTTATTACGTAATCTTATAAGTCAAACTTAAAAAATAATATTAGTTAAAGTATAAAACAATTAAAGTAAGTTCTGATATTTAATACATTTATTTCATTCAGCCAATAACAACATCCTTTCTTTGTCGTCCAATGTCACATTTAATGACCCTTTCAATCCCCCAAAAATGTAGAGTAATTTGAAACCAGTTATTAACGTTTTAAATTTTTTCCACGCATTATGTAGACATGTGACCCGCTAATCGCTTATGCCTTACCGACTAACATCACAAGGGTTGACACCCATTCGTCATTGTGACACGACCCCAAATAAATGAGGATTCGTATCAGGATCTTAAGTTACGGAAAGCGATAATGTTATTCGCAAATTTGAGCGCCCCTTTTGTAAGCCCTCTGTAAGAATGCTCGGGGATTTTCCGCCGCGAAAGTATTCAAATAGATACTTACTTGAGATGAATGTGGGAACCAGCCTCTTTGAAATTTAAATATTTGCCGATGCATACGAATTTCACGTTACATCTTCCGATCTTGCAGTACAGATTAAGTTTACCGAACCAGATATAGCAGTATCGATGAAAACTGTTAAATAGTTACCACGAACTCGGTAAATCCTGGATCATGGCCTTAGCGGACTCCGTCTAAGCACGGGACATAACACTAGGAAGATAGAACTTTTATAACTAAGTTAGGTATATGAGGATATGTCCCATATTGGTCAGGGACTTAAAAAATAGCTAATTGTGTTCCTAACATGTCGTAAAAGGCGACTAATGGCATCTGGGGTTTTGGGTACCTATTTGATTGTGTAGGCGACGAGCTATATAGCCACTTGTCACTATTTTCTTACAATTTTCCATCTAGCCCAGCCCAATGTTCCATGTTAGTCTGGGACTTAAAAAAAATATGCCAATTGTGTTTCTTGCCTAACATGTCGTAAAAGGCGACTAATGGTACCCGGGGTTTTGGGTATGTGATTGTGTAGGCGACGAGCTAGCCACTTGTCACTACTTTTTCACAATTTTCCATCTGACCCAGCCCAGTTTTATTTTGGGCTAAATGTGGTTAAAGGGACCTGCTGCCCCTTTGACTCTTTTGTTACGAGAATATCATTTAAATATGCAATAACTACGATGATTGCAGTGTTGACATAAATGTAATATGTTTTAGCAACCATGCCAACATCGCAGCAAAACCTATTCGATTGTAATAACTTAAAATATCGATTTAATTAAACCTGCATCCAATTACCAGGCGGCTGTATCCCGGAGCTTTGGGAGGTCGTTGTCAAGCTCGGGTTAATGGAAATTGGATTTTGCCCTATTGATACTTGCTCGTTTCGTTTTTAGATTCCGTAATGAATTTGCGTGCGACTGCAATCGCTGTTTTTATGGCCCCACTGTACGAGAGTTGTAATAGATGATACTGACAAACAATTGACATATTTTTGTATGGAGTACTAGCAGCGCTCCCCGGTTTCGCCCGCACAGCTCCCGCTTAGGACTTTGGGGATATAATATAGCTTATGTTACTTGCTGATAATGTAGCTTTACATTGGTGATTTTTTTTAAATAGGTCTAGTAGTTTCGGAGCGACATATTTAAAATAAAACGGTCTTTATTTACACCACTCAAATTTACATTGAAAATGTAAAATATCAAAAAAGAAATAACTATATACATATTTACGAAAAAGGGTAGTTGTCAAATATGTTTATAAACAACCATGAGTCTAATACAAATGATCATATTCATCACACGAAACATTTTCCCCTAGCGGGATTAGAAGCCGCAACAGTGGTTCCGTGGCTAAGATATCTAACCACCAACGGGCCTGTCTCAGTCTTTAATATTAAAAAGTGAATCATTCAACATCGCGATCGAAACGAAGACTTGCCAGATTCATTCTGCAAAAGATATTACTCTTAATATTAGGTGCTCTTTATTAAATTATATCGAAGTATGAAATATTCAGAAGGAAATGAGAAGGGCTGATCTTGTAATCGTTCAGAATTAATAATGGAGTTAGGATGAGATTTGCGCCGCCTAAGGGACTTTTAAATCGTGGAATCTTCAGTTCTATTCAGGAAATTTTTGAAGAACGATGGCGTTGTCTTTTTTTCACTTCCTGTTGTTAAATAAAAAAGGAAGAAAGAATACCTTTTATTCAGAATTGCAGGAATATACGTTTTCCTTGACTGTATGCTAGGTAAATAGGCGATTTGAAATATCTAGAGATACAAAGCTTGAACCATTACCCCTCACGTTGTGGGGGGAGTCCTAACTATCGAGCTACCACCGCTCTTTATGTCTCTGGTGTCATGTAAGTATACATTTATAAAGTTTTAGCCAAAAAGTACATACATAATAACATTACTTCACGCCTGTAATCCCCAAAGGGATAGGCAGAATCATAGAGACAGCAGGCCCCTTTAACCACATTCAGCCAAAAATAAAACTGGGCTAGGTTAGATGGAAAATTGTGAATGAGTACTGACAAACGGCTAACTTGTCACCTACACAATCACATACCCAAATCGCGCTATACCATTAGTCGCCTTTAACGACATGCTAGGCAAGGATCACAGTTGGCACATTATTTTTAAGTCCCAGGCCAACATGGGATAGATATTGGAATAGTCATCCAAAAATACATCTATAGTTGTCTTTCACGACATGCAAGGTACACAGGTGGTACAATATTTTCAAGTCCCTGACCAACATGGGGTATTTTAAGTCTAATTGGATTGTTTCAAATTCTCAAGGGTGGCCTTTGTTGACGTCCCGTTGTCATGGCAACTGCATGACAACTCAATTTCTTTGTCTGCTATCGATTTATGAGGTTATTGTTCGGGTAGTTATCCTAAAAATGCAGTATTTCTGTAAATGTCCGATCGGTTAGATTTTTTTTATCTGATAACAATAGTCTGATAGACTAAGAAAGCATATAAGATATGCACTGCTTCCTTGCGTGGAGTGCCGGTTCATAGATGGGTACGTATTTTCTATGTATTTTTCGAATTTAAGTATTGAATTATTTATGTCCCATGTCGGTCTGGGACTAAAAAAGAATGTGCCAACTGTGTTTCTTGTCTAGCATGTCGTAAAAGGTGACTAATGGTATATGGGGTTTTGGGTATGTGATTGTGTAGGTGACGAGCTAGTCAATTGTCACTACTTTTTCACAATTTTCCGTCCAAACCAGACCAGTTTTATTTTTGTCTGAATGTGGTTAAAGGGGCCTGCTGCCCCTTTGACTCTGCCTACCCCTTCGGGGATTATGAGCGTGATGTAATGTATAATGTATTTAATTTAAATATTTATCGTTCTGAGGGAAAATACCTTAAACTTTATCTAAGGATGCAAAATGTTCACTCTCTTGCGTTTATAATAAGAAGTATTCATAAGATATATTTTATGTGTTATACACGGATTCAAATAAATCATAACACGTTTTATACTCACTGCATTCCTAAATACTGTGGTTAGAGTGAGACCTCGCCGGGGGCTGATCCGGGCTCAGAACCGGCGATAAAAAACGTCAAATAGCGCTTACTGCGACATGTGGATGGTTGGGGAGATTTTACAAGGGAGCTTTTTTAAACTTGCATTTTTTCTCACACAAACGAAAGAATACATATCCAAAAACAGCCATTAAATTTGGATGATACCTAAAAAGGGGTTAGCTCTTTTTAAGTAGGTATCCATCAATGGCTTGATCAGTGGCGGACTAACCGAAGGGCGCAAGGGGCGGTTCGCCCCGGGTCTCAAGTCCTGAGGGGCCTCATATTATCTCCAAGTACTTATCATCCTAAATCAAACAATGGAACATCACATTATATTTAGGATTTATTTTTAATTTTTATTTGACTTTGATTTAATGATGATTGTTTTAATTTGAATTTATTCTATTGACCTATAATAAATAATAAATAAAAATAAATAAATAAATAACCGACGACATCACATACATTGATCTGACTCCGAGGTAAGTAGCTTAAGCACTTGTGTTACGGATATCAGAATCAACAGTGGTATTACAAATATATGCTTAAATATTGGATATTAACACCCAGACACAGAACAAACACAAGTATTCATCATACGAATATTTGTCCTGGGTGGGGATCGAACCCACAACTTTTGGCGCATGGGGCAAGGTCACTACCGAATGCGCCATCGAGCTTGTCAATATGTAATGACATTGTAATTTAAATCGATATTATTTTGCGTGACTTCTTGGCGCTTTGGTCTTCCTGTAAGCCAATAAGTAGATTGTTACAAATGAAAAAAATCATAGAACACAAAATGGTTGGTCACATTTAAGTTGTCGTGTGAAGGGATCTTAAGAGCGTTAAGCTGGTGGCTTGATTTACCGCGCAGGGCGTGCTTCCGCGTGTTAACGTCTTATTGTACGTTTATGGATTTTTAAGCGACAACTTAGTTACTCTTCGTTTGTGCGCATTGTTCGTGATTTATTTTTCTTTCAATCGCTTAAACAGCTAAATATTATTATTGGAAACTTACTTTTCTACTAACCCAACCCAGTTTGATTTGGCTGTTAAAGTAGTTAAAGGGTATTTTTCCCTGTCTACCCCTTCGGGAATTACGGGGATGATGATTTTTTGAGACCAATATCCTTTATTTTAAAAATGCATGCGATAGCGTTTCTTGGTAACCCGTCCGAATTTAGTATAAATAAATAAAATTCTTGCAGACTGACACACCAATTCCCTAGTTCCAAACTAAGCTGATGCTTGTGCTATGGATGCTAGGTGAACGGATAGACATACTTAAACACGTTTATAAACATCCATGAATCGAGTACAAATGTCCATGTTCATCACACGAAATGTTTGCCCCTAGCGGGATTCGAACCCGCGACCCTTGGTTTCGTGGCCAGTGTCTCGACCAACGGGCCAGTATACAGTTAACATTGCTTGACTTTTGCCACTTCAAAATAAAACCTTTTTATATTTTGTTAAAACTAATAACATAGTAGTCGCTACATCAACAGAATATAATATATATAAACATTCCGCTGAACAATATCCTTCAGTTCCCTTAACATTAGGACATTGTATGAAAAACGCTTGTTTTCCCTCCCGTATTCTCATTGTTGTACCAAAATTAACATCTTGAAAGAAGTTATTGTGAAGCCACGGCGCGTAAGGAGTACAATGAGATCTGGGACTCTTCGGGATAAATAAGAGATGCCGGTTTGTACTTCACCCGGAAAGGTCTCAGGTTCGGGTATTTGCTACTGTATTTAGGTTTAGTGATGTGGACGTATCGATGGTCAAGTTTTTTTTAAATAAAGTAAAATAAATATAACATAAATATCAGACTACATCACATACATTGATCTGACTCCGAGGTAAGTAGCTTAAGCACTTGTGTTACGGATATCAGAATCAACAGTGGTATTACAGATATATACTTAAATATTGGATATTAACAACCAGACATAGAACAAACACAAGTATTTATAATACGAATTTTGTCCTGAGTGGGGATCGAACCCACAACTCTTGTCGCATGGGGCAGGGTCACTACCGAATGCGCCATCGAGCTTGTCGATAGTTAACCTTGATTGATAGGCCCGTTAGTCGAGTAGTCAGAGACCCTGGTTACGAAACCAAGGGTAGCGGGTTCGAATGCCGCTAGGGGCAAGTGTTTCGTGTGATGAACATGGACAAATAGTGACTGTTATCACTATGTTATAACGCTAAGAAAGCTAAGTAAGCTTACTCCAAAATTTCGAACTCTGTCGAAATACTTATGTCTTTTTACACTTAAGACTCAGTCTTAAAATCTTACTCAAACAGACAATTAGACAGACGAATTTACTAACTCATTTGAGTTATAAGCAAGGTTCATCATAGTTTTACTCCCATACTTGGCTATGCCTGTATCTTTATCGGGATAAACTGCATTTCAATGTGTCACTCTACGGATATCGCATAAAGTCAATCAATTTGTCAATCACAGTCGGATGGCTCGATGCATCGACATAATTGTCACGACTGATTGACAGCTCTTAATCGCTCTCACAAAGTATAGCTACGTACTTTTTATCGGATAACGGCAATTACGAAAGGGATAGTTATGATTTTTGCTCAAGTTCGGGAAATAAACACAGAAGGGTAGTATAGCATACACAGACGCCGTCACATCCGCGAATTTTCGGAAGGGTCCTATAAGCAATAGCTCCAAAAACGTCTTAAAATACCAACAAATATATCTGATTTTAATAAATAAATGTCCCATTTTGGTCTAGGACTTAAAATACTACGTGCTTGGGAACAGGTTGGGGGACTGGTCCGCTCTGGTCTGGTTAATTTACGCTTTAATTTTGTAAACATCGTTATTTTATATTTTGGTGTCTGACAAGCCGACTTCATAACATGGTTCAGAGGCAAATTTGATGTATACACCCTTCTCAAATATGTTGTTGAAAAGAGTAACTACCGAGTTTCCTGCCGGTTTCTTCGCGGTAGAAGCAACATTCCGAATCGGTCGTAGATTCATATTGTTAGTTGATTTTCTTGTTGAATTGACGATTTATAAGTATTTGTTTTAAACCTATATAAATAGTAAAATAGTCAATGTCCAAGTCAAAATACTCTTCTTATTCCCCGAAGAGTATTTTGACTTGGACATTGACTTTGACTTTAAAAATAATGTGCCAGCTGTGTACCTTGCCTAGCATGTTGTAAAAAGCGATTAATGGTATATCGGGTTCGGTATGTGATTGTGCAGGCGACGAGCTAGCCACTCGTCACTACTTTTTCACAATGGTCCATCTAACCCAGCTGTTTGATTTGGCTGAAAGTGGTTTAAGGAGCTAGCTGTCTCTTTAACTCTGCCTAATAATAATAATAAATAAGTGTCAATAGTTTCTTTAGCATAGAAAGGTGTGTCAGGGTCATGACATATGGCGTTCCGTTCTCTCTGCCTACCCTGCTAGGGAAGTAGTGTAAAGTTTAGATAGTAATAGGCTGCAAATTACTTTAATGCGATTATTTAACATCGTGTATCTAAATGAGTAGATTGAATAAATCCAAGTGTTTTATGTTAGAGTGAAGAAGATGTTGATAGGAAATTTGAGTTTCTTGCCGGTTTCTTCTCGGTAGATGCGATATTCCGAACCGGTGGTAGATTTAAATTGTCCTATTTTGTACCTATTACTTGACGATTTACGACGATTGGCATAAGTAAATAAAGATAGAGTTTGAGTTTTAGACAATTAAACAACTTTATGAAGTGCAGAGACGAAGTTAGACTTAACTTATGCACACCCATCCAATCCTTGAACGCGTTAGAGTTGCTTAACTCGTATTTTTTTCATCCATTACGACCCTACGCCACAGCCTCCTTATATTGTACCCAACATCAAATCTTAAGTAAAGATTCTTCATTTTACGTATTTAACAGCCGGTTTGTCATAATCATTCATGATTAGCGTCAACACATTGACATTTTCTACGTAAATATATTTTAGGGTGCATTATAATAAGGTGAAATGTATTTTTTTATGATTTATGGAAATGTGGATAAAAAGGATTTCCGCGCGTCTTTGGTTAAAGTGTAAAACTCAACCAAACCAAGGGTCGCGGGTTCGAATCCCGCTAGGGGCAAATGTTTCGTGTGATGAACATGGACATTTTTACTCGAGTCACGGATGTTTATAAAGGTATTAAAGTATGCCTATCCGTTTGCCTAGTATCCATAGTACAAGCATAAGCTTAGTTTGGAACTAGGGAATTGGTGTGTAAGTCTGGAGTATTTTTTATTTAATTATTTGTAAAAACGTAGTATACAGATAGTTGCTCTTTTATACATATAAATACATATATATATTATATATGTATATAAGTAAAGCAAATTCGGCTTAGTTACTACATGAAATTCACAAGAAGCAAATAATGAAGATATTAGAAACACTCACGGACAAAGAAATTTTTTTGCCAATTGTCACCTGTTTTCTATACAATATAACCCTTGTCCATGTTCATCACACAAAACATTTGCCCTTAGCGGGATTCGAACCCGCAACTCTCGGTTTCGTGGCCAGGGTCCCTGACCACTCGACCAACGGGCCAGTCTGTAGTATGAGGATACTGTAGTATGAAGATGATGATGTTGAAACTTGAACACATTATACTAACATATTAAAAAAAAAATACAACACATACATTGATCTGACTCTGAGGTAAGTAGCTTAAGCACTTGTGTTACGGATATCAGAAACAACAGTGATATTACAAATATATACTTAAATATTCAATATTAACACCCAGACACAGAACAAACACAAGTATTCATCATACAAATATTTGTCCTGGGTGGGAATCGAACCCACAACTCTTGGCGCATGGGGCAGGGTCACTACCGAATGCGCCATCGAGCTTGTCAAAATATTTACCAGTAGGTAAGCTATAGATACATATTTAAAATCATTATTCAACACAAATACACGAGATCGCGTGTATTTACGATCTTAATAGCGAAGGTTCGAAACATTTATGGCAATTTCGACCTTAATGCGAACATTATACGTGAGATCCTTAATTGCATCTTAAATTACGAGATTGAGGACGATTTCGAAAACCTTAGATTAGGATCGCTCCGAAGATTTACAACGCAATATTGTTGTTATTCGATATAATAAATACCTATATAAATAAGTGTCTATTAAAAACGAATCGGACGTTAACGATGTTTTTATTTCCCGCTGGCCATTTATATTTATCTGCGACTTGGTCTATCATCTTCCTAGCGTGCTTAGACGGGGTCCGCTTAGACCATGATCTAGGATTTAGCGAGTCTGGTAATTACATTGAAGCGACTGCCGATCTGACCATCGTAACCCTAAGATAGGGGAACCAGACAATTTTTGGATCATGGTTACAAATATATTGTTGTTTGAATTTGCAGGTTTCATCACGATGTTTTTCCTTCACCGTCAAGCTAGTGATATAAATACGTACATAGATTTAAAAATCCAGAGGTACGTACCCGCACTCCTCGGTTAAGAGGCCCGTGTCCTTATTGAACTACCACCGCTCTCTTGGTCTGAACAAATATATTATTTTAAATTTTCCAAAAAAGATGTTTGTTGATTTCGCAAAATTCTCAGATTTATATTTTTCAGAATTCTATGTTTTGCATAAATTAAATAGTCTAAGTGATGATTTTATAAGAAGAATAACGTCATCCATGAGCGGTGGTAGCTCAATGGTAAGGACACGCGCCTCTTAACCGAGGAGTGCGGGGTCAAACCCGGACACGTACCTATGGATTTTTCAAATCTATGTACATATTTATACCACTAGCTCGACAGTGAGGGAAAACATCGTGATGAAACCTGCAAATTCAAACAACTTTGGATTTGTAATCATGATCCAAAAATTGTCTGGTTCCCCTATCTTAGGGTTATGAAGGTCAGATCGGCAGTCGCTTCAATGTAATTACCAGACTAGCTAAATCCTGGATCATGGTCTAAGCGGACCCCGTCCAAACACGGGACATAACGCTAAGAAGATGATAACGCCATCCATCAACCATTGAAAGTGTCAAGTAGACAATTTGTTTTGGACCTAATGACTTGTTGGATCTGCTACAACGAGAAGTGTATTAAATAATTTGTAAAAAAAAAATATATAATAAATTGTGTGTTGTACATGTATTTTAACGATAAATCTACTTAATAGTACATAATAACATACATAACATCAGGGCCGTTGTTCGGGTTTGTTGCCGAGATTGATAAATGATAGATTTTGATTACGGTAAAAAAGACTTATATTTGGAGATAAAAATCACCTGATACATTGGTTAAGTTAATGCTAAATGAGTACGCGCGGCGCTCTTGATGGCTTAATGCGAACTAACTTGATTTAATGAAAAATAGGTAAATGAGGTCTACGTACAAATTGATGAGTTAACTAAAATGTACGTAGCTGGCTCGCACAGCCGTAATCCCCGAAGGGGTAGGCAGTCTCCTCAACCACATTCAGCCAAAAATAAAACTAGGCCAGGTTAGCTAGCTCGTCGCCTACACAATCACACACCTAAACCCGACATTAGTCAACTTTTACGACATGCTAGGCAAGGAATACAGTTGGCACATTCTTTATAAGTTCCAGATCAACATGGGACAAAAATAATATATTCAAGATAACTAAAAAAATTGCGACAAGATTTGGTTGCCATTAATATAAGAATATTTAATATTTTGGAGGAGCTCACAATCTTTTAGATCAAAATAAGATCCGCTGGTCTTCAAAAAAAAAAAAAAACACTTTGTTCTTGCCTACGTTTAAATCTAAGTGAGCTTAATGCTAACCAACCTACATTAATAATTGTTATTATTATGACGTCTCTGTAATCCGTTACACTAAATATACTTAACTGGACATCGGAACGTATTAAAATGCAATTATTTAAACATTTATGTAATCTCCAGCTGACCGCAATGACAGAAAGTGACATTTGTTAGATACCTACATAGGTACTACTTGTACGTAGTATATTATTACTCTGTGGTACTACGGTCACTGCGAATGATAACCTTGAGCGAGATAAAATTTAGGGAGCCAATTGTTCCCAGGACTTTGAACACACGACAACACTTTAGGCTAAACATTGCGGAGTCTTATTCCGTTGTGATAAGGGTTGTTTCGCAACAAAAATGTATAGCCTGATGTAAACAAATATGAGTAAAAATTAAAAAAAATATTATTATCATTATATATAGCTTATTAAATTTTAAAAGTCCGTACTCATTGTCTCTTACGCCTCAGATTACAAAGTTTGAACTAAGTTTACAAAGTTTTGCTTTATAATATAATACATAACATAACTTTAGGCCTGGAATCCCCGAAGGGGTAGGCAGAGTCAGAGACAGCAGGCCCCTTTAAGCACATTCAGCCAAATACAAAACTGGGCTGGGTTAGATAGGAAATACTAAAAAGGTAGTGACAAGTGGCTAGCTCGTCGCCTACACAATCACATACCCAAAACTCCATATACCATCAGTCGCTTTTTACGACATGCTAGGCAATAAACACAGTTGGCACATTAATTTTAAGTCCCTGACTAACATGGGATAAACTACTATCTATTTGTGGAAATCCTCAAAAATCCTTCAGAAGGCTGGCAACGTACGATTGGGGACCATAGCGCCCAAGAGTTTAAGTTGACGGTAACTACATAACATTAGGCCAGCCATATGCTTCGTATGAAAAATCATCAACAGGTGACTTTGTACAACATTTGTCCCATCATCCAACATCCCGGCTCGGGCCAAATATTTGTAGATGGTTATTTTATTTCAATATTGAAATTACTCAGTAACAGTCCGGAGTCAGGAAGTTGGGGGTTTAATCACCCCCGTGCCTCGAAAAGCACGTTAAGCCGTTGGTCCTGCGCCTGACTTCTTACCGGTCATGTCGAATTGCCGTCTCACCGGACTATGAGAGTCAAGGAACAGAAAGTGCACCTGTGTTTGCGCACACACTTATGCACTATAATATCTCCTGCGCAGATGACTAATCTTCGTTGAGATTGACCGCCGTGACCGATATCGGTTAAAAGGACATTATTATTACAACATTTGTTACAGAATGTTACCAAATGTTGCCTGATGTTACACTGTAGAAAAAAATTGCTTTGCAAAAAATACCAGCAGTGTGAATACGCTACTAGGCATTATCTTAAACCCTCCTATGACATAGCAATATTGTTTTTAATTATAAACTACTAGTTTATACACTGTCCATCTTCGGGATATACCTACCCGACAAAAGTCATCATCACGCGAATCACAATCGCAAACACGAATCAATTGCATACCTAATTACCCACACCGGTACGTATTATGATATCATTTTAATATGTAACTTGATGGAAATCTGTTCTGATAAATGCAATTCCTGTCAGAGGAATGAGGACTCTATTTCTTGGCGGGTTAGGTTCCGGTTCGCTGGCGACGGTGGGACGGTGGTTATACCGTTTTGTTGTTGATCGAGGCATAGATCGTGATTGTGCTGCATAGTTGAGTACGACCTTCAAACGCTCACGCTTATTAGTACAGACGAATGCAGAAGTATTTTTCATGTTATAATTGACATGTTGTTGCTCCCGGCTTCGCCCGTGTGCATATTGAAATATGGTTTATTATAGACGCTCTATCGAACGCGGGATCTGTTATTTTTTTGCAGACAATAAGTTATAAGTTTACCTCATAAATTTTCTTCGTTTCGACATCAAAACGTAACTGCCAGAGATCATTAGAAGGAACAATAATGTTTAAACATCATAATTCATACATTATAACTTACCTTTGTTATAATGTATAAGTAAGTATGTTTTTGTATCCCTATGCCTACGCATCATCTCATCATCTTCCTAGCCTTATGTCCTGTGCTTAGACGAGGTCCGCTTAGACCATAATCCAGGATTTAGCGAATCTGGATTTGGAAATTGAAGCGACTGCCGATCTGACCTTTGTAACCCTATGATAGGGGAACCAGACAATTTTTGGATCATGGTTACAAATCCAAACTTTTTTGAATTTGCAGGTTTCATCACGATGTTTTCTCTCACCGCCGAGCTAGTAATATAAATACGTTTATAGATTTTAAAAAATCCTGAGGTACGTGCTTGGGTTTAAACCCGCACCTATCGGTTATGAGGCGTATGTCCTTACCATTGAGCTACATCCGCTCCCTATACCTACACAAGTACACATGTAGATACAAAAAACAAACTCAGTGTATACACTAAGCGAAGTCTAAGCTGAACCTACACTTGAAAAAATCCTTTTTTAAATTTAAAAGCACTTAGATAACTAAGAACTTACTTTAGCAACTAAGATTCATACAAAACTTACCTTTAATTTAACTTCAAAACATTTTTTAGAGCCACTCAAACGCTTATCATACGAAATGTACTGACTTGAGTAAGTTCTCAAGTGCCCAAGTTGGGTGAAGTTTTAATCCCCGAACCACTTGTGTGCGCGGTTGTACCGGTCCATCAACATAGGAGTCAAGTACAGCCTTCTGTTTATGTAATGATGGCTCGGTGCACTTCTCGTGAAATATAAACAATTATGTTTGTAAATAAATTGTTTGGGCTGGTAGGTTAGTGGCTAAGTATTTCAAACGAGGGTAGTTGGTTTGAGTAATTAGAAAAATGATTAGATACTAGTTAGGGGTCATCCATGAAGTACGTCACATGTTTAGGGGGAGTGCGGGTTCAAGCCCGGCACGTACCTCTGGATTTTTCAAATCTATGTACGTATTTATACCACTAGCTCGGCGGTGAGGGAAAACATCGTGATAAAACCTGCAAATTCAAACAACTTTGGATTTGTAACCATGATCCAAAAATTGTCTGGTTCCCCTATCTTAGGGTTGCGAAGGTCAGATCGGCAGTCGCTTCAATGTAATTACCAGACTCGCTAAATCCTGGATCATGGCTAAGCGGTCCCGTCTAAACACGGGACATAACGCTAGGAAAAAAAATATACAAAGTGTGGCAATGTGGGAATAACAACTCATGTTCCATTTCATATAACCGTGCTTAGCTAATTATTTTTTTATCTGTGGTTTAGGATAGGTATCAATACAATGACATAAACTGTGGCGTAGGAAAGGTCGTTATAATTGGTGTTGTATAAAACATGATAATTAACTTAAAATACATCTCCGTTGTACATTTAATAAATAAATAAATAAATATTCAACGACATCACATACATTGATCTGACTCCAAAGTAAGTAGCTTAAGCACTTGTGTTACGGATATCAGAAACAACAGTGGTATTACAAATATATACTTAAATATTGGATATTAACACCCAGACACAGAACAAACACAAGTATTCATCACACGAATGTTTGTCCTGAGTGGGGATCGAACCCACAACTCTTGGCGCATGGGGCAGGGTCACTACCGAATGCGCCATCGAGCTTGTCAACATTTATATTTAAGATCACTTTTCCTTAAGGATACATAAAGATTAATGATGCAATATATGTTTCAAATGGCTGACTATAAAATGAAGATCAAGATGTCCGATTAAATAATAAAACCAACCGAAATAATAATAATAAATATCAGACTACATCACACACATTGATCTGACTCCGTAGTAAGTAGCTTAAGCACTTGTGTTACGGATATCAGAAACAACAGTGGTATTACAAATGTATACTTAAATATTGGATATTAACACCCAGACACAGAACAAACACAAGTATTCATCACACGTTGATTCAATGTGGTCCTGGGTGGGGATCGAACCCACAACTCTTGGCGCATAGGGTAGGGTCACTACCAAAGGCGCCATCGAGGCAGTTAAAAATTTATTTCGAAAATTTAAGGCAATTAGTTCGACGCACTTTTTGAGGCTAAAATCATTGGACGCCGATAATTCTGAGGTTTATTTTTAAAACTCAGTTTTGTTTAGCTCGGACTTAAGTTAACTGAGGACAAAAACGCTGGTGACGTCATTGGACTGCGTACCTGGTGGTGCCATCGCGTCAGTGAAATACTTAGAGAATCTTTTAAACTAGAGAGTTGAAACGTAGACTGTGTCTGTCGATCATGGTCTTACGTGGTATCCTGCGCTTATAGATGATGATACATTCGTCGCTTTATATGCTGGGTTCCACTTTCTTTAGATAAAACAAAGTTGCATGAAACTCAGTTTAAACAAGCGAGTTTCACGTTTTGGCGTCGCTATATGGTTATTGGAAATGACATTCGTGTAAAAAACTTCCATTGATTAAATTTTCTAGATGTTCTTCTATTGAAGTGTATTTATATAAGTCACATTAAATTAAAACTACTTAAAAATGAAAAAAAAAATCGTATGTAATAACAACGAATATTTTATATTTTTGCTCTGATGTACAAAAATGGTACCTATAGATTTGTTCATTAGTAGAATAAAAAATCAATTTATAATTTATTTTTTGGCGCTGAAAACTAAGCTTTCCTGAAGACTTTTCAGAAATTTATCCTTCATGTAGGCATGAATAAACCTGATTGATGATGAAAATCTAAAATTTTCTTCACAATTTTCTCCGGTTTTCCCGGCGCTAACTCCTCTCTGGTTAGACAAATGATCTAAGGTGACGTCACACTCTGTGGGAACGTCTATTGCAACTAATTGCCTTAAGATGAGGCTCTGCTTTATCATAACAGATAATAGATTTGTGATAATGATAGCGCGCCTATAAAACAAAACAATGTTGATAGTCCACTTTACCCAAGAGTAATAAGGAAAAAGAACATGTCTGTACGTTGTGTACTTAATACTAGTTATAACCCGCGGTTTCGTCAGCGTGTTTGACGGATTTCATCTGATTTCCTTAAAAAATGGGATATCTAAACTCGATAGTGCTCTATGCCTATATTCCGCAAAGTGTGTACCGCCACAAATTTTTCGGCCCAGCCCGGGATCCGGGTTTCGAACCCGCGATCTCTTTGTTTTTTAAGGCAGTTAGACAGGCAATTAGACCTATGAGGCAGTCAAGTATTATCTACCATCAGTATCAGTAAGGACTAGCATTTTTCCCGTGACCCGTGTTCACTCTGCGCTGTTAAAGGGTAGTTTCAGTTATTCGTCTTCCAGAAAATGTATTTTACAGGATAGATGGTAAACAGTCCCCTATCATCTTCCTAGCGTTATGTCCCGTGCTTAGACGGGGTCCGCTTAGACCATGATCCAGGATTTAGCAAGTCTGGTAATTACATTGAAGCGACTGCCGATCTGACCTTCGTAACCCTAAGATAGGGGAACCAGACAATTTTTGGATCATGGTTACAAATTCAAAGTTGTTTGAATTTGCAGGTTTCATCACGATGTTTTCCCTCACCGTCGAGCTAGTGGTATAAATATGTACATAGATTTTTTTAAAATCTAGAGGTACATGCCCGGGTTTGAACCCGCACTCCTCAGTTAAGAGGCGCGTGTCCTTACCATTGAGCTACCACCGCTCTAAACAGTCCCCTATGCCACTCTGCAACCCTCTTTCTAACTATTTGCAAAAAATTATATCTATGTCGGAGAAGGTACAGCCGGTTCACTATTTTCTGCAATAAGCCACTCCATCGCAAGAGAACGCGGCAGTTTCTAGAAGCTGCACAGCCGGAGAGCGATGAGCTGAAAGTGAGCTCCCTCATACTGACCGCTACCTCGTAGTCTCTGCTAAGTGTGCTAGGCAACGCTGGCGTTCCGTTTACTTCTCTGTAAATAAAGATGGCGCTAGTACCGCGGTGATTCTGACATATACATTGCCGAACCATCTTAAATACGTTCCTATTAATTACGAGTAAGGATTAAACTGAATTTATAAGCTTAATGGCAATAAATATGAGCGGAGTCAAGAAATGTGAGTAGTGTTAATTGAATGCGCATAATTGCATAGGACTGCTAACTGTTGTCTCCACACAAATAAGAGCAATTTGATGTCGTAGTATTCCCATGAGAGAAGTTATTGTTCATACGAGGAAATACTAAATGTGTACAGGTACGATGATGGGGCAAAACTTAAATGTATTCAAAACGACACATACATACATACATGTGGAATGCACAGTATATCCGCGGTTGGATCTTGGCAAATGAAACACGGTCGCTTCAGTAAAACGTAATTAAAATAAAAATATAATAAGAAAAAGAAAGAAATATTTATTGGATGCTCAATTATTAAAACATGTGCAGGAAAACTAATATTTGACAATGGACAAAATACATAGTACAAAAAAAGGAAAAACGAATAAACAAAAAGCAACATATTGGCGCCAATTGGGTCCCTGCATCAGCATTATGCTCCTGCGCTGGTACTCTGGCGGGACCCAGTTTAGAGTGGCAACATTACAAAACAAAAAACACACTTACATTAAACTGAATTGTGACTTGAGGTTTGATATATCACCCCTCACATGTGAATTGGGTGTATTTACCATTAGGCTTACCTCAATTTTTTATTTTAGTCGTGCAATAATAAAAATATCCTATTTTATTAATTTTTTTTTTTTTTTTTCTATTTCTTCAGAAGGTCTTATTTAAGAAGGCCTGTATCCTGTATCTAAAATTTTCTACACGAAGATGAAACAAGACAAGACTGAACAAGTCATAGCAACAACCTACAACACAGCAATAATAACAGCCGATAACCTACAAAAAGCCGCCAAAAAACCATACATCATATCGGTTCCGGTTACAACTTCCTTAATACTACTGACATAGTGTTTATTTTAGCTTGGCGTTTGTCGGTTTCATATTTTTTGCGCGTCGAGTCATCGCCCTGGCTTAGAACACTATAGGATAGGTCCTGATTCGATCCATGATCAAATTGGTCAGACATTTTGTCTCTTTAATGTTTGTGTTACATGCAGTTGTAGATTTGGGATTTCTGCTTTTTGTCTACTTCGTATTACAAGACTGCCTCGTTGGTCTAGTGGTTGCATGCGCCGCCTAAGGACCAAGAGGTCCCAGGTTCATATCCCGGGTCGGGCCAAAAGTTGTGACTGCTTATTTCAACATTGAAGTTACTCAGTGACAGTCCGAGGTCAGAAAGTTGGCGGTTTAAGCACCCCCGTGCCTCAGAAAGCACGCTAAGCGGTTGGTCCGGCGCCTGACCTCTCTATAGTCATATCGAAGTGCCGTCTTCCCGGACTATGAGAGTAAAGAAACAGAGAGTGCACCTGTGTTTGCGCACACACTTGTGCATTATAAGATCTCCTGCGTAGTTGGCTAATCCTCGTGGAGATCGGCCACCTTGACCGTTATCGGTTAGAAGGATGTTGCATTATTATTATGGTCTATAAATATCATAAGTTCATTTGAATGTTTGAAAGGAATAAATAATAATAATAATAATGCGTTTATTGCTTTAAAAATATAATAATTATACAAAAAAAAACCTTAGTTTACATAAGCAAATGGAGGTGACTCAGCATATGCTGACGTAGGACCAAATTTCTAGTCAGCGCAGTTCTTATTGAATAATATTGCATCCAAGTAAACAAGTAAACACTTATAAGTCGAAACAGTAAGCAATTACACAGAAGCTAACAAAAAATAGAAAAAAATAATAATTAAAAATTAAAAATTAAGATAAGAATATTATAACTACGTATAGTTATAAATAATGCATTTTTAAATAGTAAGTCAGTTGAGTCTGGCACATTTTGTCTCCACAACGGGCTGATGTCACTGAATAGCACCGGAATATTTTTTTTAAAACTACTTACTAGAAAATTTGGTGATTTCAATTACTGAGGTGATCGAAAATGTTCTGTAGGCTTCGAAAAAAGGATAAAAAAGGCTGTCGTCATTGTTTATTTTTGGTCGACGTGGCAAGACTTGTATTACGAGAACCTATTTTAAAATTCACTTATTTGTATTCTTTTTTATAATTGTAAATCCGGGTTCTTAAACCCAGAAAAAGAAATAGCACAGGTTCCTTTTTACGATAATCTAAGTTATGATAATTTAAGTTTATCGTCGCATATTTGTATGTAAACGTTTATTATTCATCTTACACATTATGTTTCAAGCTCTCTTAAGTATCAATGAAGTTTATTACTTAGTAGCAAATGTGGCCAATATTCGAACAGTTGGCCAATGTTGGTCGTACATTTTTACACTATTATTATAAAGAGGAAATATTTATGTGTATGTGTGTATGTATGGATGTAATGAATAAACTACTGGACCGATTAAAAAAAATATTACCATTAGTATGCTACATTATCCCCGATTAACATAGGCTATAGAATATTTTAAACCAAATTAGATTAGGTTAGGTTAGAAGATAAATGTCCACTCGTGCGCAGCCGGGGCGGGCCGCTAGTCTTTTATAAAATACTTACTAGTCTACAATAGTTTACTATACAGTAATCTATTGTAGACTACAGATATTCTAAGTGTGAAGAGTGTGTTTGCAGACCTTACACACAAATATCGTCAAATAGGTTTAATAAAAGTATAAGATATGCCGCTTAAATAAAAAAGATATCTTGGTACTAATAATTCAATAAATTTCGACATTCGATTACGTTGTCTAAATCCCAACCTTTTAGCCTAGCTTAGTGCTAGAAACAAGAACACCAATAAATAAAAACAATTTGACAAGATCCCCGATACCAGACGCCCCCTCCCCCTGCAGCCCGGCTTGTCCCAGCCGACCCTCGTCAGCTGTTCACCCGCGACACTTACGAGCGAAGCCGCGCTGTTAGAAAGCCATTTTTTATGCGACACGCGTGAAATGTCTGATTTTTTATTACACTAATACGCAAGTCATTCTTTATTGGGGGCAAACGGCAATTAGTTTAGCATTTCCTCAGATTGAAAAAAAAAAAAAAATACAACCCTATACCACAGACTAGTAAAAAAAGAACTCCACGCCACTAACTAGACGTTGAAGCGCATCCGGTGCTCCAACTTGACACGCAACTTACGTAACACATTGACATAATAAGCGCTCCAAATGACAGACATCCCAAGGGCAATAGAAATTTCTTACCATCAGACGACTTGCCGGCTAGTTTACCGTATTTAAAAAATTATTAAATTATGTCAGTCTGCCAGATGGCAGATCTACAGATTTATTATAAGTATAGATATACTTATAATAAATCTGTAGAGAGGTCAATTCTGTACAATATATAATATATGTGAATTATATTTTCAAAATAACTATCCATCGTTTCACTTAACCATATTATAGGGAATGTAACGACCCGCCACATAGCGCCACCACCCCAGCGACATTTTAGTGAGCATGACTACTCAGGTTAGTCAGAGAATAATAAAAAGGAATTGTAACAAGCCAACTTTAGAACACAGATCTAAGGTTTTTAAACAATGTCATATAATTAAAATTCAATAAATGAATAATTATAACTGTGCTATGTCATCATCAATTTCATAAAAAGGTGAATTTAACACAATAAATTAAAATTAGAATTATTGGAACTAATTAACTGATTAATAATTCGTAAACCATCGGTTTTGTCATTGAAAAAATCTTCAACTTTATAGTTACTCTTTTGCTTGAGATTTTTTTAAATGTACCGCTTAAATTTGTGCATAGATTGATTAATAACATCCTGTGGCAGCAAATGGAACATCTTTATACCTTGTCCCACAAAAGAATTACAAATTTACTTAACCTTAGATTTGGGACAGCTAGCTAATGCTTTCTAGTATGAATCACCATTTATTTATTTATTTTGCTTTTTATTTTTATTTTTTATTTATTTACATTAAGCACCCATAGTACAAGCATAAGCTTAATTTGTTTTTAATGTCCAGTACAACCTATACGGATAAATAAAATGTTAAGTGTCTGTTTGAAATTTGAAAATAACAGCTTAATGCTTGCGTGTCACATTTTTAGAATTTTTCTTATTACTCAACTGAATTCTATTTTTGCCTCAGGATCTTAATGCTCCATTGACCCTACTTTACAGGTTATAGACGTGATGAATGTATGTACAAGTTCCGTAGACAAAATGCGGGGATATCAACAATTTTATGTATGTATTTTGACGCTTGTCCTACGTTTCCCTTGATTAGAACTTATTTCCTTGACTTCCATGTCGATGTGGCCCTGTAATACCAGTTCCTTGGTGTCCAGAGAAGATATATTCGCGTAAATGCGTCCTTTTCTGAACGGGAATCCGTTAGGGATGACTTTGCTGTCAATGGTCATATTGGAGAGGTGGTATTCGCCCTGTAATGACGCATAGAATTAAAATATATACTCAAACAAACCGACTTCAAAAACGAAACCTAATAAAAGTGAAAAATAAATTAACTGAGGCGAAATTAATACGTATTTTAATATTTATAAATTTGAAGTCGGTGCCAAGTAAATGCTTAAATTGGTATAGTTACAATTATCCCTCAACAGATAAATTTTCGGTGATAATTACCTACTAATATTAGCTTCAATTGCACTAAGTCATTGTTTAACTTGGCACCGACTTCAAAATTATAAGTATAAAAAAAGAAAATGTATCTATATATACGTTCGAATTGAGTATCTCCTCCTATTTTTTAGAGACCAACTCCAGTGATGTGACTGTTAATCTTACTGAGGGGCCCTAAAAATAGTTTTCTTTAACATATACTTCATATACTGTCACGATTTTCATGATGGCTGTTCGAATGCCACCTACATTTTAGCGAAAGAACTCGAACTCGCCAGGCGAATCTTCGGCATTAGTTTAAGAATTACGTGAACTATCCGGGCGTGTCGATGGCACTAAACGTGTCAATGAATCATGCGGTATACTGAATGTCTAGTGCTTCGTTAGTCTAGTCGTAGCATGCGCCGCCTGGGTTCAAATTCTACCTCTACCCACCCTCAATAGCTGCGAGAAGGTGGATATAACAAAAAATAATGTATACAAAAAAAATGGTTGTTGATTAGTTCAAGAAGACTCACCGGTGGATAAGGACATGGTTTAGCAAACTTGCCCTGTTTTAAGGGGGCGCCGAAGAAAGGGTCGTTGTGAATCATGTGGCAAAGTTCAAAATGCATCTCGATGAAGCTGCGCTTGTACACGTTGGTCAAGTATTCGTAAAAGTAGAAATCTATCTGAAAGACAAAAATCTAACTAACTAACTAAACATGTCATTTCCCTAATTGAACTGCCTATGCATAGATTTAAATTACACATTAAAAATCATCTTATGAGAAAGACTTATTATAATATATAAGGTTTTTTAAGTGACAAATATTTGTAATTGCTATTATACATATTTACTTTTTTAGATTTGTATAGCATAGTAGCTTAAGGATATGATAACTGTTATCGATACTTATTGTAAATTTGGCGATAAAAAGAGTAACTATCGAGTTTCTTGCCGGTTCTTCTCGGTAGAAGCTACTTTCCGAATCCGGTGGTAAATTTTTATTTTCATTTGTATGTTCTGACGATTTATAAGTGCTTATTTGAGCCTACGTAAAATAAATATCATTTCATTTCATTTCAGATCATTTCATTTCATTTCATTTCTATCGGTGTAGGCAGAGAGAACCGAACGCCATATGGCACGATCCTTACACACCTCACTCGCCTCTTCAACATTCATGATTCATACAAAAATCTAGATTAGAGAATATGGCAATAAAGTGTATCTATGAACATAAACAATAAAAACGGTTTGCATACATAATCATCACGTCTGTAATCCCCGAAGGGGTAGGCAAAGTCAAGGGGGAAGTAGCCCTTTTAACCACTTTCAGCCGAAATTAACTGGGCTGGGTAAGATGGAAAATTGTGAAGAACAAGCGACAAGTGACGAGCTCGTCGCTTACACAGTCACATACCCAACCGAATATACCATTCATTAGTCACCTTTTACGACATGCTTGGAGTCTTCTGCTATAAAGCAGAAGAAAAATATTACTTTTGCGTACGATATATTTATAACCAGAACGGTATTTTAAAAATAAGAGTATTATATAAATTAACAGAAAAAGACAATTTTGATCATCACGAAAAATATTTTAATATCATATCTAAAAACAGAACTCAAGCGTACTTTCTTCAAGTCATGTCTTATATACTCCGAGTTTGAAGAGGACTCGAGCTCTTTTTAAGTCCTATTTTAAACTAAATTAAGAACCTTTTAAAACTAAATTAAGAACCTTTTAAAACTAAATTAATATCATACTTGACAGCAAATTCTTTCTACTCACTTAAGGACCTACTTTCATCAAAATAGCTATACAATAAGAATTTATGATAAATAATGTTAATGTTAATGTTTATGTTGTTCATAAGTATGTTATTAGCGTCCAGATGACGAAATAATAAGCTATATTAATTTTAATTTTCACCCACTAGACACACTCTTGTGTCGAGTTAGTGAAAAACCCACTTTGTGAAGGTTTAAGAGTAGAGCGTCCTCTGCGCATTGCAATGCTCGAAAAGGGCGACTAAGTAATAAAGTGCAATAAAATAATAAACTGGAAAATTTATTTAAATAAAATAAATAAATAAATTCCAGACTGACACGCCAATTCCCTAGTTCCAAATTAAGCTTGTGCTATGGATACTAAGTAGGTATTAATGAAAAACGTGAGACGGTTTTACATAGACTAATTATATTTTTTCAATAACATTATGTCATAGACCATAAACATAGACAAATAACACGACATCAGATGGCGCTAGCTCGCTAGTACTTAGAATATATAAGTATTATTTTGATATTAAATCTATCAGGTATAGTTATAGATGTATTTAAATGCGTTTATACACATCCACGACTCGAGTACCACTGTCCATGTTCATCACACGAAGTATTTGTCCCTAGCGGAATTCGACCCGCCACCCTCGGTTTCGTGGTCTCTGACCACTCGACCAACGGGCCTGTCGAATACACAATTTCATTAATCACCATCTTCCTAGCGTTATATTTCGCGCTTAGACGGGGTGCGCTTAGACCATGATCTAAGATTTAGCGAGTCGGGTAATTACATTTTGACTGCTCGATGGCGCATTCGGTAGTGACCCTGCCTCATGCGCCAAGAGTTGTGGGTTCGATCCCCACCCAGGACAAACATTCGTGTGATGAATACTTATGTTTGTTCTGTGTCTGGGTGTTAATATCTAATATTTAAGTATATATTTGTAATACCACTGTTGATTCTGATATCCGTAACACAAGTGCTTTAGCTACTTACCTCGGAGTCAGATCAATGTATGTGATGTCGTCGGGTATTTATTATTATTATTTTATTAATTACATTGAAGCGACTGCCGGTCTGACCTTTGTAACCCTTAGATAGAGGAACCAGACAATTTTTGGATCATGATTACAAATCCAAAGTTGATTGAATTTGCAGGTTTCATCACGATGTTTTCCCTCGCCGTCGAGCTAGCGGTATAAATACGTACATAGATTTGAAAAATCCAGAGGAACGTGCCCGGGTTCGAACCCGCACTCCTTGGTTAAGAGGCGCGAGTCCTTACCATTGATCTACCACCGCTCTTAACAATTTCATTAATAAAGATTATTATTGCATACTTTACTTACTGATACGTTACTATCCACTGGATACAGTACATTTAAATGTATTCCGACATAGTACAATGGGTTTCGTCTTCCGTATCGCTTAGACGTCAAATTTGCGAAGGACACGTACTTGGTATTTATATATGTTACGCTGGGACGTTCCGTACTTATGTACTGGATCTAGTAAAAATTATGGAAACAAAACATTATCACCAGAAATCAATTTAATCTCAGGGTCACCTTATTTGTCATATCTACAACCTTGTGAAAATAGTGCCGAGTCTAATATTTTTTTGGTACAAGTGAATTTTGTTTAGGTTTGTTATTTTTTACATTATGCCAGCAGATACTGAAACATTAGGCAAAGTTCAATAAGCAGCGAGATCCTAAAACCACATTGAGCAAAAACTGCAAAATAAAAAAAAAAAACACGGATTTCGTGCCTCACACCACTATCGAGCACATTGGAAATTAATCTACGGAATTTTACTGTTTTCTTTTTTCAAAAAGGTTAGGCTACAGGGCGAACCCTTAACCCGATCGTCTTTGTTTTACGTTCAAATTTTAGCTGACTGAATAGGGATGTTGACTGGCTAGTCAATTGAGATACTTTTTAAGAGCTGTCAAAACGAAATCACTTCATAGATTTTGTATGGGCTTGTCAACGTGTGACGTCACTAGTTTGTATAGTCAACTGACTGAATATTAAGCAGTTTTTGTAAAATTAAAAATCTTAAACTCAATATGATACAAAATCAATAAGGCTTAACAGCATACTACGATACCTCCTTTTTCAGAATTGATATTTCAAAATTAAATATAAATGGTGTCAACATCCCAATTGTCTAGAGGAGTTTTTCTCAAATTTTTGATACCATCCTTCGTTTCCAATATCGAGAGTCAAAATCAAAAATTCGGAAAAAAAAAATTTGTTTTTTACTATTTTGGCCATAATTAAAATATTTTTTTTTTCGTTTTTGACTTTCGCGAATAATTCTTTTTGAATCTTACAGCTCTCGTGAATACGCGTCTCTTGAGCCTTTTTTGAATATCATTTTATTTATTTTCGTGAAATCGGAGCCTACACTGGAGAGTACGAATAGACATATCCAATGTCAAAATTGGGCTTCATAGTTCATTCACAAAAATTGGACTACCATTATAAAGGTATAAAACCAGATCCGTAATCAATCATTACATTTTTAACTAGTTAATGCTTCAAAAGATGCACTGAACTGTAACTGCATTAAGTCCCTTACCTTTTTTGCAGTGCATTTAAAATCACACCAACTAAAAATTTGATAATACAATACTGCTGCTACAAATAATTTCACAGACAAAGAGTACATCTTCAAAAATGAAATGAATTACAAACGTACTCTTTGCTAAGGCTACAGAAACAGAATAGCGTACTACTATTTGTAAGCGGTAACAAATTAATTGTAAATTACTTATTTAAAGGTAATCTAAAAGCCATTTTAGGGCTGTGTCAATAAGCCATTAATACTATAATTTGGTTATCTGTATATTATATCTTCGGTTTGTATTTCATCTAATGATTTAAAAAAAAACACGTGTCACAGTGTTTGTGGTCACACTCCTCGGAAACAGATTTTAATGACATTTTATTTGTATATAGGTTCCATGTTGGTCTGGGTCTTAAAAAAGAATGTGCCAACTGTGTCTCTTGTCTAGCATGTCGAAAAAGGCCCCTTTAACCACCATTAGCCAAAAAGCTGGGCTGGGTTAGATGGAAAATTTTGAAAAAGTAGTGACAAGTGGCTAGTTTGTCGCTTACACAATCACATACCCAAAACCCGATACACCATTAGTCGCCTTTTTTAAGTCCCAGACCAGGGAAATGGGCTGGGTGAGATGGATAATTGTGAAAAAGTAGTGACAAGTGGCTAGCTCGTCGCCCACTCAATCACATACCCCAAACCCATATACCATTCGTCGCCTTATAATGTGTACAATATGAAGTCTATCCATTTTTATAAGTATCTTGTATCTATTCTTAAGGTTTCAAATTCGTATATATATAATAATGACTAAAGGGCTTTTGGGTATGTAACTGAGTAGGCGACGAGCTAGCCACTGGTCACTCCTTTTTTACAGCTTTCCACTGTCCCATGTTGTTCTGGGACTTAAAAAGAATATGCCAAGTATGGTTCTTGCCTAGCATGTCGAAAAGGCGACTAATGGTATATCGGGTTTTGGGTGTGTGATTGTGTAGGCGACAGGTTAGCCGCTTGTCACTGCTTTTTCATATTTTTCCATCTAACCCAGCCCGACTTCATTTTTGGCTGAATGTGGTTGAAGGGGCATGCTGCCCCTTTGACTGCCTACCCCTTCGGGGATCATGGGCGTGATGTTATGTATGTATACATTAAAAGGACCATATTATTAATTAATTAACACAACAAAGTTCTAGAGCACACCAAACAAAAGTTTACACAAACCTAATGTTCCTGCTAGCCAGACCCAAAGTCAACATGATCATACGAGATAACTAGTTCCTGCGATACAGGCCTAGAGTCTAGTGCAGCGGCCGCTGTTCAAATCTCGTGGTTCCTACATTATTCTTTTTTTTTAATTTATATTTAATTTAATTTTAAATTTAGCAAGTAAGCAATTATTGTAAAATAGGAACAAACCTTATCTAAACTTATAATAAATCTGTAGAGAGGTCAATTCTGTACATGAAATATATTTTCAAAATAACTATCAGGGGGTGATTAGTGATCGATACTGATGCCAAAAATACAATCAGTAAAATTTTTGTCTGCCTGTCTGTCTGTCTCTATGTTCCTTATAGAAACAAAAACTACTCGACGGATTTTAACGAAACTTGGTACAATTATTCTTCATACTCCTGGGCAGATTATAGTATACTTTTCATCACGCTACAATCAATAGGAGCAGAGAAGTGAAGGGAAATGTTGAGAAAACGGGAGAAGTTACTCCATTTTTTAAGCTTCCGTCGCGTCTGCAACCTTAATGGTTAAAGTTACATAGAAATCATGTATGACGGAAATAGTCTTTATAATATTAACCATAAACGCGGGTGACACCGCTGGCACAGCTAGTCTATAATATAAAAATTAATCGCTGGATGTGTTGCTAAGCGCAAATCTCGAGAACAGCTGAACCGATTTCGCTAATTCTTTTTTAGTTGTGTTTATTATTATCAGGTAAAGGATATTATGAAAGAAAAAAAAAATGCACGACAGAAAAAAAAAAATGGGTATTGAAAATCCGAGAACGGGGCGTTACGAAGTGCGCCGGGTCAGCTAGTTTTAAATATTTGTTATGTGTGTAGAAAGAAAGAAAAATGTTTAACAGGAATATTAAACATTTTTCTTTCTTTCTTTCAAATAAAAAAATCCAGAAAAGTAGGCAGAAAGCGTTTCGGCCCAAAAGTCAATCTAACTGCAACATTGCGGCTTTGAAAAAATGACTGGTCGTCCTCGGTCGGTACTGAGAAGTGATTTTTTTGTGTACAAAAAACTATGATCTATAAATATTATGATAGTGGCTATAGTGATCGCAGAGGTGAGTAACAGCTGTTGTTGCCTTGTTTGTTGTTTTGTTACTTTAGGTTTATTTCTGCTAATGTCGCGCAATGTATTGGAAGTTTCATACCTTCTCTCCTAAAATCCACGAAGAGGCAGAGAAGCTCCAAGCTGCTTAAAACACATTCAGACGGACAGGCCCGTTGGTCGGGTGGTCAGAGACCCTTGCTATGAAACCAAGGGTCGCGGTTTCGAATTCTTCTAGGGGCAAATGTTTCGTGTGATGAACATGGACATTTGTACTCGAGTCATGGATGTTTATAAACGTAGCTAAGTATGTCTATCCATTCACTTAGTATCCACAGTACAAGCATAAGCTTATTTTGGCACTAGGGAATAGGTGTGTCAGTTTGGAGAATTTATTTATTTATATAAGTAGTAAAATTGAATTGGGGTAGATTAGATGGAAAATACATACATATCATGACACCCGTAATCCTCAAAGTCAAAGGGGCACTTGCCCATTTAACCACATTTAGCCAAAAAAATAATTGGGCTGGATTAGATGGAAAATTGTGAAAAAGTGGTTACAAGTGGCTAGCTCGTCGCATGCACAATCACAAACCTAAAACCCGATGTACCATTAGTCGCCTTTTACGACATGCTAGACTAAGACACAGTCGGTAACATTCTTTTCGAGTCCCAGATCAACTTGGAACATAAAAAACTGATGTCATTTTGATTGGAAAAACTTTTAATTACAAAAACAACCAAATAATTTACTCAAGGCGCCACTGTTACATATTTCATTAACACAGAGTTTCTTATGTGATTGTGTAGGCGACGAGCTAGCCACTACTTTCCAACAATTTTCCATTTAACCCAGCCCAGTTTTATTGGCTGAATATGATTGAAGGGGCCTGCTACTCCTATTACTCTGCCTACCCCTTAAGGGATTACGGGCGTGATGTTAAGTACGTATGTACAATTTATCAGTAAGTATCACGTCTCGGCAGTTCTATAAGGCGTACATTTTAACATTTCCAACATAACAATACGCGATAGATCATAATAGTGAGAACGTTATTATAACGCGCGGTCTAAAAGGTTATGCGCCTCTGAACTATAGGGCTACAGCCTTGAGATATGATTATAATTCCGTTTTTATGCCTATACCACGTTCGGAGCAAATTAATTTCGAAATGTCTTCAACGAGAGGCAATGTCTTAAATAATATACAAATATCATTTTCATGACCAATAAAACACGATATTAGTATTTGACTTTATTGAGTTCTTTTGTCTTTTATAGCGCTTTTTTTATTAATAATGGTTCCTTTTTTTTAAACGAACTTTAAATTAACGTTATATAACATTTAATCAGGAATAAATCTTCAACTATGACTTTATTTTGCTATACTACATAGCATGTAGATTCTATACTTAATATTATAAAGCTGAACAGTTCATTTGTTTGCTTAAACGCGCTTATCTCAGGAACTACTGATCCGATTTGGAAAATTATTTCAGTGTTGGATAGCCAATTCATCGAGGAAGGCTATAGGCTATATAACATTAAACATAAACGCGGGTAAATCAGCAGGCACAGTTATCAATATACATAAATATAAATCAATGCTTCCTTTCGTTGTAATTTTATAAATCAAGAACTTCGGACTATTTAGTAGATGGTTTATGTGAAGTTTGCACAAAATTGGTAGAGCGGTTCTTCATTTATCAATTTTTTTGTAACATATGAATTCAATAAATGGCAAATCATTTTGTTAATGGGGATTTTGCTGTCAAATTGAAACTTTTTTAATATTTCACTTTATACGTAGCGAAGCACGTACCGGGACGCTAGTCTATTATAAAATGAAACCTGCACATTAAATGGATGTTATTAATTTATATACCTATCACAACAAAAATATGTTTGACTAATGTGTTAATGGATAAAGCAATTAAATGCCTAGGGGTATTTAATTTGTTGGTGGGGCTATGGACATTTAACGATTCCCACGGCTCCCACCACTCGAGCGATGAGGAGCGCCGCGGGGTTTAGTGGGTATTCCCGTCCCTGCACAGGGCGGGTGAGTCCCACACACCACGTCGTTCCCCGGACGGCGTGAAGGTGCGCAAATGCATTCCCCGCGTAAAAAAAAAAAGGGGTATTTAATTTACGTTGCCGTATATTATGTTAGTCCTGCACCAGACCACTCTCCGGTCATGTCGGATTGCCGTCTCACCGGACTATGAGAGTGAAGGAACAGAGATTGCACTTGCGTTGCGTTTTCGCAGACACTTGTGCACTATTACTATTTTGACTGGCCCGTTGGTCGAGTGGTCAGAGACCCTGACCACGAAACCAGGGTCGCGGGTTCGAATCCCGCTAGGGGCAAATGTTTCGTGTGATGAACATGGACATTTGTACCCGAGTCATGGATGTTTATAAACGTATTTAAGTATGTCTATCCGTTCGCCTAGTATCCATAGTACAAGCATAAGCTTAGTTTGGAACTAGCGAATGTGTGTCAGTCTGGAGAATTTATTTATTTATTATTTATTTATTATAACTCCTGCGCAATTCAGTCTAATCCGGGCTAATTCGGCTTGCATTGGATTGAAATCATCCGCATTGAAAAATTTACATTTAATGGCCGCTATAACTAAAATCGGTTAGGAGGATATGTATTTATATGTTTTATGTATTTAAATATCATAAAGTAATACAGGAAACTAGGTATGTATGGATTTAGGTACCCACTTCAAGACTGCGTCATCAAGTTTGTAGAATAAATATTGTGTGGATACATATTTTCCTTCAAAGATTTCCACTATAGCTTGCTCATTTTCCTTAAGTATTAGATAACGTAGAATATCAAAGTTTAGTCCCATGTTGGTCTGGGGTTTAAAAATATTGTACCAACTGTATTCCTGGCAAGTCGTAAAAGGCGACTAATGGTGTACCTATGCCGGTTGGTGATTATGTAAGCGACGACTTAGTCCCACAATACACAAGTATTCAGAGTTAAAAAGAAAGATAGAAAAATATTTTATTGACTTGACTACTTAAAAATAAATATTAACTACTTATTCACATAAAGAAAAAAAAGAAGAGAAAGAAAAAGGAAAAAAAAGAACATAAAGGTGATAAAAAAAATTACTTATCACTACTTTTTCACAATTTTCCATCTAACCCAGCCCAGTTTTGTTTTTGGCTGAATGTGATTAAAGGGGCCTGCTGCCCCTTTAACTCTGCCTACCCCTACGGGGATTATGGGCGTGATGCTATGTGATAAAAATAAAAAAAGTAATAAAATGCAATACAATCATGCTTAATTGACGTAAAAATATTTTGCATAAATGGGACAATTATAATGGAAACAAAATTAAGCTATTTGATTATTTTACGTAGGTAGTTCCTATTATTTCTATTATATTAATGTATTAATAATATAAGTAATAAAAACAAACGGTAACTCTTTTTAATTCGAAAGTGACGAAAAACGCAACAAAAGTTGTGTTCGTTATTCAGGCTGTCCCAAATATGACAGATTCACGGAAGCAAGGGGCAAAGCTAGGAGAGTGATTGAGATGAGGACACTCGAAACACCTTTGCGCGGTGAATTTTTTCGTAGTTTGTGAAAATTGTGTTCCTTTGCATGGAGAAATTTAAAAATCATGAAAATGCTGCAGAAAGTTTTTTTTATAAAATACACATTTGTTGAGCAAAAAAGCAAAGGTATTTGATGTCTTCTATTTCTAAATAATAGGGATGTTGACTGACAAGTCAATTGAGATACTTTTTAAACTCTGTCTAAACGCAATCACTTCATAGATTTTGTATGGGCTTGTCGGTTTATGACGTCACTAGTTCGTATAGTCAACATACTAAATATTAAACAGTTTTTATAAAATTTCAAATCGTAGACCCAGTAGGTCTACCTAAGCGTCAAAAGACCCTAGCGTCAATTTACTTTAATCTACTTCACTTGGCACATTTTCCCAACAGCCACTTTCCTACCGACCGATATCACTTCCCATCGGTGTCACCAGAGCGCGACGATTTCACTCGCGCACGACGGAAGGAAACACGGGTGTTACCGAACATCCTAGCCGAAAGACACGCGACGAACAAACTTTATACACGGTATGCGGAAGTACCGTATTCGGTTAATACGGTATACCTACCAATATTACAAAGCTGAAGAGTTTGTTTGCTTAAACGCGCTAATCTGAGGAACTACTGGCCCGATTTTTAAAAAAAATCTGTGTTTCATAGCCCATTTATTCAGAAAGGTTATAGGCTACATAACATTAGCTATAAACGCAAGCGGAACCGCGGGCACAGCCAGTTGTTTTCAAAAGAAAATTGATGATATAATTTATTTTTTAAACTAGAACAGCAAATCTCTGGCTCTAAACTTAACATACAAGTTTGAAGTACCTCCTGTTTTCTGCTTTAGGGGAACAAGATAATATGGGACCCCTAGGCCCCAAATATAGGCCTCTTCTTTAGCCAAGATGGTGACGAACTGCAACCCCGTGATGCATCTCCACGTCTCCATCCACGCCTTATGAGATACTACAGGATCTCGTCAGATGATGAATGCATGCAGCCCCCCGGCCCCCCCACTGGACTCTTTAGTACAGAGATAAGAAATATACTTACGAGTTATTACCATCCATGAATTGAGTAAAACCGAACATTTGCTCTAGCAGAATTCGAATTAAAATAATTAAATAAATGTCAGACTACATCACATACATTGATCTGACTCTGAGGTAAGTAGCTAAAGCACTTGTGTTACGGATATCAGAAACAACAGTGGTATTACAAATATATACTTAAATATTGGATATAAACAAGTATTCATCACACGAATGTTTGTCCTGGGTGGAGATCGAACCCACAACTCTTAGCGCATGGGGCAGTCACTACCGAATGCGCCATCGAGCTAGTCAAATTCGCGGTCTTAAGTTTGATGCCTGGCATATATAATCACCGATGGTACAATTATAATAGAAACCGATACAAACTTTTCCTGATCATTTAAGAGATATTGATGATGACGGATTGAAAGCCTTCTTTTATTATTAAGCTGATTACATACATACATACATAACATCACGCCCATATGATAGCCCCCGAAGGGGTAGCATGCCCCTTCAACCACATTTAGCCAAAAATAAAGCCGGGCTGGGTTAAATGGAAAATTGCGAAAAAGCAGTGATAAGCGGCTAACCTGTCGCCTACACAATCACACACCCAGAACCAGTCGCCTTTTACGACATGCTAGGTAAGAACCACAGTTAGCATATTCTTTTTAAATTCAGACCAACATGGGACAGTGGGCTGGGTTGGATTAAGCTGATTTATAACTTTAATACAACAAAAGGGGATTGTTTAAATCAGTAACATCTTCATTCGATTCTCATGTCAATAAAATATCACTAGAAATTATTAGAAACGTGTCTGAGAAAAAATATTAGATGTGCCGGTGAGAGTCGTGCCTGGAGAGTTCCATACAAAGACAATTACATATGTATTATCGTCTCTTTGTCATTGTTATTTTTAATCGACTTCAAAAAAAAAGGAGGAGGTACTCAATTCGACTGTTTTTTTTTTTTTTTATGTGATACAAAGATATTTATAATCCGTCATTAGCTTTTCGCCTCTTCAACATTCATAATCCTTTTCATACAAGCTTCATAATCCTAGAGCTTGTATGAAAATGATTATGAATGTTGAAGAGGCGAGGGAGGTGTGTAAGGATCGTGCCATATGGCGTTCGGTTCTCTCTGCCTACCCCGCTAGGGAAGTAGCGTGAAGTTTAGTTAGTTAGTTAGCTTTAAGATTAGAATTAAAGTTTCTTGTAAAATTAATTAAGAACTGTGGATTTTGTGCAAATAAATAAATAAATGTATTTTGTATGTTGTACATGGATGATATAAATGAATTATTTTCAGATTTTTTCCCTTTACTTGTTGTACGGTAAGGTCCAAAGTACAATTGTATTTTTAGAATCTTTTAAACCAGTTCCTGAAAAATCTTATTACAATCAGGATATAGATTAGAACTGGACTGCCTGTTGACCTAAGGGAATCAGCAGGATGTGTTAGACTCCCAGGGTTCATTGGTGTAATATCACCCCCGAAATTGTGTTAATACAGGGTTACTATACCTTGGACCTCATGTACAATGCACCAACGCGAATCATTATCCGACTAAATAAATAAATATCGGACTACATCACATTGATCTGACTCCGAGGTAAGTAGCTAAGCAGTTAAGCACCTGTGTTACGGATATCAGAATCAACAGTGGTATTACAAATATATACTTAAATAAATAATGGATATTAACACCCAGACACAGAACAAACACAAGTATTCATCATACGAATGTTTGTCCTGGGTGGGTATCGAACCCACAACTCTTGGCGCATGGGGCAGGGTCACTACCGAATGCGCCATCGAGCCAGTCAAGTACAGCTATTTTAAGGTATTGAGACGTTAACATCTTATAAATCCGTTGATTATTCTAAGGGTCCTTACGGTAATTAGGAGTATAAGTAGGGTATAAGAGATCCGTTTTTCCTTTTCAGATGCGGACCTCTAAAAATTTAATACCGATCGTTAATAAAAGCAATCAGTCTATTCTGAAATATCAGTGTGAGAACGTGAGAGGGAAGGAGCATAGTACTATCATTTTCGCACGCACTCTTCATAAATAATTTATGTATGGTGCATTTCATTTTCATTTGCGAAGTGCATTAGTGCATTAACACGTGTGAGTGGCACCAATGGTTAATAGATCTTCTTCCGAACGATATGTTCCTTCTTATAGATGGTTTTCACAAATACAAAAACCGCCAGATGGCACGAGGGAGTCTCGTGGTCTTATCACTGACATTATTCACTATTGGCTCTTTGTTGACAGCATGTCAGTTTGTTCTGAAAACTTACCAATGAGGAGGGTGACAAGACCGTACGTCACAGTAACGCCATCTATCTGATGTTTTAATTCAAAAACCCCTCATTGGTGTCCATTTTGATGATGATCTCATGATCTTATTTTGTTTGAGAGCTGATACTTGTTGCAACGATTTTTACTAAGAACCATAGGTCAAGAACTTCTTATCTATGATTGTTACCATAGATAAGAAGTACTTTATGATTATCGCATCTATAATCGGGGGTGAGTGTAGCTTAGTGTTTCTGATTTTGTCAAGAAATAATTTTACACACATAATATAAAATTGGCCTTTGCCCAGCAGTGGGATTAAAATGGTTAAATAAAACAATAAAAAAAAAATATTAAATTATATTAAAACGCTATCGTAGAGATGTTTACTTAATTTCATTAAAATTGTAATCCAGCAATAGAACGACTGTTTGGTGCAAGGTTATTCAATGACTTAATATAATGATGTTGCAACAAATATAAATTAAAACACGGACACCAATTTTGAAAAAAAGTATTCATAAGTTCTCGTTCTATTTCAGTTCCACTATTTCACTAAATCATTTACTCCTACCACGCATTCAGTAACCTGAGTTATAACATATAAAAAGAATCAATTTCAACCTTGTGTAAATGTAATAAGGTTGACCGAAATTGTGCAACGTTAAGCAACACCGGTAAATTATTGTGTACCTTACCTCGTTCGAATAAGACTGCAAATATTTGCTCTTGACCTCAAGCTGGGTCATTGAAATGGTCAAGTAAGATTTTTTACTTGGAAACTGTCACCAGATGTCGTTTGTAAATAAGTAATTAGCCTGATCAACTATAAACATGCTTTTACATAACTCGTAAAAATTCAAAGGACTTTACATACATAACATCACGCCCATAATCCCCGAAGGGGTAGGCAGAGTCAAAGGGGCAGCAGGCCCCTTTAACCACATTCAGCCAAAAACAAAATTGGGCTGAGTTAGATGGAAAACTGTGAAAAAGTAGTGACAAGTGGCTAGCTCGTCTACACAATCACATATGCAAAATCCCATATACCATTAGTCGCCCTTTACCACATTCTAGGCAAGAAAAACAGATGGCACATTATTTTTAGTCCCAGCCCAACATGGGACAATGGGCTAGGTTAAATAGAAAATTGTGAAAAAGTAGTGACAAGTGGCTAGCTCTTTGCCTACATAATCACATACCCAAAAGCCCATATACCATTAGTCGCCCTCTACGATACGCTAGGCAAGAAACACAGATGGCACATTATTTTTAAGTCCTAGACCAACATGGGACAATGGGCTGGGTTAGATGGAAAATCGTGAAAAAGCAGTGACAAGTGGCTAGCTCATCACATATTAAAAAATAAAAAGCAGTTTACTTGTCCAATTATCTCCTGCTTTGGTACCATCACATCTTCCTAGCGTTATATTCTCAATTGTGTTCTGTTTATAACATACATACATACATACATAAATATCATCTTTTGTTTTTATTTAGCAATAAAGAACATTTTTATTTTATATTATATTATTTACATATTGTTATTATTTATCTTTGACTATTACGAAACTCTCGTTATAGCGACTCTATAATCGAAGCGACTTTTACTTATTTTTTGTAGCCATTTTAGCAGAATTTTTGAACATATTGAAATTTACGTAGAACCTACAAAATGTCCAAAAACTAACCAATATATCTAACTATATTATCTATACTCATAAAATGAATCGCCAAAATCGATGTAATCGTATGATCGTAGCAAATGGAAGTACGTGATCTCTGCCTACCCCCATGGGAAAAAGGCGTGACATTATGTATGTATGTATCTATGTAATCCAGTATTCCTTATTTCTGAAAACCGCGCTAAACTGCATATTTCTTTATGTTGTGATCGTTATTGTAAGACAAGTTTTGTATCAAACAAAATCGGTTGAAAAGTTCACGGGAAGTCTTAAAAACTGGGATAACATTGTGGCTACACAGCTCTGCTACCAAAGCTAGCTAGTAAAGCACTGCTGCTACAACATCATTATTTAAAACAATCTAAATTAGAAATAAAGACGTTTGTGTAAGATAACAGATTAACTTTTATAAAACGACTATCGGGTTTTTAAAAAAACTCCCAGCTCTTTAAGAAACCTAAAATAGATCATTCTCTATTTCCATCACTGAAACTAAAGCCTACAAGCTTCCGCTGCATGGGTTCCCTTGGCTATTCAATTTGTACTTAGATTTTGGAAAATCTGTTGTATGTAGGTACGTGCTCGGATATGAACCGACTGACATAGTGTGTCAGACGTGTCTTATCTACTTAGCTAGCGCCACTATCAATCAATGTATTACTTAACTTTAACAGTATTACGAGTATACCTCACTAAGGAGTATCAAAAGAAAAACGGCACTTATAATAGATGGCTGATGTCCGCTGCTCCGAGGAATTCATTAGAGACTTTATGATAGGTCCCTCAGGATCTATTAATTTTTCTCGGACACAAACGAACAGCACCTTTATAAAGGTTTAGACCAACTGTTGTAAATTTCACAACAATCAGTTAAGTTTAAGTGGTTTAGATGTGAGAACGTATTAGACAGGCAGTCAGAAAAACTAGCAAATTTTACAAGCAAAATTTTATAAGTAGGTAGCTAGCTTATTTCAAGTAAGGTCTAAAAAGTTAAACAACCCTATGCCAAAACCACATAACATAACATCACGCTCATAATCCCCGAAGGGGTTGGCAGAGTCAACGGGACAGCAGGCCCTTTAACCACATTCAACCAAAAATAAAATTGGGCTGGGTTAGATGGAAAATTGTAAAAAAGTAATTACAAGTGGCTAGCTTGTCGCTTACACAAACACATACCCAAAACCCGATATACCATTAGTCGCCCTTTACGACATGCTAGGCAACAAACACAGTTGGCAAATTCTTTTTAAGTCCCAGGCCAACACGGGACAATTTATATTTAAAATCCATTACTATCATATTTATATTTAATTTAAAATCCTGTCAGAATCGCAAACACCAGGCCGCTGATGTGACCATGTCCCTTCAATTTTATCGGTTTGGGATGTCCCTTATAAGGCACATAACGTGACGAAATTATAACAAGCACGTGCCATGGTTAAAGAAAAACCTAGCCCAAAGTTAGCAAACGATTTACGCCACAGATAAGAGACCATAGACTCGGCGGCCATAGACACGCACAGCGCGTCCGCCATACGTAACTAAAAACGAAAGTTATTGCGTAAAATACAAACGAACTGACATTACGCGTGTTATAAAGAAAATTAGGCGGTTTAAATGTAGCACGGAATATGGTTAAGTTATCACTCATACTGAGCCGTACCTACGTGTATTTTTGTTTGTAATAGGTAAAGTGTAGCGAGACCAATTAATTTCAAAGGAGGAAAGAAGCGATCCGTGCTGTCAGGCCATACATACATACATAATAAAGCCCGTAATCCCTGAAGGGGTAGGCAGAGTTAGGTTTGCTGCCCCATTGACCACATTCAGCCAAAAATAAAATTGGGCTGGGTTAGATAGAAAAATTGTGCAAAAGTAGTTACAATTAGGTAGCTCGTCGCCTACACAATCACATACCCAAAACCCAATATACTCACCATTAGTCGCCTTTTACGACATGCTAGGCAAGGAACACAGTTGGCACATTTTTTTAAGTCTCAGACTAACATGGGACTTGTAATACTCGTAGGAATAGTGAAGCGAGACTTATTTATTTGAAAGGAAGCAAGGGATCCGTGCGGGTTGACAGCGGTCACAATGGTCTAAGAAGCAAATTGAATCTTTTTTTTTGGCTGAATGCAGTTTAAGTAGCTTTAGTGCCCATTAGACTTTGTCTACCCCTTTTGGGAAATGTGGGCTTGCTGCTTATGTATAAGTATAAGATTAGGTAAAAAGTTTGCGAAATTTCGCGGAAATGCTTAAAAGTAAGAAATAAATTAATAATAATAATATCGTTTATTCTAACACCCTGACACATTTGTTTTTAATCCCTTTGTTCTATCAAGTAATTTATTTATACCTTCAAAAAATAAAAAATCTGTCACTGTCGCTGAAAGACATTCGAAAGGTCGCTCGTAAATATGCCAATATGGCTCCGACAAAGAAGGGTTTATAACAACATATAGCATTAATTTCGAAGCACATTCTTTGTACAGGAGCAACATTATGCACGGGTGCATTGTCGTGCCAAAGTTGCACCGTTTTTGTCACTTTCCCCGCCTTTTCTCAACGTCAACAACGTCAGGGTTGTGTCGCCCCAATATGCGTATTGTACGACGCACACAGGCGCCAGGGCGAAAGGGCGCCGAGTAACATTCCAGCGCCCTTTAATAAAATTATTTTTTGGCGTTCCATAGGTTTCGCATACACGCGCTACAAAGAGGCAAGAGGATCTCAGTGTAATGTATATCAGCACGAACAGGTGACAGAGAGGGTTTTAAATTTTCCTTACTGATATTATCAACGAGAAAGCAATTTTGTCTGTCTGCCACGACTTTAAGTTTAAACTTAAAATATGGTACCTATCACGTTGAAACCTTAATCTGTATTCTAGTAAATAATTTAATTGGAATAGACAACATTATTTTTGTATTGTAATATTAGTTATGTAGCCTGATTTTAATAGATTAAAATACTTATACAAAAACGTCTAGGTATAGATATTTTGATGGGAACTATAATGAAGTACATAACATATAACATCACGCCTCGTCTATAATCCCCGAAGGGGTAGGCAGAGACAAAGGGGCAGCATGCCCCTTCAACCACATTCGGCGAAAAATAAAACCGGGTTGGGTTAGATGGAAAATTGTGAAAAAGCAGTGACAAGCGGCTGACCTGTCGTCTACACAATCACACACCCAAAACCCGATATACCATAATGAAGTAAAATTCATATAAATTTAGTTGTGATTACATACATGATGTACAATATGTGATTTGTTTAATATTAAAATTAAATATATTAATTTCGGAGTTGGTTTATTTGTAAACCTTAATAATACTTAATGAAAATATTTTTGTAATTCGATTCAATTCCATTATAGGAATTTTTTGTTTGCAGTAAATCACTAAAGAAAACACAGTACATATTTCTCTATTTTATTATGTATTATTCTTGTATAATATTAGATATGAAATGTTTTTGTAACCAACGTAAAATAAATGTAATATTAGAATGTGTTACGAACTATCCGATTAGTTGTTTTCAGCGAAATTACTTTTAAAATAAACTTAACTTAAACCATTGTACCTACCTACACTTTAAATTTTCTCACTGTCATGTGCAAAAACGAGGTTTGCATGGTTACATAATTTATGTAAAGTTTCGCATAATAATATTAAACAACCGAAAGGTTGACATCTCATAACGAGTTAAGAAAATAAAAATGGCCGTGCTCATCTCATTCTCACCTCCGCGACCTTGTCCCGAGGCTGCATCTGTGACGTTTGCAAACAATTCCTTTGCCAACTTTTTAACATCCACTTAAAAACTAAAGCTTAACGGTATTAGTTTTAAAGTTAATTATCGCATGGCTAGTGGAAGATGTACAGTTGTAACAATTACGAAGGTATAAACAAACGATCATTGTTTTCAACTGACACGCTATAGATGGAAACGCGAAGCGAGCGCGCCCGGCCACCTCAGTCGAGTCGCGTCGGTCGTACGGCGCGGACTGAACGCTGTTTCCCCGGCTTTCCCGCTACGCGCCGCGAGTGTTCGAATTTCAAATTCGTGTGTTCTTTTTTTTCTAATTTTTACTTTTCAAACCTGTGTTGACAGTTGCCAGGATTTTTTGCACGGAGATTAAAGAGGTTGGTACCTGATTTTTTTTTTTGTTTAAAAAATTGTAGCGTCTTACGTAAATGTGTAATTGTAATTCGTGCGATCGACTTTTGTTAGATAACAATGACTTACTGCAAACAAGTAAAAGTTGGAAATAATAAAAAAAAAGAATACTTTTCACTTTCTCTTTTTTAATACACTTTTTCATCTAATAAGACAAATGGATCAAGTCTCCATCGTCCATTCTATTGTTTTACTGTCTCCTAACGAAGCGTGAAGCGATTGATTTGCGTTAGTTTTTCCTGAAATCGCTTCCTGTTGCCAAAGAAAAATGTGCTAACACACCTGTTTCATAGTGCGGTTAAATTTAATTATAGATCTAACCAGTAAACCCATATTGGGTAGGCATATTGTTATTCACATTTTTTACGAGGAAATCTACACGGTTACTTGAATGGCTTCGTAAGCTTCCTTGTTCAATTATTTTTTACTTAAAACTACGTAAGATTATAAAAAATCAATTAAGCGATATGTTTCCATTTTAATTAAACGGTTTTATATCCGGCCAGCTGTAAATAAAATATTTATAATAGGAACTAATTTAAAAAAGGAAAGTTGTTTATTGTGAACAACTTATTGTGAATTTTCTTTTCAGTAAAGTTTTTGTTGTTTCGCTTTAGGAGTACCTATATGCTCTTCTTGTTAGAAAATTGAAACTAACGTGTTAAATGCAATTTAAGATAAAAAAAATATTGACCTTAACAGATTAAACAATTTTGGGTCTTAAAGAGTATAGACAGGCTTGTACACTCTCTGACCGTGTAATAATGTCAATCAATAAGTAATAACATAAAATGATAACGATATTATCATATACATGAATTGAATCCTGTTAATGGACTTGATGCCTTTGCTTTTTTATAAATATATATATCTTAATATGAAACAAAAAAATGTTTCTGAATGTCGTCCCAAATAACCATTTGTATGTACTTATTGGTAGGTATTTTTATCTGATTGAAAAGTCTGACCTTAATGCAAAATAACTTTTATAAAAAAATTATTCTGCTTTAAACAGGTTCCTGTTGTAATATTCTAAGCTAGGTTTTTCTTTTATGTTTTGCCTAAGCAAATCTCGCGTGTAAGCCTTTTTAAAGTACCTAGTTAATGTATACGATCGTAAAAATGGAAATAATTTTGCAGCGACCTAATTACTACAAATATTATGATTGTATAATTATTAATTACAATAAAAAAAATGGAAATATTTTAATTAACTGTTTAATGATATTTATTTATATGTTTCTGATAACTTCTGAAATGTAAGCACCAACATGTTCATGCACATATAATATTATTAAGTACTAGCTGTCCCGGCGAACTTCGTATCGCCCAGTAAATGAAAATTGACATTGATTTGTCGATTGACATTTAACATTGACAGATACGAATCCCACCGTTTTATATACTTTTGCTTTTATTTTGTTTTATCATAAATTTTTTAATGTTTTTAATAGTTATTCTGTTGTTCTGGACGAGGACAAATCCAACAAATCAAAAACAACGTAAATCGGTTCAGCCGTTCTCGACTTATAAGTGGTATAACAAACACGACTTTGTTTTATTTATATAGATTATGAATTTTAAAGTCTGAGGATGAATGTATGTTTCTTATTCTTTTAGCCAAAAACTATTGACCAGAATCAGTTGATATTTGGTGATATAATCTCTACTTACTTTGCGGGATGAAACAAGCAACATCTTAAACGCTTTTCTTCAAGCTAAAGTTCGACTAGATATTTCTTTCATACCAAAGTCCAGACTTACCACCCTTTTGTCTATAGAATAGAATAGAATAGAATAGAATAGATAGACTTTATTCGACACACACATTAAAACACAAGCTACAAGAAAAATATGAGAACATATAAACTTAACAAATGTGTGCCAAAACGGCGCCCGCGCAGCTGTGTCGTGAGACTGCCTGATATTAGGCACGCTGGTTTTCTATCTACTACACTGATTTATACAATATCCGACATAAATAAAAATCCAATTACATCACATACATTGATCTGACTCCCGAGCTAAGAAGCAATAATCACTTGTGTTACGGATATCAGAACCAACAGTAATATTAGAGATAAATACTAAATATTAGATTATTAACACCCAGACAATGAACGAATACAAGTTTCATCACACGAACGTTAGTCCTGGTGATCGAACCTACAACTCTTGGCGCATATGACAGGAACCAAATGCGCCATCGAGCCAGTCCAATTTCTTGCGGAGTTTTTATTTACTCACGAACTATCAACAGATCTGTTCAATCAAGTTTTGATGGTGGGGATTCTGATTATTTACGACTTAGCTACTTAATGAAGTAGCGATGTAAACAATACGTTGAAACATTGACGTTTAAAAGAAAAACAAAAATATTGGACATCGATATTCATAACTACAAACGATTCTACGATATTATGTTGATCGAGAATTCTTCTTTCTTTATTAAGCTATTCTTTACTTTTTTATTATTTCAGATTTACTTATTTCAAAAGCCAAATTACAAATTTCAGTTACTAAAAAATATTAAACATTTTATTTGTATTGTGTTGTGTTATACAGAGGTTCCTTAACTTTAAAGATAACGGAATACCAACCAATACCTTATATTTTATGGAACCCCATATCAAATGATTACAAATCAATACTGAAATGTATATAAGAATTTTTTTTTATACATAGTCCAGGCTGAATTCTTGCTAACTACCTACCTAGTTATGTAAAAGTAATGAGTTCTTATCATCACATATTTAGCGTTATCACAAAATCATATTTGTAACCGTGGTATATTTAACAGCTAACAATAAATGATAACTGATGACATTTATACGGAACTCCTAGGTTAGGGCATCCATGTTATAAAATAAAATAATAAATAAATAAATTAGATAAATATCAGACTACATCACATACATTGATCTGACTCCAAGGTAAGTAGCTTAAGCACTTGTGTTACAGATATCAGAATCAATAGTGGTATTACAAATATATACTTAAATATTCAATATTAACACCCAGACACAGAACAAACACAAGTATTCATAACATGAATGTTTGTCCTGGGTGTGGATCGAACCCACAACTCTTGGCGCATGGGGCAGGGTCACTACCGAATGCGCCATCGAGTCAGTCAAAAATGTTTATCGATTTCAGGTATGTGACCATTTACAAACAGTTGATGCCCTTTTTTAGGTACAGAATAGCACCTGTGTCATAGGGAGCCATTCTTCCTTAACTATATAATCATATGTAAATGCCTTAAATTAAACATATAACATACTTATGTTATACACAGTGTATACAGATTTTGATAGCATCTTAGTGAAATAAAAAAGTAGGTATGTATATATGTCGTCAATGTCTTTGCGGTGATGTTTTCAATATCGATGTTGTTTTTCAAATATACTAATATATTTATATGCATAGTAATGTCTACGTTTAAAGTTTTTGGACGATGTTTAGTTGTGAACAAAGAGCTTACCTACATTTTTTTCGGGCCACAAATCACCTTTCTGTGATCTGAATGTGATTGTGTAGGCGACGAGCTAGCCACTTGTCACTACTTTTTCACAATATTCCATCTAACACAGCCCATTGTCCCGTGTTGGTCTGGGACTTTAAAAGAATGTGCCAACTGTGTTTCTTGCCTAGCAAGTCGTAAAAGGCGAGTACTGGTATATCGGGTTTTGGGTATGTGATAGTGTAGGCGACTAGCTAGCCACTTGTCACTACTTTTTCACAATATTCCATCTAACACAGCCCATTGTCCCGTGTTGGTCTGGGACTTAAAAATAATGTGCCAACTGTGTTTCTTGCCTAGCATGTCGTAAAAGGCGAGTACTGGTATATCGGGTTTTGGGTATGTGATAGTGTAGGCGACTAGCTAGCCACTTGTCACTACTTTTTCACAATATTCCATCTAACCCAGCCCATTGTTCCGTGTTGGTCTGGGACTTAAAAAGAATGTGCTAACTGTGTTTCTTGCCTAGCATGTCGTAAAAGGCGAGTACTGGTATATCGGGTTTTGGGTATGTGATTGTGTAGGCGACGAGCTAGCCACTTGTTTCACAATTTTCCATCTAACTCAGCCCAGTTTTATTTTTGGCTGAATGTGATTCAAGGGGCCTGCTGTCCCTTTGACTCTGCCTACCCCTTCGGGGTTGTGGGCGTGATGTTATGTTATGTTTGTTTTACTTAATAAAAAAACATAAACATACAACAATTACATACACACGTACATAATGTAACGCATTTTCCCTGCGTAGGCAGGCAGACATCACATCCTTCCATTTGTTACGATCCTGACACAACAATTACAGAGAAGCGAAAACATCTGTTATAAAAATATAATGATATAATGTATACAGCCTAAACACACAGATCTATCTTTGACGCCTACGCACGTCAGAAAAATAATCTATTGGAGATAGAAATCGCTCTATTGTTAATAAACAAACAAATGTTTGAGCGAAATCGATTCGGTTTACAAACATTGCCTTTAATACTTTCGTCGAGTTGACAACTCGATTGTCTATTGTCAATTGTTTTTGTTTGAATGAAAATTATTTCGAATAGATCTTTGAGCAGAGGCTTAGTGAGATCATCTTATGCTAGAGACTGTATTAAGTCTATGGTTTTTGCGGCGGTTGTTAAGTAGAGTTTTTTTTCTGAAAAGTTTAAGATGTAATAATTTTATGTTAATTTAGACATACCGATTGGTTTATAGAGAAGGACCCCGGCTACGCATCGTAGAGCCCGGCTTCGATTCTAGCTAGTGCCAATTTTTCGTGTGATGAATACGGTTATTCGTATTCGAGTCATTCATTGTGTATTAACATTTAACATAGCATGAGTATATACAAATTTACTTAAATTGGAGTTTTGTTAGCTCGTGTATATGTTTATTAGTTTAGTTATTAGTTTAAAAAATATATAAAAATCGTAGGTGTCAAATAATATTGACTGTCTCGATGGCGCATTCGGTAGTGACCCTGCCCCATGTGCCTAGACTAGACTAGAGTTGTGTGTTCAATCCCCACCCAGGGCAAACATTCGTGTGATGAATACTTGTGTTTGTTCTGTGTCTGGGTGTTAATATGCAATATTTAAGTATATATTTGTAATACCACTGTTGATTCTGATATCCGTAACACAAGTGCTAAGACACTTAACTCGGAGTGGGATCAATGTATGTGATGTTGTCTGATATTTATTATGTATTCATATAAAAATAGAAGAATAACTAACTTAATGGCTATTTTAATATAGTTGTATGAATATTTTACCCGAATACCTACCCTGGGTTTCGTACGTAAGCCGTCTTATGAACAATTCGAAACTATTACCTACTTTATTTGAAGTTGACCGCGTCGTCGACGTTCGAGTTGAAAACTCTTTGAATATACTAGTAGCCATTACCAGACTTTCACAAACATTAAATATTGAAGAGACTTAAAAATATTAAAATAGAAAATATCGAGTTACTCTTTTAATATCGCACGTTAATAAAGAAGCAAAGAAAGTTTTAATGAAACAGCCTTGATTTTAGATTAAGAAAAACAGTTACTTATTAACAAAAAATTGTAAAGAAAAAAGTTAGAACGCTTTTATGTATTAAATTAAATTAAAATATTTAATTAAGGGTGGCTTTTCTAAATAAAAACCTGCGTAATAAACTTAGCCACACACTAAAGCTCATGACATAAAAAATACATAAAATTTTGATGAAAAAATCTAACAAATGGGGATTAATTTGGTGCTGACCTCAAACAATGTCACAAAGGGACGGAAAGTCAACAAAAAGTGGTCAAGTGTGGAGTGAGGGGCAATTTGCAGTTCCGTATATATCTTTGTTTAGGGAAAATTCAAATAATGGAGGAGAAGTAACTTGTTTGAGACATCCGGTAAAGTTGGGATTGGGAAAATGATCTTTGAAATCTTGAAGGGAAAGCTTTAATGTATGGGATGGTTTAAATTAATATATTCAATGAGAGTAGAATTATACTTGTCACTACTTTTTCACAATTTTCCACCTAGCCCAGCCCATTTTACCATGTTGGTCTGGGACTTAAAAATAATGTGCCAACTGTGTTTCTGGCCTAGCATGTCGTAAAATGCGACTAATGGTATATCGGGTTTGAGGTATGTGTTTGTGTAGGCGACAAGCTAGCCACTTGTCACTACTTTTTCACAATTTTCCATCTAACCCAGCCCAGTTTTGTTTTTGGCTGTATGTAGTTAAAGGGGCCTGCTGTACCTTTGACTCTGCCTACCTCTTCGGGGATTATGGGCGTGGTGTTATGTTATGTTATGTTAGAATTATAAAGAGGTAGGAATCTGTTTATACGAATTTTCCATTTATATGATACGATAAGTTGTCCCATGTTGGTCTGGGACTTGGCCCATGATGATCTGGGACAAAAAAAAGAATGTGCCAACTGTGGCTCTTGCCTAGAATGTCGTAAAAGGTGACTAATGGTTTACGGGCTTTTGGGTATGTGAATGAGTAGGCGACGACCTAGCCACTTGTCACTCCTTTTTCACAGCTTTCCATCCAATACAGCCCACTGTCCCATGTTGGTCTGGGACTTAAAAAGAATATGCCAACTGTGGTTCTTGCCTAGCATGTCGTAAAAGGCGACTAATGGTATATCGGGTTTTGGGTGTGTGATTGTATAGGCGACAGGTTAGCTGCTTGTCACAATTTTCCATCTAACCAGCCCGGCTTTATTTTTGGCTGAATGTGGTTGAAGGGGCATGCTGTCCCTTTGACTCTGCCTACCCCTTCGGGGATTATGGGCGTGATGTTATGTATAGTACGATATTTAAATACTAGGGATAAATATATCTTCTTAACCTTATCTTTGTTAACAATTTAGCAAAAGTACACGCGTTTTCAAACTCAAGTTTAAACAAAGTAGAAATGTTTTTTTGTAATAAATCTTCACGAGTTTTGTTATAATTTCAGGTACATAGGTACATACCTACATACCTTTGACCCCCTAAGTGGTAGGTAGTGCCTTAGGAGCAATAAGCTGCTGAAACCAAAGTAACATAGCATAACATAACATCACGCCCATAATCCCCGAAGGGGTAGGTAGAGTTAAAGGGGCAGCACCAAAGTAATGTCCGTATTAACATATTGAAACCATGCAGACTTAATATACTCGTATTTCATTGTATTTCGTTAATTGTACACACCACAGCACTTCATGCTAAACACTGCGTAGTCTTATTCCGTTGTGATAAGGGCTGTTTCGCAACAAAAATGTATAGCCTGATGTGCTGCCGTCTGTACATACAACGATGTTTCGGGTACAATTAATTCATATAATTTTTTATTTTTAATAAAAATCCTGATTTGTGAGACAAGTCATTTTCTTTTGCCTTCAATAAGCGAGGAATCAAAATTGATTTCTCGAACAATCAAGGTCTATTTTATATTGAGATGCCTACTAAATTGAATAAAAAACGGTTTCTAGATCCTGTTAAAGAAAGTCTATCTTTTCTTACAATCAAATTGGCTTTCGATATGGCGACACCCAACAAAAAGGGTTCAAGAAATGTTGAGGTATGCTTGAAATATAGAATTTTTTTTTGCTGTAGTAATAAGGTGACCACAGAAAATAAAATTTCTAAATTGCCTTGCCTTAATTGCATTTACTTCAAAAAGAGGGTTTTACAAAATAAATAAATGCACATATTTACATAATAACGTCCATAATTCCCGAAGGGGTGAGCTGAGTCGAAGGGGCAACTAACCCCCTTAGCCTCTTAATAACAAAACAAGATGGAACCAGGCTTCAAAAAAAAATAAGTAAAGTGAAAACCGTTCGAGTTCGTCTGAGACGAAACCGATATGTCAGCAGAAAATTAATTTCGCTATTTTGTCTACTGTCTGGGCAAACAGACGAGGGATTAATTAAAAGATGTAAGAATGACGACGTCTGGCATCCGGACTGATATTTTGTGTTGTTTTGTAAGATTTAATATGTTTACTGAATAAATTGTCAAGGTTAAATTGAGGAGTTTGGTGTTGGATGTTCTAGCTAGATAAAATGTTGAAGTAGCAAGTGAGGTGTGTAAGGATCGTGCCATATGGCGTTCCGTTCTCTCTGCCTACCCCTAGTTAAGTTAGTTAGTCATATAAGCTAAATTGTTTTCATGGAATAACACAAACTATATAACAGCTAATTTGACTGGCTCGATGGCACGTTCGATGATTCGTGACCCTGCCCCATGCGTCAAGACTTGTGAGTTCGATCCTTACCCAGGACAAACATTGGTATGAAGAATACTTGTGTTTGTTCTGTGTCTGGGTGTTAATATTGAATATTTAAGTATATATTTGTAATACCACTGTTGATTCTGATTTCCGTAACACAAGTGCTTTAGCTACTTACCTCGGTGTCAGATCAATGTATGTGATGTCGTCGGATATTTATTATTTATTTATTTAAAATATATATTCTGATGTGTAATGCACAAAGCCACAAAAAAACCTAAGTGCTTGCGCATGCAAGCCACCGACATGTTGCGCGGGCTCACGTTGTGGCGGGTTGTGCCGGCGGGCTGCGTCGGCGGGTTGTGCGGCTTTGGTGTGTATTGCGCTTTACATATGAAACCACATAAGAAATGAAAGTATTTATTAACTTTGTTATTTATGACATTGTCAACATTTCAACAATTGCTAAGCGCGGTTGATCTATGACACGAAGGAAAAAGTGTAGATTACCAAATTGTATATATGGAAATCTACTATGGCCTTTTTTTTTGGCTGCACGATTTGTGCATTGGCCACGGACAGTTTACTATACTTAGTTTTAATTCTGGCAACCACTGTTGGCTGTCACAAGTTTGCTGATGAAACATCAATATAATAGAAACTTAAACCCAGGTGGTCAAAAAACTAATGAAATAGTCCATTTTCCAAGGCCTACTTCGTAAGACAATTCAGAAAGTAGGTAATTCCCGTCATTAAGTAGACTGAAATTTGTAAGCGTAGTTTTTATGTAACTCGATGGCGAAACCATTAATCCGCCTGACTGCAGTTGGGCAGTATCCTTTGCCCTTGACTACTGCAACTGCAATAGCCTATAGGCTATTGCTTAAGGCGTTGCACTTGTGTTAGCTAGAAAGAGACAACATGTCAGTAACATGCTCTATAACCTAATTATGCTTGTAATTGTCTTTGCTACTTTCAGTCGATGAAGAAATTTAATGATTATATTATCAACATTATGTTTTGCTTGACCTGACCTTTGCAACTCTTAAATGCGCTATATGCATCGCGTAAATACCAAAAAAATTGGATCACTGTTATACTTATTTATTATGCATGACTTTTTCCCTCACCGCTGAGCTAGTGGTATCAAAACATATTTAGATTTAAAAATCCAGATGGGTGTACCCGGTTTTGAAGCAGTACCCCGTGCATGATTGGGGTATGTTCTTACCATTGAGCAATACTCCTTAGTTATACATAATATGCCTATAAGTATTTAATTATCCGAAGGTATGGGAAGTTCCAGCATTGTGATCAAATCTAGTTATTAGGTACCACACATGAGTACCAATACGTTACTTTGGTTTCAAATTAAGTAACCGAAGAAATACGAATTTGTCAATAGAACAGTGAAGAAGACAATAAATATCATTAAATTAAGTACCGAAAAGGTTTTCCTAAATACAAAGTAATACGTAATACAATGCTCCTCATTTATTGCGACCTGAATGGACTCGGCCCTTGAGTGCTCAATGTAATTTATCCTCAATACCTTATTTATCGAGAAAAATCCCCTAAAAGTCGGCTAGAATATTCCGACAATGCAAAAAGCTATTTTTTCCTTTACCAACCTCACAGTCGACCTTCGCTGCTGACTAATAAAAAAATGGTCATTTTTTCATGGTTCTTCAATAGGGTTAGCACTTGCATTGGACTTGCTGAGTGTGCAAGGCTTGGCAATACATTTGTTGACCTTTTGGTTTGACAGAAATTGCTTCAAAATTAGTTGCACTCGAAAAATCTAGTTCTATCGTAATAATAACGGAGCAGAAACAAGATATAACGATACAAAGTGGACAGTTTATACATTAATGTATTGGACAATGAAAGACGCTTGCAATATAAGGGGTTTCACTTCCGAACCGACCCTTTGAAAGTTTTATTAGGGTTTCACTGTACCGGCAGCATAGGGGACAACAGCGCGACATCTTGGTACTCCGTCGTCAGCTGCGAATCCTCAAAAATTCGAGCTGTACTTAGTAATCGAATAAATAAATGCTTCGGCTTGATTATCTTTTCTTTACGCTGGCTTACTTTAAGTATATTTTTATACATATTGGTGACACAGGATTGGTGTGTCAGTCTGGAGATTTTTTTATTATTGGAGAATTTATTTTGTTGAACCCATGGAAACACGTCATGTATTTTGTACTACCCTGCTTCGGGTGAGCTGGGTGGCTATGTGGGACTCATAGGAGCCTCAAAACTGAGGCCCCCTCCGGCCAAGTTGACAACAGCCAGGATATACTTACTAAAATCTTAATAAGTATCGTCTAGGTCCTATCAACTGGGAACTAAAGTCTTGGCATGTTTCTTCCTAAGATTTCAGTGTATACCGCAGCGTCTTTTGGTTCTAGGAGATCCATGCGATCGTCAACCCTACCACCGCATAGCACGTGACATTGAAATCGCTGCGATTACCTAAGTCCGTTCTGAGCTGTTTTTCGATAAAATCTGTATTGCCTCGAACTCATTTTTTATTTTTAATCTTCAATCTGAAAGTTTGACTAATGCCTTTTCTTGGATTTATGTCGTGAACGAATAGAACGATATTCAAATAATATCGCTCGTTCATTGTTTTTATTGAGTTCAAATAACGCAATTTGTTTGATCTTCTTTGTTTGATATTCTGCTATTCAGTTTATTAAAATTTCGCGTTGACGATGATCCTAAATGTAATTAATACTATTGAATAGAGTGCTTAGACTTTCGTCATCCTCACATGGAAACACAACACAACTTAATTACAGTTTCTTAATTATTTATTGATTAATGGAAACCATCCCTACTAATATTATAAACGCAAAAGTTTGTATGGATGGATGGATGTTTGTTACTCTTTCACGCAAAAACTATAGAATGGATTTTAATGAAACTTTACAATAGTATAGGTTATACACCTGAATAACATATAGGCTATGATTTATTTTTATTAGGGTGTAGGTATAAGCTGCATTATGGTAAAGTTTCATTAATATCCAATAAATAATTTTAGAATGAAAGAGTAACAAACATCCATCCATACTTACAAACTTATGCGTTTATAATATTAGTACCTAATCAATAAATAAAGTAAATGATTACGTTTCACTCATTCGACTGACTGGTCTCATAAAAAGTATTGGCTCAAAAATATCAACTGATCGACAGCAAAGAACAAGTTTAGCAAAATTAATTTAATTAAAGCGTGACAATGTTACGTCAAAGTGACTTTCGCAGTTATAATATTAGCGACAATAGATAAATTATATTCATAAGGATCATTCTTATGGTGAATCAAAACAACGTTCAAGTTGATAAATAAGAAAGAAAAAGTTATTTTTCTCGACGTAACTTCCATTCCTTAGTATAAGGGCTCTTGAAGGGTGAGTATTTAGGTTAATGAGTAATGCACTCTCGCTTATGTAAGTTTCAAGTTAAGCATGTTGTCAAAGCGTTCTCAGATGGACGTCTTAATTAGTGCGGATTTTGTCTTGAAGATTAATTTATGAAGTAGGTACAATATAATATGCAGATATAAATGAAATAGGCTAGATGATAAATCAGTTAGATTATAGAAAAATATTTGACACGTATTTTTTTATTTATTTATCAAACAAACATTGACGAAGATACAATGCATTCAAGTTGCGCGTGACTACATGCTTTCGTACAATTTTTACAAAATGGTGACGTCGCAAGCCCCCACTCCAAAACTTTTATGCTTTTTATTTTTGTGATTTTGTGTTCATTTGATAAAGCAAAAAAATATGTGTCTAGTATTTTTGCATAATCTAACTGACGGACTAAATAGAATTATAGTTTTTTAATGCAGTCATCATCCCTATCGGTTTAATTAATTTAACATGAATTTGATTTAAAAAGCTAGGATTGCTGGCATGATGGTGTGTAGGGAATGATTGACAAAATTTGTGCCCTGACTCGAAGACTATAAAGTAGTCTACAAAAGCAGTAACTTAAGTCCCTTTCAATTTTCATGACCCACTTCCATACATGAATCGTATGGGCAGCCGAGTCGAACGTCGCCGTAACGCGTGTTGCGACACCCATTATTTATTCATTGAATGGTAACACATACATAGACAATTCGTGTTACACACAATACTGAGCGATACATACGAATATTAATGTTACTAGTTGCCATGTCCCATGTTGGTTTGGGACTTAGAGAGAACGCGCCAACTGTGTTCCTTGTCTAGCATGTCGTAAAGGCGATATATCGGCTGTGGTATATCGGGTTTTGGGTAACGATTGTGTAGGCGACGAGCTAGCCACTTGTCACTACTTTTTCACAATTTTTCATTTGACCCAGTTCAGTTTTATTTTTGGCTAAATGTGGTTAAAGGACTAAATTACCTTAAATTTAAAGATATAACCAAATTAAATTAACAATTTGACATGTTGTTGGTCGGGGACTAAAAAATTATGTGCCAACTGTGTCTCTCGCTTAGCATGTCGTTAAAGGCGACTAATGGTATATGGGGTTTTTGGTAGGTATGTGATTGTGTAGGCGACGAGCTAGCCACATTATATTTAAGTCGCAGACCAACACGGGACAATGGGCTGGGTTAAATGGAAAAATTGTGAAAAGTAGTGACTAGCCTACACAATCACATACCCACAACCCCATGTGCATCTTATGAGTTTTATTTCGACACTAGCTGTGCCCGCGGTTTTACCTGCTTTATGGTATATAGTTTACAGCCTTACTCGATAAATGGGTTATCTAACACTGAAAGAATTTTTCAAATCGGACCAGTAGTTCCTGAGATTAGCGCGTTCAAGCTAACAAACAAACAAATTCTTCAGCTATATAATCTTCTAATATATAAAATTTCCACGTCACAATGTTAGTTACCGTACTCCTCCAAAACGGCTGAACCGATTTTGATAAAATTTTGTGTGCTTATCGGGTAGGTCTGAGAATCGGCCAACATCTATTTTTCATACCCCTAAATGCTAAGGGTGGTCCACCCCAAAGCTATAACTTGAGAACGGCTTTACCGATTTCGCTGATTATTTTTTAGTTGTGTTTTTTATTGTCATGAGAAGCCTTCACTCTTATGACAGAAAAACAGTAAAAAGTTGCGCGGTAAATTAAAAAAAATGGGTATTGAAAATCTGAGAACGGGGCGTTACGAAGTGCGCCGGGTCAGCTAGTATTAGTATAGATTTCTTTAAAAAACACTTCCTGCTTGATATCAAACCACGTGACCTCGTGATTGAGAGCCGTGCAACCCTGAAAGAGCTGTTTAGAATATTTCTTTTATGAATACCATTAGCGCCACAGTGTTGGCTTATTAGGTCACGAAGTTCGTGTCACAGGCTGACCTTCATCCTTTAGGCATTAAGTGGATACAGGCCTTTCGTACCAATTACTTTTCTAATTTAAATTCATCGGCAAAAGGAACTTGGGAAGGAATTTCTCGATTCTGGAAATTTGTAAAAATTTTTTTTTTAACGGAATTAATCCGGCGGTGCGCAGTGCCGTCTTAAACCTATTGAAGGCGCTGGGCTCATTAAGAAAATAATTGTTCTATTGGTAAATAGAACAATTAATTTCCTTATGTGCCTAGGTGCAACGTTGCACTAGGGGGTCCTCTCAGTCGCCTGGGCACGTGCCCAGTGTGTGAAAACAGTGAGGAAAATTGCTTATTCAAAGAACTGTGGTAGTAAATATGACCCAATTTCTCGGATTCTCCTAAGTCACGAAGGCTGTACCAGTTGTTTCAAAGTTATAACTGCACTAGCTAAAAAAATCTATCTATGCGAACATTAGATACTAAAACATAAAGCTAGGATAATTATAACCTTTGGGGACTGGTCTGCTCTGGTCGGGTCATATATATATTTTTTCTTAGTAATTATACATTTTTATTATCTTATTTCACACCAGGCCCACTTTGAAACATGGTTCAAAGTTAAATATGATTCCTTTGTTAACACTGTTGTTGAAAAGAGTAACTACCGAGTTTCTTGCCCGATTCTTCTCGGTAGATGCAACATTCCGAACCGGTGGTAGAATCATATCTCTTTCAACTGTTTTTGACGATTTATAAGTGTTTCTTAGAAACCTATATAAATTAAGAATATTTTGACTTTGACTTTTGACTTTTGATAACCAGACTTTTCCATTTTTTATATTCGTATAGATACGAATTTAAAAAAGTACTCGTTAATTTTTAGCAATAGTTAGACCTTTCTGAGTGCAGACAAGGCGGCCATCTTTTATTAATTAGAACCACTTATTAAGAAAGTCTGCGGCTTGCTAATTTATGCCGTGTCCCTGTTGAGGAATTTGAATACGAACCATTCTTAAGTTGAAATTAGTAGCATATTTTGTACTGCTCCTGTTATTACAAATTCAGATTCAAGTCTAAGGAACTGATACATTCACAAATATCTTATTAGCCTGTTGGTCGAGTGGTCAGAGACACTGGCCACGAAATCGAAGGTCGCGGGTTCTTCCTGCTAGGGTTAAATGTTTCGTCTGATGAACATAGACATTTATACTCGAGTCATGGATGTTAATAAACATATTTAAGTACGTCTATCCGTTCGCCTAGTATCCATAGCACAAGCACAAGCTCAGTTTGGGACTAGGGAATTGATGTGTCAGTCTGATTATGAGAAATAAAGTAGCGTCCTTACTCCAGCGGTTACGCGGCTCCTCGAACACCATTCTGTTAATCATCGCAGCCCGCAGTAGCTGCCCCATCCAAAAACACTGTGTGGATGTTGCTATCGGTTTGGTGACATAATACATTTTTAATATTTTAATGTGTTATTTGTCCCATGTTGGTCTGGGACTTAAAAAGATTATGCCAACTGTGTTTCTTGCCTAGCATGTCGTAAAGGCGACTAATGGTATATGGGGTTTTGGGTATGTGATTGTGTAGGCGAAGAGCTAGCCATTTGTCACTAATTTTTCACAATTTTCTATCTAACCCAGCCCATTGTCCCATGTTGGTCTGGGACTTAAACATAATGTACCATCTGTGTTTCTTGCCTAGTATGTCGTAGATGACGACTAATGGTGTATCGGGTTTTGGGTATGTGATTGTGTGGGCGACAGGCTAGCCACTTGTCACTACTTTTTCACAGTTTTCCATCTAACCCAGCCCAGTTTTGTTTGTGGCTGAATTTGGTTAAAGGGGCCTGCTGCCCCTTTGACTCTGCCTACCCCTTCGGAAATTATGGGCGTGATTTTATCTATGTAATGTGTTATTTTGTGATTCTCCTACATGTTTTTTATTTTTATTTTTGGAATTTGAATGTATGGAAATTTATTTTTTGAATTTAAGGTTTATTTTTATTATCTAAATATAGGTAGAAGAGTCACTTTCTTGCTTATAATATTATAAAGGGTGCGACAAACTAACATTCTGGATGACATCAATCGGCACTTAATAAATTTTGGCAAAGCCCGCTCTAACTACTTAATAATTTAAGCTGCAAATCTATTTAAAGCGATCCAGTTTAATCCCGACCACTGATGCTTAGTAATTGACATCGGCAAAATTAATCTCCATTTGCTTCCCGGCTGAATGACGTGCGGTATTATCAGAATTTGTTATCAGATACTCCAATTTATACCTTAACTACTACATTTCAAACCACCTATATTTACTGAAAATCCCAGAAACTAAAAGACGACCACGGAAATTCTAGAATTTCACCACATACTCTGAAAATCTAGAAAGTCACTAAGTTCTTGATCCTTACCTTACTTATCCTTACAAATTGATAGGCCCGTTGGTCGAGTGGTCAGAGACCCTGGCCACGAAACCAGGGGTCGCGGGTTCGAATTCCGCTAGGGGCAAATGTTTCGTGTAATGGACATGGACATTTGTACACTTGGATGTATATGAACGTATTTAAGTATGTCTATCTTATTTGAATTGGTGTGTCAGTCTGGAGAATTTATTATTTATTTATTATTATTAATATGTTACTTTTGCCTTTACATCAATATTCTGTCTGTGCTATAACAATGTCTCCTCGTTACGTACGACCCAGCTGATAAAAATCAGCGGTCTTAGACTTTAAACTAACTTTTAAAAAAAGGCTACTGTTTATCTCATAAAAATGTATGGGAATCGTAGGACACAGGATAATATCTGGAACATATTGAATGTCATACGGGGAAACCCACTAGCAAAAGATAGAAGGATTTTTTTTACCCCGGCAATCCAAATCCCAGCCAGCTTCGTCTGCAGCCGGTGCCGCGACTGGCTGGCAAGACACTCGTCACGGCCAACTCGGGGTCCCGTAGTTTCAGCCCTGGTGGTCCAGGTCTAGGGCTTAGGTACTGAGCCCTCTTGGTTCGACAAACCGAGGACCTCTACAGGGAGGAGTAGAAACTAGCTGATGGATTGGAAATTTCTATTTGGTTCTTATAAGTACAAAGTCACTACTTAATGTGTTGTATATTTTCTGTAATTCACTTTCTTCGAATCCAAGTCTGTCCATTCAAGTGGTCTAGCGCAACCGATCCATATATTGCCTAATCGATTTATCGAATGTTATGTACACGCTGTTCGTAAACTCTTACGTTGGGTACTGCGCGGGCGCCGTCTAAATTAACGTCGGTATTCTAAATTTCGTTCACTCCTCTCGTATCTAAGAATTACAGTTATTGAAAGAGTTTTGGAAGGGGGCTGCAATGTAAAGTATTGACCAAGAAAGGTCGAAGTCACAAATACACAAAAAACTAAAAAAGAAAACATTTATAAAATATTAAATTTGATTTGATATTATCAATCTCGTTTATAATCGTTATTCGTTTATAATCGATCTCGTTTAACTGACTCGAGGGTTTAAAAAATATAAATAGATTTTTTTTTCTTTGAAAATAGTTAGATCTGGTTTTATACATTTGCGACTCCTTTGTTAAATGATATTATCTAAAAATTGCAATGTTGATATTTTTAACAGCTTTTTTTTTAAATCGACATACCAAAGTAGCCATGGATTTACAGATTCCATTTAAAAAAAAATTCTCTTTGTTTCTTTATGTTTTTTGAGGACAAAATGACGAAGAATAATTTAAAGCGTGACAATTAAATTTGCAACAAAGAAAAAACAGAAACACAATTTCAAAACTTCCTCAAGTATTCACTTAATTGCAAATAGAACGATGAGTTAGCTTGCCTCTTTCGAGTTTTCCTCAAGTTAAAATGTGAGAATATGAACCAATGTGAGAAATTGGTAACTCCATCCGAAAAAATGCAATTAACATCAAACGCAACTTGTAACAGCCATCATAATTGGAATGGGCTTCACATCCATAAATATACAATAGAAGGCAATTAGACCGGCTTGATTGAATGTTTGTACCGACTCGGTTAAGCTCTTTAAAAGGCTTGTTTTCGTAACTATTAATCATTAAATGAATTTATAGATTCGTTATCTGGAATAAAATGTGTTCTAAATAAATTGTTGTCTATATAATAATGGCCTGTATAGGTATTGCATTATTATTTTATTATACTTGTATAACTTATTATATAAGGATAACCTTATTATCCATATCATCATCATCTTCCTAGCGTTATGTCCCGTGCTTAGACGGGGTCCGCTTAGACCATGATCCAGGATTTAGCGAGTCTGGTAATTACATTGAAGCGACTGCCGATCTGACCTTCGTAACCCTTACATAGGGGAACCAGACAATTTTTGGATCATGGTTACAAATTCAAAGTTGTTTGAATTTGCAGGTTTCATCACGATGTTTTCCCTCACCGTCGAGCTAGTGGTATAAATATGTACATAGATTTTTTAAAATCTAGAGGTACATGCCCGGGTTTGAACCCGCACTCCTCGGTTAAGAGGCGCGTGTCCTTACCATTGAGCTACCACCGCTCCCCAGCCATATTATCCATATAACCTAACTTAAATTCATTTTTTCAAGCTTATCTGTCCCCAGACTTTGTCATTTGGGTATTGGAGGTGTGCGTTCATATGTATATATGCTAAAAAAAATCTATAATATTGAAATAGGGTAGGAGGAGTTGTTCTAAGGTCTTTAATTAAACATAGGTAGTCAGTTGTCATAGAAGAGATGGTTGAGAGTCTGACAAGGTTACGTAATAAATAAATATCAGACGACATCACATATATTGATCTGACTCCGAGGTAAGTAGTTTAGCTTAGCACTTGTGTTACGAATATCAGAAAAAATAGCGGTATTACAAATATATACCTAAATATTGAATAGTAGTAATAGTATTCATCACACGAAGGACAAATATGTCGTGGGTGAGGATCGAACCCACAACTCTTGGCGCATGAGGCAGGGTCACTACCGAATGCGCCATAGAGATTGTCAATAATAGGTACGTTAAAAGGTAGGTAGTTCACCAAAATAGGATCATTAATTCTATCCTGTTAAAAATAGAAGATAATATATTCACGTCACGTCGCGTTCAAAAATAAAATCGTTAAAGATCCAGTCCCAAAATGCCTTTTCCTTGTCAACAGTTTTTTGCCGCGCCAAAAGTACAGTTTTCCAAATTTTTTACACTGAAAGTAATTAGCGAGTCAAATTAAGATTTGCCCCGTAAAAAGTTTTGCTAACAAAAATTAAGCCATCATTAGCGCGAGAAGCCGACTGCAAAACACCAAGGTTATTATAATTACTGAGTTGCAAATATGTACTCTATCGGGGTGTGTGGTTTCGTAAAATATTGCAGAAAAATTACTATCGATATCCTACTTAGGGTTCGCGGTAGCGAGTACAATGCGAGATTACAGCTGTATGCAGCATTATGATAATATTAGCTTCTGCCCGCGGCATTGCTGGCGTGGCACATCGATAAAATTTAGCTTACGTGTTATTCTAATGTATAAGCTATACGTGTTATATATGTGTTATTCTAATGTATGGGCTGGGTTAGATGGAAAACCAGACAGTTTGAAACAGGTACACAACCCTAGTTGTTTGAATGTGCCGGTTTTATCACGACGTTTTCTATCTCTGATGAGCTACTTATATAAATACGTAGATTTGTTAATATAGATTCGCAAAATCCAGAGGTACGTGTTTGAAACAAACCTCGGTAAGATGCGCATGAGCACTGACCTACCCCCGCCCTGGTGGTTGCTGCTAGTAAAGCACTAAATTGTCTAGACATATTATGTCTTATACTCCAACACTGGCATTACAGCCAAGTTGTTCTATGTGGGCCAGTGTTACCACACAGCAACGATGCCTGTCTGTAATGTTAATTGTCAAATCTCACGCGACCCGATCAATTGTACTGAATTTGAATCTTAATTAACTGTGTTGCGTCTTCTGGGATTACGAGTAACGAAGGCTACGGTTTTACGATAAGCTTTTTGACATTCATCACTTTTAAATGTTTGAACACTGACAAAATAAATTTAAATATATGTGTTTTTATTCTTTATTTCCGTTCATTAGTAGACTTTCAATAGGATTTAGTTATGCAATATAAGTAAGGAATATACATTAGTTTAGTTTGCTTGTATATATTACGTAGAATATCTAGCTAACTAGATCAATGTGCACGTCAAATTGCAGTTTATTTCGATCATCCATCGAGCCGGTAAGTATTGGACAAATGCTTTGGGCGTTTGTCCAATATTAGTTAACACTATTATATTCATCAATATTAGTTATTATCCAATATTAGTTAACACTATTATATTCATCAATATTAGTTATTGTCCAATATTAGTAATCACATTAACACTTACTATATTAGTTAGATAAACGAATGCATGTTAGTATCACGTGTTGGTAAAAACCGTGCAACATTATTGCTAGTAATTAACTTTTAATACCAATAGGAATGCATGCATTTAACTCCACTAACCTAGAAAAACCAACTATACAACTTTGTAGAAGAGAAACAGTAGAATCACGAAACATTAAGAACAATGCACGTTTTATAAATTATTTATATAAATACAGAGTCCTTTTTTGTTTGTTTACGAGGAGGTGAAAATCCGTCATGGATCGCTGCCCATACCGCAACTGTTGCAAGGGCAGTGATGCCGGACTCTTTACGACTAAACACTCGCTCCCCGAATGTGCCGACCCTTCCATATGTTGAGGAGGTCGTGGGTACGCCGTCGTATCTTCCACAACCCCATCAACGGCATCTTTGCAGACACTACACTCACAATACGCGTCTAAAGTATATAAGTTGTCCTAGATGTTGCCAAAAGATTTATTGAAAAATTATCAATAAAAATTTTATCTTACTTAAAATAATTTCACCATAAAGACCTTGGTAACCACTTAAATAATTGCATGTCAAAAATAATAGGTTTCTTTACAAAGGAAACTAGGCATTTTAAATAATTTTCCATGTAATTTATTCAAATTGGAACCAAATGGTCTGAATTAGTTCGAAACCAATTTTTTCGCTATGACGCCACAGGAGACATTTTTCATTTAGTATTGTTAAAAGACGGTATGGCAGTGGAAGTACTAGTAATTCCCAGAGCTGTGAGCAGAGAATGGTGTAAGTCAGAATGTTACAGCGATTCTATATAAACATCTTGATTTAAGGAATAGCAATTATAGCGATGTTAGCTTAATGGTTAGTGGTTAGGACATGCTCCTCATATGCTGTTTTAATGGCTTCTGTTTCAATTCAAATGGGTGCTGGTTCAAATCGGTCTTGTATATCCGAATTTTCCGAATCTGAGGGCTCATTCAAATAACAATGGTCGTTTGGCCATGAGGCAATTAGTCTGGTTAGTGTAGGTAATGTACCTGTCTGCGGCCTGCAGGGGGGCTCCGAATACTCCTGAGGTATCCCTGCCTGTTGTAGGAGGCGACTAAAAGGGCCATTGAGGTCGTGGGAGCTAGCGGGGAAGCCTTCTAGCCCTCAATCGTCCCCAGAGAAGGCAACAGCTCGCGTGTTACACCCGGTCCGTTAGGATAGAGTACAGTCTGTGTTGTCGCACACACCACACTAGGTGTTCTGGGGGAGAATCTCTCTCCCTCGAGATGGGCCGCTAGGCGGCAGCGCGCGCTGCGTAGACTTTTCGAGATGAATCCCGACAGTGGGGATCCCGTTAGTTTTGCGTTCAGCGCCCGAAGAATGGCAGCCGTGAGGTAATGTACCTGTCTAAGGGTGACAAAGGTCAGTTTGGCAGTCGTTTAATAAAAAAAACTAGACATGCCAAATCATGCAGCGAACCCCGAATAAGTTTTAATTATTCAGGGGTGCTTGCAACTAAGCTAGAATAAAATAATCTGTGACCAAAGTATCTGCTTAAACAATAAAAGATATTAACACATGTTAGACAAATAAATGAATACGAAATATTCTTGAGCACAGGAAAATATATTTGAATACTATTCATAGGTATATCTCATATCCAATATTGGCGCCAATAAAATATTAACACGGGGTGAAAATAAAATTAAAAATATTTCTTTGAACACTGTTATATTTATAGCACTGTGAAAATACAGAAAAAATATTTAGAAACTTTTAAATCGAAATCGAACACTGGCGACACACTAACCCAAAAAATACGCCGGGAAGCGAAAATGATTGCATAATAATTCCATTTTTATCTCTCGCTCCATCCTTAGGCTTTCGTCAAATCCCTTTACGAAAAAAACCGTATTCATTTTAATTTGTCCTCGAGAGGTTTTGTGTCCTTTTGAGTCTTTAGGCTTGATTTATTGCCCGCATCCATTCCGGGCCTTTGCGCCCCAGAAGGCTACACTACAGAAAATAATTTTCATTTTGCCTCACCTTATTTAGATGATTGTATTGTTTTTGTTGAACGGATAGACATACTTAAATACGTTAATAAACATACATGACTCGAGTAAAAATGTCCTTGCTCATCACACGAAACATTTGCCCCTAGCGGGATTCAAACCCGCGACCTTCGGTTTCGTGGCCAGGGTCTCTGACCACTCGACCAACAGGCCAGTCAAATTCATTCAATCATTATTTTTATAGTAAGTACTCTAATGCTAGACAACTGAACTAATTTTCAGTTGTAACCAATTTAATATACCTATAGGCATTAGCCTATTGTATTAAATTGGTTTTTAGACAATGGATGATACCTAAAGGGCAAATCTTTAATAATTAATTTTGTATTCTAAGTATAATTTGATTATGAAATATAAATTTTCAATAATAGAGTTTTCTTATTGATATTGTAAACCAGATATTGAGATGTCTTTTGTTTTATTTCAACAAGTTCATTGTTTTCCTAAAACTATAGCACAATAATTGAATTTCTTTATTACAGGTACGTTTCATTGCGAATATAATAACGCCTTTCAAAATCAGTAGTAATTCTGCTAAATGGTAAGTGAAATGATCAATTTTAATTATTAGTTCATACCAAAACACAAGTCGAAATTTAACTAACTCCTACCATTGTTAAAAAGAATAATAGAAAATACTAAATTAGACATTTAGACTAATGTATTAGTGTTACTTATAGTGATTATTATAATTCTAGATGGCTCATTGTTTTGTAATGCTCTTGCAGACAATCAACAATACTTCGTACGTGACATAATTATTATTGACATAGGTGCTAAGCGTGTAAATTAGATACCACTTAGAATTTTTAATTTTATCGACCTAAATACGTTCAATAACGGATTTTAGTGTTCAAAATATATATGACTAGCTGTGCCCGCATTTTCACCTGCGTTTATAGATCATGTTATATAGGCTTCCTCGAAAAATAGGCTAATTAACACTGATATTTTTTTTCAAATCGGACAGTAGTTCCTGAGATTAGCGCGCATACAAGCAAACAAACACACTCTTTAGTCTTTTAATCTTAATATATATAAATGACGCGTCACGTTGTTTGTCCGCGATGGACTCCGACACTACTTAACCGATTTTAATCGAATTTGCACACCGTGTGCAGTTTGATCCAACTTGAAAGATAGGATAGCTTACATCTCAATTTATTTGACCCAATTATGTGTAATTGACTGTTAGGCGGAACGGAGTTCGCCGGGTCTCTCTCGAGAGAACACCAAAAAGGTCCATGAAATATCCGTTAACAGCAAACCGTCTACAAGCCAGTTAATTTAGTAAAACCGCAGCTAAGCTGGGCCGATCATCCCTCAGCGCTATCAGCCGCAGACCTTCATGCGACCCGCGCATTCAGATGATCGATTGACGCCGAGGCATTTTTTGAAGGTTTAACCTAAGCCGAGGGTAACAGGATGAGGAGGAAATTGTAATGAGAGGGAAGGACGGGAATATTTTATAAAGCGCAATTGAACGGTGTGCGGACAAATCGGTTTTTGTGAGCGACGGTAGTCCGTCGGAGCTTTTCAAAGTAATCTCGTCTCTAAAGTAGCTTTAGGGGTGATTTTTCAACAGACAGATTTTTATTTAGGGCCGAGTTTTTAATGGCCAGATATGAATTAACTGACTGATAAAGTATAAAGTCACCAATTTGCGGATGTCACACGGTATTCTACTTAGGAAACAGGCAATGACATTTTACAATCATCCGAATTGTGATTAATTCGATTGTTATCTTTTAACTGACTGTTGAAAAATCAGCCCTTAAAATGATAGTAATCGAATAAATCACAATCCGGATGATTGTAAAATTAATTGTCTGTTTCCTAAGTAAAATGCCGTATGACATCCGCAAATTGGTGACTTTATACTTTATCAGTCGGTTAATTATTATCTGACCATAGAAAAACGGCCCTAACAAATTAAAAATACAAGCTTGTTTCTGCTATATATCCACAACTCCCCAAATTGGAAGGTTAATGTGTTTTTGGTTAATAGCTACTGGATCTCATTTCGAGGTTTTGTCAATATTGTGTAGTATATTGAGTTTCATCAATAACACGGGGTTAAATTGCTTTTTTGGAGACTGTTCTTCTCCTCATATATCAGTGACGGCAAACCAATGGCACGCGTGCCATTGCTGGTACGTAGTACAAAATGTTAGGTATGCATTAAGTTGCAATGTTGGCACCAGCAACGCAGCTGGTCCCAGCAAACTTGGATCCAGCAAAAATGCCTGAATTGCAATCTCTAGTACGCATTCTATTTAAGAGATCATAGATTTATCAACAACCATAATATTGACTTCAAACACCTGGCACTTCATGAATTAATTCTTTAGAAAATGTTAAATGCTTTGGCACGTTTGTTCAAAAAGGTGCGTCACCCCTGCTATAGATTTTGCAACGTGACCTTTGCCTAGCATGTCGAGAAAAACGGCTTAAGGCATGTTTGGTCAATATCTGTTGGCCTAACCACATTATCACAATCTAGCCAAACTGAATTTGATTCTTAAAATAAATTAAATAAAAATCATTTATTTTAGGCCAAATAACCCATAAAATTAAAATACGAAGTGAAATTAAAATTAAAATTAAATTTAAATTAATACATACATAACATCACGCCCATAATCCCCGAAGGGGTAAGCAGAGTCAAAGGGGCAACATGCCCCTTCAACCACATTCAGCCAAAAATGAAGCCTCGCTGGGTAAGATGGAAATTTGTGAAAAAGCACTGACAAACGGCTAACTTGTCGCCTACACAATCACACACCCAAAACCCGATATACTATTATTCGCCTTTTACGACATGCTAGGCAAGTACCACAGTTGGCATATTCTTTTTAAGTCTTAGATCAACAGGGGACAGTGGGCTGGGTTGGATGAAATGCTATGAAAAAGGAGTGATAAGGGGCTAGCTCGTCGCCTACTCTGTCACATACTCAAAAGCCCGTAAATCATTAAATTAATTTTTGGTTAAAACTGGTAAATATGCATTTTAGACTCTGCTTTTATAATTAATATTAGAAGACACAAATCTCCGCCCACCTTTTAAATTATTAATACCCTAATTAATACATAAACGGCGTATTATTTGTAATAACGTTGTTACAGTAAATTGGTTTGTTACCGCGGCGGGGTAATTTATTGCTAAAGTTACTTTCGTCTACAATGGAATTATTAATGAGGCAAGACTCTTCGTCTGATTTTTACCGTCAAGTTGAAGATAAAGAGTTGCGGATAAAGCCATTTATCTTTTATTTCCTTTGTTTATTTGGCCCATGTTGGTGGTTCTTGCCTAGCATGTCGTAAAAGGCGACTAAAGGTATACTGAATTTTGGGGATGTGATTGTGTAGGCGACAAGCTAGCCACTTGTCACTACTTTTCACAATTACTATGTAAACCAGCCTAGTTTTATTTTTGGCTGAATGTGGTTAAAGGGGCCTGCTGCCCCTTTGACTTTGCCTACCCCTTCGGGGATTATGGGCGTGATGTTATGGTATGTATGTTGGTGTTTAAAAATGTATCAGCTGAATTCCTTGCCTAACGTGTGGTTAAAGATGGCTTATAGTGCATTGGTAATGGGTTTGTCTTTGATGGTCTCTGTTCTCTATTTTCACAGTCCTAGACTTCATTTCATCTTTGATTTAACCAAAGTGAAAGAGTTTAGTTAAAGAGGTTTGATGATCTTTGGACTCCGACGACTTAGTTGGTTATAGTACCTATAATATGTAGGAGTAAGGCCATTTTGTCGTTACATACGACATTTCTTCACCGAGTTCTGAATATTCAGTACCTAATATATCTCTTGTTTTATAATGATATTAAATTTAAATTTGTTCGTTAAAGTGGGTTTAAAACAAAAAAAAATATTGGGTAATTGAAAAAAGATTTGTTATCGCACTAATATAACAGATTGTTTGAAATTAAATATTTCATGAAAAGCCTAAAAAAGTATTTATTAGAAAAACTTGCTTAATTCTAACTTAGCATTAGGTTACCTGTTGTTTTTATCTACTAGAACCATTATCCAGACTTGTTGTTTTTAAAAGCTTTCCAAGTTAGTCAGACTCTATTAGAGCTGAGCTAAAACTAAACCTATTAAAGGATTTCAGTCTAATTTTACAGCAAACTAGGTTTTCTAAATTCTTAGATAAAAAAAGATCCTAAACTGAGTACTGTTTTTGGTGACGAGTTGCTTAATAAATGTTTTCTTATTTAATGCTCTTTTAATTTAAAATTTCATATTGATGATATACCTTATAACATTATCATTAACATCTAGTTAAATATAAATTGATCAGCTTACCCTTAATACATATTTTAAAAATCCATAGGTACGTGCCCGGGTATGAACCGACACTCATCATATCTGAGAAGCGTCTCCTTGTTATTAAGCTATGTTACACATTTGTATAATGATCGTTTTCAGATAGGTACGCAATTGGATTATTTTTTGCTGATAAGATATTTCAATGTAGAAGACATTTTAATTTATTATATTTCTTTTAACCTTGACACCGCCTAATCACGTTAAAAGGAGAATTAATTAAAAAAGTCACCAAAAATATACACAAAAAAGATTCGCCGAAACCCCGGGAAATTGAAAGGTATTTATTGAACATAAATTATTTGACAATTCCTAATACGCAAATAAGCGAATGTTACCTTGGCGTTCGCTTATTAAATCCGAAATACGGCGCTCGCGTCGCCTTTTAATCCGAAAATCCGAGGCATTAAGCTTATTACAAGAAAATACGTTTTAATACCGAATTCGCATCTATTTGACCTGGCGAGGATTACCGGTGTTAGATTTGCCTCGTAGCAAAAGCGATGCGATGTGTAGATATTTGTGGCAGATACGAAACTTCTTCATTTGTTTTTTTAAGCAAAATGGACCTGTGGCATGTAAAACCACAAATAAATTAATGAATTTATTTATTCTTTGAATAAAGAAAATGTATCAGGACGGACTATCCTATTTGAGCAATAAAATAAATATTACTTTTAAGGACAGCCGTATAGGGCTATTTAAGAAAAAAACAAAATAAACTTGGTTGAAACGTTTGTTTGTCAATTATGTTTGAAAATACACCAGCAGACTAGGCTGACAAACATTTTGAGCATTGACTCACATCATAGTATTAAAGAGCAATCTGTTTCCTAAATATTATGTTAGGCGCCGAGCTAGCCACTTTTCAGTACTTTTTTGCAATTTTCCACCAACCCAACCCTATTTTTGCTGAATGTGTTTTAGGGACCTTGTTGCTACTCGGATTCTAACCAAGTAGCTTTTTGAGGGTTGTAGACGTGATTGTATTTATGAATATAATGTGTCTAAATATTGTTCAATGTAAATACAAATAACTATCGTTTCTTGTGTAGACAAGCTGTTAAAGATTTATTTCTTCCAATTCTAGTATTTCAGTGTCCAACCGTTATCTGCCATTCAAATGTCCTTTGCCAACCGATAGCTGCTATTTAATGCCTCAATGTTAGCATAGCTAACACTAACAGACAGGCCTGAGGAAGACCCAGTGTCGCGTATTATTGGGCCCGCGACTAATCCGCTAAGTGCACGCGGATGCGGCATTGTTCGTCTGAGCACAAACACCAAGGTGTTTGATTTTCAAAGCGACTATTAGCGTATTTCTTGCATTGGTAACTTTGACAGTGTTTTGTCGATTTTTTTCAACGGGAAGACGTTTCTATTATTGGTAGGTAGGTATATATATGTGCAGCGAAGTTTAATTTGTCTTGGCAAGGGTTTATTTAACGTTTTTGCTTTAGCAAAGCTGTTTACAGCTCGATATTAACAGCTTTCAAGTACGAAGGGAACGATATATTGACACAGTTAGTACATGACAAACAGCATTACATAGATTTATATATTACAAGGTTTATATATTTTTTTGTCCCGTGTTGGTCTAGGACTTAAATAAAAAGAATTTGCCAACTGTGTTTCTAGCCTAGCATGTCGTAAAAGGCGAGTGGCGACTAATGGTGTATCGGGTTTTGAGTAAGTGGTAGGCGACAAACTAGCCACTTGTCACTACTTTTTCAGGATTTTTCCATTTAACCCAGCCCAGTTTTTTGGCTGATGTGGTTAAAGGGTCCTGCTGTCCCTTTGACTCTGCCTACTCCTTTGGGGACTATGGGTGTGAGGTTAAAGGGACAGCAGGCTCCTTTAACCACATCAGCCAAAAAAAACTGGGCTGGGTTAAATGGAAAAATTCTGAAAAAGTAGTGACAAGTGACTAGTTTGTCGCCTACCACATACCCAAAACCCGATATACCATTATACATAATAACAATATTTGTCTTAAGAAATTCCATCTGCTTTCGCGTTGTGCCCCGAATACGGATTTAGTTAGTTTAGTTTTTACATTTGACTATTTTAACATTCATACATCACCTCTCTAGCCAAGAGGACCAGACTAATTGATTCCCAGTTTTCTGAATGCGTAAGGTCCTTACGACGTTACACGTGTTTATGCTTAAATAACTCTAGAATGTTCGCCCTACGTTTCCTCAACCATCTTTTTAATAAAACATTTTTCCTATACCAAACCAAATTGTTAGCAATAAAGTGTCTAATTTCGGAGGCCATAACCTGTGAATCCAATACTGATCTTTATTGGCGATACATCGTTCGTAAGTGATATTTCATTGGAACAGTAATAACGGGACATTGGGCGCACCCGGCGCGGGACGCGGGACGCAGATGGGACATTGCGGTACATATTGAAATGTCAAGGTGACTACCGTTTTTGGGGTATTTTCCTTTTAAATAGTGATGAGATCTGGATTCGTCATTATCGATTAGGTAGTTATGGTTCATTACAAATTAATTGTGTCGATAGTCTGTAGATAGTTGACCAGGTAGATATTGTAGATATCTAAGTGGGTAAGAGGGTTGCCTTTTATACATAAGAAACTAGTTCAAATCCGAGCATGTACCTGTTTGGATAAGAGGACATAATGTTAGTGAATTAATACTTACTTTTATAATTCATTATAATCATGAAAGTAACTTTGTCTATCTGTTAGGTTTTTACGCCTATACTACTAAACCGATGGCTATGAAATTTGGCATGCCTAAAGACCAACAGACCTAATTCAATGCAAGTGGAGCCGCAGGCAAAAGCTAGTGTAAAATATATGTAGCAATCACGGACTAGTAAAAAAAGAAGGACTCTGCGCCACAAACTGGACGTTAAAGCTTCTTAGGTGCTCCAACGTGACACGCAACTTACGTCACACATTGATATAATAGATGCTCCAAATTACAGATATCCGAATTCTGCTGGCAATATAACATTTGTTTGTGAGTATGAAAAAGGCAGCCGTTACTGACTTACCGACACAGATCAAGACTTAACGGATGTGCTAAAATTTTACACGCTGTTAATCATTATAATAGAGGCATTCGCTAAGAAAAGATTCTCCAAAACTCATCCCCTAAACCGGGGGTCTAAAATGAAAACCAAAATTAAAAAGATCTTTATTTGTATAGGCTCTAATAAAGCACTTACAAATCGTCAGCCAAAAGAAACTGGTTCTCAAAGTTGGTGCTATCGAGAAGAACTGGTAATAGATTCGGATGGTGATTCTATCTAAAGAACTGGCAGGAAACTCGTAACTCTTTTCACTCGCCACAAACAAGTTAACATCAAATAAAGTTAACGTTTAACGCGAGCGAAGCCACGGGTACCATGATCCCAAAATTGTCTGGTTCCCCTATCTTAGGATTACGAAGGTCAGATCGGCAGTCGCTTCAATTTAATTACCTGACTCGCTACGTCTAAGCGGACGCCGTCTAAGCACGGGACATAACTCTAGGAAGATGATGAAGCCACGGGCAAAAGATGGTTAACAACAAAACATGTTTTGGAATAGGTAAAGTTTGACTTTCTTTACCCCATTGATATAAAGGCTAAATTTTCTGTTCCCCTAACACATTAGCCGTGTTACACAAAACACGCAACTTTATGTACCCCCTTTATTCGCGGTCCCAAGCTCATCAAAACAAGATGTTTCATGTTGACGCGCGTCAGTAATATAGCGGGGACACATGTCGCCGCGTCATTACAGCATCAGCTGTATGTTTTGGAAATGTTGCATCAGCTAATGTTCTGAATGGTTAAGATGAGGTTTTCGTAATAATTAGGAGAGTCATTTTTGAAGCATCTCGCTTTTTTTTTGGGAGCACATCGGTATTTGGCCAAAGGCGGCCATTACTACCTACCGGACTGGCGGGGGAGCGGGAAACTCTTGCCCCTAAAGCATCTCGCCCGTTCTTAGTGGATCCACTTATACCATGATCTTATAGGTACATATACACATCGTCACGCCCGTAATGCCCGAAGAGATAGGAGTCAAAGGGGTAATAATAAAACTGGGCTGAGTTAGATGGAAAATTGTGAAAAAGCAGTGACAAGTGGCTAGCTCGTCGCCTACATTATCAAAAACCAAAAATCCGATATACAATTAGTCGCCTTTTACTACATGCTAGGCAAGAAACACAGTTGACACATTCTTTCTAAGGTAAGTAAGGGTAAGTAGCTTAAGCACTCGCCGACCCTGGATGAACTGGGAGACGGGCAAGATGATGATGATGATCTGGATGTTATTAAAATTGCGTCGCTGATATCGAATCATCAGCAACTCAATTTTAATAAAAACCAACCAGAATCGCTCACCGCTCCCAACTTAATCCCATTTAATCCGTCCGTCACAAGATACTTACTCGTAGATTGGAACGGTCATCATGCTCCCGAAGGATCACAGGATGCGCCCATTGCCATGGGCATTTGTTGCTTTATGTCCTCCACTACAAACCATTGTGGCCCTATTGTTGTACTCTCTCACTCGCACTCGTTATATCAGCTATTAGTTAGAAAGGGATCGACAAAAAGGGTACGCGTCAAGCGGAGTCTTGTGGTTTGAAGCAGATCCGTACTTTGTAATGCTGTTAAAGATAGTTTGTAGATGTTTGTTCAAGTAATATAAATTGTACTTATATTTGGTCGTTTGGATATTAAGGTCATCTAGTTCGATTTGATAGTCTGATAGTCCTAACTGTTCAAGTTAAATGGAGAGGCGGGATGGACATTTGATGGTCGGTTACTGTTCTTATATTATGCATTTATTAATGTTTCTTAACTTTATCATGGTGTGTTGTATCGTTTTAAATCTAGCTTAATATCTAGAATCGAAGTATTAAACTAGACCATTAGTCTAGATTCTAAACTAATGGTAAAAAGAATACTTTGTGAGTTTTTCTGCTCAGAATTTTATCAATGATTAGTTGAACGTTTGACGAATTTTGGCTCATTAAAAATTGGTTCAAAGCATGTTAAACAGAATTGCAGTATTCATAAAAAATACTATCTTCTTCGAGCAGTTTTAAATACTTCAGTCAACGGACTAAGGTGTACGAAATTTTGTGTTTGATGTGATAATATTTGATTTGTACTAAATAACGACCTAACACATTAATGTTAATCAGGTCAACCATGCGTTCAGTACTACTCCACCGAATCTTTAATAAAATATTTTCTTACTTTCGACACAGAACAATTAAACTTCAATAATAGCCCTCAATCAACAAATTTCGGGGTCACTCACTCCATCATTGTTATCGGGAACGTCGATACATCAAAGATGTTTAAGGACAACTCACAACTCATGAAGCGTGATGAGGAAGTTTCTATTGAAATCACTTGAAAGCCCTTTAAAGCAAAGTTGAAAATGTCCAATAGATGGAACAGTGGGCGCTGAAAGTTGGGTACAACGTCTGTTTCCAATTTGGCTGAGAAAACAAAATGGCTGGCGATTCTATTAGGACCTCTTTTATTTTTGATTACGGAGTGAAAAATAATATTCTGTTTATCTTGTAATTAGCAAGTCGCTTAATAGGGATGTTAACAGAAAAATTGCTGAACTTCTTTCTTTGAAATGGAAGTTATTTTTAATATTATTTTATAGGCATGTTTAATTATTTGTAAAATAAGAATATTCTTAGCTCTGTAATTGTTAAATAGTTAGTGAATTGATGGCACATCGTGACAGTGTACTCGAAGAAGAATTTAATTAAGCAAATATTTAAAGTTTCAATGGCCTTCGTCGACATTTTTGATCAATGATTGCATGGGCTTCATGGCTATTGTTATTAGTTAGTATTTGTAAAAAAAAAAAAAAATGTTTCCGAATTCTAACAACATTTAAATTGGATTGTTCCAGGTACTGATCGGCAATAGTCCCGACAACCCCAGCAATATAACAGCATTTTCAATACAAACGATACTACCACCATCACTTGTGTACTTAGAGCGGGTTCTGTTTACGTTTTAAATTGTTGCGTAAACAATTTTGGATTCTTCATCATTCACGGTGAGCGTCAAATTTCGCCGAGCGCCGGAATCTGTTATCAAAAATTTTCATAACATGCCCTTTGATTTATTACCCCGCCACCGGATAAGCCGTGGTCTTTGCGCAAGCGGGGATGAATATGACCGGATAGGAATAAGACGCCTTAAAGGAATTTAGCTCATACATACATAACATCACGCCCATGATCCCCGAAGGGGTAGGCAGAGTCAAAGGCTGGGTTATATGGAAAATTGTGAAAAAGCAGTGACAAGCGGCTAACCTGTCGCCTACACAATCACACACCCAAAACCCGATATACCATTAGTCGCCTTTTACGACATGCTAGGCAAGAACCACAGTTGGCATATTCTTTTTAAGTCCCCGAAATTATAAAGATGTAAAGCATAGTTTTTTGGTTATTTTATTGGTCTAAGTATTAAAATGTTTAATAAACTACCACAAAGTACTATAAATTACCCCTACATAAGTTTAAATTATGCATTAAGTAATTTTTAATGAGTAAGGGTTATTACAAGATACAAGATTATCTTAATGACAAGGATTTATAGTTAACTTCATGAAGTGTTCATCTGCAGTGATATATATAGTATAAGTATAGATTACTTAATTTAGTTTACAAGTTTGTAAAATTTGACATTTAAAAGAATAACTATCGAGTTTCTTGTAGGATTCTTCTCGATAGAGTCTACATTTTGAACCGGTGGTAGTATTTTCATATTCTTTTTTTTATGTATATTGACTATTTATGTGTCTGGGTGTTATATTATGTTATATGCAATTTATAAGTGCTTCCTTGAAGCCCATATAAATGAAGATATTTTGAATTTGAATTTTTATGTAAATTCGCCCACATTCAAGCCCCTGTTGCTCTTAACGCCAGCTGAACGGTAAGTAGCAGGCATTACCTACGGCATTCGGATTGTGAATAGGGTTGCCATCTCTAAAATTAAGCAACCAGGACTAGATGCGTGAAAACACAGGATTTAAGAGCCCATGCCATCATTTAACCCGGACATGTCAACAGGTTTTTTTAAACATAGATTAATAAAAAGCAGTTGAAAATTATGGTGAATTAGCGAGGTCAGTTCGTCGGTTGACCGCGGCGTGCGGGCACAGTGCGTTTGTTGCGAGCGTGCCAAGACTTAACATTTTTAAACCCGGTCTACAAATGAAGCCTCACCCGGAATCGAGGTTTCCGTCGCCGGATGCCCTCTAAACTGGGACAAATCCGGGAAAGCCCGAACGAATGGCAACCCTAATTGAGAAGCGTAATTAAAAACGCGTCGACTTATTAAAGTTGGCGAGCGCATTCCCGTTCGGACACGCAGGAACTCGGCCGTGATCCTGGCACGTGCCGGGAACCGGGAATCAGTATTTACCGAGTTACCCGTTTCGGGAAACGTCGGTCTCTGTTGACTCTGTCTGAAATGTTTTGCAAATTCGGATCTTCCTAGAATTCCAGCCGCGGTTGTTTATTTAACCTTTAGAGCTTTTCTGCAAAATAGCATTTTCTATATTCATCCTAATATTCTAAGAGCAAAAGTAATTCTGTGTATCTGTTAAACCGCTTAACTGATGTAATGAAATTTGCTACAACAAAGGTTTTGATATTAAAAAGAACATAGACTAGTTGTCTCTAGGTAAAAATTCTCAAATAGGCTTTAGTATATATTTTTTTTATCTATCCTAAATTGAAGTAATTCTAGACTGACACACCAATTCCAAAGTTTCTAGTTCCAAACTAAGCCTAAGCTTATGCTATGGATAGATGAACGGATACATACTTAAATACGTCGTAATCCATGACTCGAGTACAAATGTCCATGTTCATCACAGGAAACATTTGCCCCCAGCGGGATTCAAACCCGCGACCCTTGGTTTTGCGGCCAGGGTCTCTAACCACTCGACCAACGGGCCAGCCGAATGGAATCGGAATGTTGACTGGCTAGTCAATTGAGCTACTTTTTAAGAGCTGTCAAAACGAAATCACTTCATAGATTTTGTAGGGGCTTGTCAACGTGTGACGTCACTAGTTTGTATAGTCAACTGACAATGTTCACTATACAAACTAGTGACGTCACACTGTAAAATTAAAAATCTTAGACTCAATATTATACAAAATCAATAAGGCTTAACAGCATACTACGATACTTTCTTTTTCAGAATTAATATTTCAAAATTAAATATAAATGGTGTCAACATCCCAATTGTACGTTATGAATGGCGTACCAAAGATCGTGTAACTAGATAAATTCTCAAGTTAGCATCTATTTTGTAACGATTCTAAGTAATTATTTACCAATCTGTGATTACATATCTATTTAATGTCAGTAGGTAAAAAGCTTTCTATTATACAGTTAATACATATTAAGAGTTGTCGAATGTTTCATAAGTAACAAAGTGTATGATAAGCCGTGCTCAAAGTTTCATTACAAGTCTTTGTACGAGCGTTTCTCCGTAATCGAATGTCATTCGTAAATGTCAGTAGCATTATTGTTACATGACAGCACCTCGGGTACATGACTGTACAACAATATAGACGGGCTCGATGGCGCATTTGGTAGTGACCCTGCCCCATGAGCAGAGTTGTGGGTTCGATCCCCACCCAGGACAAACATTCGTGTGATGAATACTTGTGTTTGTTATGTGTCTGGGTGTTAAATGCAATATTACCACTGTTGTTTCTGATATCTGTAACACAAGTGCTTCAGCTCGGAGTCAGATCAATGTATACGAACAACTACATCTTATCTATTTGGACAAATCCCAGTTTTATGTATGTATTTAGATATAAATAAATATAAGAGACCTGGTTATTTCGTAACATGTCTATTGTATGACATTGTATACAATTTGTACATACATTACACACCCATACAATTTATGTAAGATATATTTGAATGATTTATGGTTTTAAACTTTGTTGCACATACTGAGAATTGTAAAAATCTTTGACTGATGTTTGAAAAGGCAGAGTTATAGTCTGTAGGTGCTTTTGGATTTATTTAAAGGATGACAAATATATTTAGTTTACAAACTACTCAAGGCTTTGTCAAAGAACCAAAGCATGAGCGCAGGCGCTGGTCTGAAAATTTTATTTATTCATATTTACGCTACATTTATTGGCAAAGGCCTCTTTATCAGAATAAAAAATATTTTCTTTATAGAATATTAAATTGACGAGCGATGGCAGCGCAATCGCAAGGTCTCGAACGGAAACACACAAATGCGCAAATGTGAATTCTTGCGATGAAAAAATATTCGTTTGAATTTATGAAATACTGACTTTTGAAATGGAATGAACAAGTTGTCTGACTCCCAAAGTTGTATGTCACAGTTGGAAATCGGTGCTACGGAAATTAAATGTTTTCCTAGCGTCAGATGCTATTATGAAAAACGATCAGAAAAATTAGATAGAGGTCCTAAGCAGAATAAATATGATAATGTAATAATAATGTATTTATCAGATATTTCAGCTACAAAATCATTAAACATATACGCAGTAACGACTTAGAAATACGCAACTGACTGGATTATTAAATATTTTTAAATCAATAAAAAAATGTACAAATAAATGAAATTGATAACGATTTAGCGTCTTAAAATGCGTTATTTAAAATGAATTATGTCATGAAATTTCTTGTGAATGGTGTCATCATCCCTATTGTATGACAGGTTAAGTCAGCTACATCTTCACGTGGAATCTTAATGGTCGAAGCAGTGTGGTAACCGCTGACCTTCGCAGTAGGCACGGGCCGTGTGAAGTGTCGACTTGGGGACGATTATGAAGTATTACTTGTAATCGATTGGGTTACGAAATAGCTTTGTTCTTTCTTGACTTGCTGACTGTAATAATTAATATGAAATATTAGTGGAATAATTTTGGTTGTCTAAGTTCCAGTTCGCTTTGATAACAACTACTTTTTAACTGACGAAGAAAACTGAGGTTATCAATTCGACGCGTATATTTTTATTTCTTATGTATGACCACGCATAACTTTTCACAGAGCAGTCTGATTTGTTTATTATTTACAGATCTAGCTCTTTGTTCCCATTAATTGACTGACCCATTGGTCGAGTGGTCAGAGACCCTGGCCACGAAACCAAAGGTCGCGGGTTCGAATCCCGCTAGGGGCAAAAGTTTCGTGTGATGAACATGGATATTTGTACTCGAGTCATGCACGTTTATAAACGTATTTAAGTATGTCTATCCGTTCACTTAGTATCCATAGCATAAGCTTATAAGCTTAGTTTGGGACTTGGAAATTGGTGTGTCAGTCTGTAAAATAAAAAAATTTAAAATAAATTGTGGTGGGCTTTGACCATGTATTTAATGGATCTTAATTTCTTTTTAAAAGTCACTGTCACCTGTTTTTCGTAACAAGAATATTTGATCACGGTTATGCACCTACAGATATTTCAATGAATTACATCAACGTTTTCAACAATGTCAGAGGGTTGGAGGTAAATTAATAACAAGAAATATACCTATTTATTTAATAAACAAAAAAAACCATAATCTTTAACAAAAAAAATTACTTATAATATTAGACAAGCTCGATGGCGCATTCGGTAGTGACCCTGCCCCATGCGCCAAGAGTTGTGGGTTCGATCCCCACCTAGGACAAACATTCGTATGATGAATACTTGTGTTTGTTCTGTGTCTGGGTGTTAATATCCAATATTTAAGTATATATTTGTAATACCACTGTTGATTCTGACATCCGTAACACAAGTGCTTAAGCTACTTACCTCGGAGTCAGAACAATGTATGTGATGTAGACGAATATTTATATTGTTCCTGAGCCACCAATATCTAGTTCGTATACCATCAAGTCTTTGTAAACCTTTCATCACCACTTCTTAAGAGCGTGCTGCGTTTGTTGTAACCGCAGAGGCTCAACCGCAAATCGAGCAACCTCGTACCAAATGTACCAAGGTGATGCCACCCATCATTAAAAATATGCCGCACAAATTCGACTGGCCCGTTGGTCGAGTGGTCAGAGACCCTGGCCACGAAACCAAGGGTCGCGGGTTCGAATCCCGCTAGGGGCAAATATTTCGTGTGATGAACATGGATATTTGTACTCGAGTCATGGATGTTTATAAACGTATTTAAGTATGTCTATCCGTTCACCTAGTATCCATAGCACAAGTTTATAAGCTTAGTTTGGGACTAGGGAATTGGTGTGCCAGTCTGAAGAATTTATTTATTTATTTATTCAAATACTAAACCACCATGGTGGCATCTCTATAACATATTTAAGCAATGTACCTCTGGGTTTCCAAAACACCAAGTCCGCTACTAGCATTTGCTTGCGACTTTGCACACACAGAAACTCTTTTATTTAATAGTATTCTTAACTCTTTGGTTTGTCCTTCGAGATTCAAATGTTATTTCCGGTAAAAAACGTAGTTAGAGTTCAAGTATGGTCGGAAAAAAAATCTTATTATTCGATTGTTAAAATAATAACCATTTATTTTGCAGGTAAAAATTGATGGATGTGGTATAAGCCACTTTTGCTATATCAATAATAATATAATGTCCTCCTAGCCGATATCGGTTACGGCGGCCAATCTCAACGAGGATTAGCCAACTGCGCAGGAGATATTATAGTGCACAAGTGTGTGCGCTAACACAGGAGCACTCTCTATTCCTTCACTCTCATAGTCCGGTGAGACGGCAATCCGACATGACCGGAGAGAGGTTAGGCGCAGGACTAACGGCTTAACGTGCTTTCCGAGGCACGGGGGTGATTAAACCGCCATCTTCCTGACTCCGGGCTGTTACTGAGTAATTTGGATATTGAAATACCCAGCCACAAATTTTTGGCCCGACCTGCGATTTGAACCCGGGACCTCTTGGTCCTTAGGCGGCGCATGCTACCACTAGACCAACGAGGCAGTCGCTATATCAATAGGGGATACAAAAATAGTAATTTCTAGGTGTTCGGCTTACATATTATACGCGCGTTCATCATATTTTAAGCGTCTACTTTACTTTACTTTTTCATAATTTTCCATCTAACCTAGCCCATTGTTCTATTTTGGTCTGGGACTTAAAAATAATGCACCAACTGTGGTTCTTGCCCAGCGTGTCGTAAACGGCGACTAAAAGTATATCGGGTTTGGTTATGTGATTGTGTAGTAGTAGATTGGTAGGGTAGGGGACAAGCTAGCCACTTGTCACTACTTTTTCCATTAATCTTCATCCAATCCAGCCCAGTTTTACTTTCAGCTGAATGTGGTTAAAGGGGCCTTATAATCTAACTGATGGACTGAACAAAGTTTTTAGTCATCTTGCCTATTTTACAATGCATACTCATAAAGTAGCTTCAACTTTAAGTCTCATCAGCCAATCGGGGGCCTTATAACAAACGTGCGTCAAGGTGAATCTACCCTCATTACGTATTCTAGCGCCAATTTGCATCACTTTAGAGGGGAACGTCGGGACACAGTGTAAAAAGGATAGCAGTAAAGACAGTGGCAAGTAACTACATTGTCAAAGATAGTATGTAAAGCCGGCACACACATAAGTGGCTTTACATATTGTTTCATATTCCCCTTGGAATATAAGTCAATAGTGTTCAGTTTATTTCATCGCTGACTGTACGACCGCAATTAAATATCTTAGTTTTACGCTTACACAACAACACATACTGTTTTAGTGCAATACATTCCTATAAGTATACTGCGTTCAAGATAGAAAAGTATCAAATAACTGCAAGGTATATTCATACTTATTACACATAACATTAATACTATTTTAAGTAAGTCTTATTTCTTACAATTACATTATTGTAGAAGAACCACCGAATACAGCAAAGATTTCTCATTATTTTTTCCCGTAGACAAAGTTAGTACCTTAGATCGAACATGAAGAGTACTGTATTTTTTTAATAGCTTCTTTTTTCTAGTCTTACCAGCTTGATCTATTTAATTTCAATAGTTTCCTAGTATTTTCTTCACCGTAAAGGGCCTGCTGCCCCTTCGACTCTGCCTACCCCTTCGACTCTGCCTACCCCTTCAGCGATTATGGGCGTGATGTTATGTGTATGTGTGTGTTCTTCACTATCATCTTGACAAGCTCGATGGCGCATTCGGTAGTGACCCTGCCCCATGCGCCAAGAGTTGTGGGTTCGATCCCCACCCAGGACAAATATTCGTATGATGAATACTTGTGTTTGTTCTGTGTCTAGGTGTTAATATCTAATATTTAAGTATATATTTGTAATACCACTGTTGTTTCTGATATCCGTAACACAAGTGCTTTTAAGCTACTTACCTCGGAGTCAGATCAATGTATGTGATGTAGTCTGATATTATTTATCATCAACTTCACTGTGGCGCGTATGAGATGTCGCTGACTCGGCTGCGTCATGTTTTTTGCCAATGTATGAAAATTCACTGCATTTGCATACATTACGACTTGTGTGCCCCAAAATTACACCCTAGCTTATCAAACTTTACTATCTCCTATATTTTTACGACTATTTGTATTTTTTCCATCATATTTATCGGAACTTTTCGTTGATATAGCAATTTCATATGTTATTTAAAATAATCCTTCGCAAAGGGATAGTTATAATAGCTGTTCTGTCATTATTGGGTGAACTTAAATAAAAAATGTTGCCGACTTTTCATTGCATTTTATGGGTATTTCTCTTGCATAGTCGATTATAAGATATTGCAACTTTGGGGTTTTTTACTTACGTATTTACTTAAGTCATTTTTTTTTAAATTTTTTTCATATTATTATCAGCGTTTTAAACAAATATATCTGCATTTAAAAGTCATAATCCAAAGTTAGGTAAAGTAAAAAAAAAATCATAAAATTTGAAACAACGTCACTGCAAACCCAAATGACAGTTTTTAATGGCCAGTTATTACTTAAACCAAGTAAAAATTAAGTTAAAATATTCTGGTAGTAGCCGTTCTAAAGAAGAATACAGCTGCAATTACCTGAAACAAAGCAGTTTCAATGAACTTATGCAAATGCTTCGCATAGGCTAGAACGGGAATGTGTATAAATCAGAGAGGCGCATCAATTACTCAATGTATCGAGTGCATTTAATAATTAACTCCTAAGTTGACGGGTGAAGTCATTTAATTAGCATATTTTCACAATCAAGCGATCAGAAAAATTTTAGCAAGGCCTTGAAATTTAAGAGCGTTTTTATCGCATCACAGTCTACTAATATTTCTAATTGAGGTATGTCAATGTACCAGCAACTCTTCAACATTTTTTTTTAACTCAGTTTTTTTTCTTTCGGTGTCATTTTTTCCAAATAAATTATAAATTTTTTTGTTTTAGATTATTGTCATTTTTATCTTTTTTTGTACTCCTGAAAAAATGTAAACAAAATCGAATGATGTTCAGTTCAATCATCAGGATGTGACAGCGGCAAAAAGAAAGTTACGTTCGCATTATAAGAAATTACACAGAATTTTTCAAATCATCTAAAGTATGTCTAGGCATTTTTAGATTTCCATTACACGACGTAATATATAATCCATCTCGCAAATGAAGGTTTTGTCCCGTCACAAAAATACGTTCCACCGACAGACACTGAAAAACAAACCATTTTGCCGCTCAGTGCGTCTGACTGTCTCTCTAAAAACGCAACTAAAACCTATTGTTTGCCAGAGAATAATCAAGAGAGATTGCTGTCATTTTTTGTTGCCGACATTTTGTGAAAAATTGAACAGAAAAATAATAATCGAAAGTTTATATTGTGAAGTGAATGTGATAACTGTATTTTTTGTTATTGTAGACGTAGTTAAGTGATTTAGCTGGTCTGATATCTAAGTTTTTATGAGACATCGATTTATTTAAGACAAAATACAAACCACTTTCACATTTAGTTAAGATTTAAATAACTATGTCATCTTCCTAGCGTTATGTCCCGTGTTTAAACGGGGTCCGCTTAGACCATGATCCAGGATTTAGCGAGTTTGGTAATTACATTAAAGCGACTGCCGATCTGACCGTCGTAACCCTAAGATAGGGGAACCAGACAATTATTGGATGATGGTTACAAATCCAACGTTGCAGGTTTCATCACGATGTTTTCCCTCACTGTCGAGCTAGTGGTATAAATACGTACATAGATTTGAAAAATCCAGAGGTACGTGCCCGGGTTTGAACCCGCACTCCTCGGTTAAGGTTTTAGGCGCGTGTTCTTACCATTGAGCTACCACCGCTCCTCCATATTTAAAAATTCAGTAAATCAGTTTAAATTCAGTAAATGTATTCTTTTGCATGCACTGTATTTACTATCTACCGGTGATTACTAATATATACTATATATACTGAGACCTACTACAAGGAACTAAACTAATCTATCTTCACGCCATTTCCCTACGGGGTAGGCAGAGAGAACCGAACGCCTTAAGGCGCGTTTATATACTATCAGGGAATAGTGTTATATATAATATATTTGTGTCCTTAGTTGTATTGTAAATGATAACCATGATCCAAAAATTGTCTGGTTCCCCTATCTTAGGGTTACGAAGGTCAGATCGGCAGTCGCTTCAATGTAATTACCAGACTAGCTAAATCCTGGATCATGGTCTAAGCAGACCCCGTCTAAACACGGGACATAACGCTAGGAATCTTCCTAGCGTTATGTCCCGTGTTTAACTCATCATCATCTGATGAAGAGTTGTATTGTAAATGATAAAGAATATTTATTATGTTTTCACGCCTAATACGCTTAACCGATTGCAATTAAATTTGAGACGCCATAAATTTAAAGAACAACGGCTACCTCTTAGACAGAAAAAAAATGATGTATCCTGGGACGGACAGTATATATATCTATCTATCTCTCTCTGACTGAATATAACACGGGAACAGTCGCGAGCAAAAGTATGTGTCAAATATAAAAAAGCCCAAAAATGATTAAGCCCCTAAAGTATTAATAAATAAATAAATAATATATTCTCCAGACTGACACACCTAGATCCAAATAAAGCTTATACTTGTAATATGGAGACTAGGTGAACGGATAGATATAAGTACTTAAATATACGTTTAACATCCATAACTCTAATACAAATGTCGATGTTCATTACACCAACCAATTTCCTAGTTCCAAACTAAGCTTATAAGCAGGTGCTATGGATACTAGATGAACGGATATAAGTCAAAGTCAAGTCAAAGTCAAAATACTCTTTATTTATATAGGTTTGAAACAAACACTTATAAATCGTCAATTCAATAGGAAAATCAACTAATAATATGAATCTACCACCGGTTCGGAATGTTGCTTCTACCGAGAAGAAACCGGCAAGAAACTCGGTAGTTACTCTTTTCAACAACATACATACTATACATACTATACATACTTCAATAAGTTTATTAACATCCATGACTCGAGTACAAATGTCGATGTTCATTACACGAAACATTTGGCCCTAGCGGAATTAGAATGCACGACCCTTGGTTTCATGGCCAGGGTCTCACCACTCGATCAACGGTCCAGTCTCAACACCTTCCTGTACTTACCTCAGCTTGTCATAACTAAACGTACTTGAAGTGAGGTGTCGATTGACGCTCTCGGCTCTTGGGTTCGCAATACTATGTGACCCTTCTCAGAACTCCCACTCAAGAGGCCCTTCGCGTATACAGGTCCTGTAATTAGTTAATGATCCTGATATAATCAGTTCAGTTTGGAGCTGCTTCTGCATAGTTTAGAAAATATATTTACTTATCCTTTTTTTTTTAATGAGCGGTGGTAGCTCAATGGTAAGGACACGAGCCTCTTTAACCGAGGAGTGCGGATTCAAATCCGGGCACGTACCTCTGGATTTTTCAAATCTATGTACGTATTTATACCACTAGCTCGACGGTGAGGGAAAACATCGTGATGAAACCTGCAAATCCAAATAACTTTGGATTTGTAACCATGATCCAAAAATTTACTGGTTCCCGTATCTTAGGGTTATGAAGGTCAGATCGGCAGTCGCTTCAATGTAATTACCAGACTCGCTAAATCCTGGATCATGGTCTAAGCGGACCCCGTCTAGTCACGGGACATAACGCTAGGAAGATGATTTACTTATACTTTTTAAATAATAATCTGCAAAGAGACCATTTAGTATGTGAGAAAAAGTCAGGGCCGTATTTTGAACTTCATTTCACGTCGGCACATCATAAATTAAACGTCACTTGACGTGGAAAATGTCAATTTGACGCACATGCTCCGCGGAATTTCGGCGGAGCGTGGATAAACAGCTACGTGACGGGTGCTCACCCTTTTCAGAGTTCCCTAGTTAACGACCCTTATAACTATGATATTAACGAAGGGCCCTGTTGTCTACGTAAAATATACGGATAAAAATAACGTCACTTTTACCTTTTTGGTAGGGTGTATGGTCGTGACCCTGGATGCGGATCTGGTTATTACGTTGAATAGAAACCCTTCGTGTAGGGTAACAAATTCAATTATTAATGTGTGAATATGCAGTTTTCTTCACGATGTTTCTGTCGCTGCTAAACTAATAATAGGTATGAAACCGTGGTTAGATTTGTACATACATACATAACATCACGCCTATAATCCCCGAAGGGGTAAGCAGAGTCAAAGGGACAGCTGGCCCCTTTAACCACATTCAGCCAAAAATAAAACTGGACTGGGTTAGATGGAAAATTGTGCAAAAGTAGTGACAAGTGGCTAGTTTGTCGCCTACACAATCACATACCCAAAACCCGATATGCCATTAATCATCAATCACATTCTTTTAAGTAAATTTGTGGTATATTTGATTATTAATAGGTAGGGACTCAATATTTATTTATTCACACTACCAGTAATATTTTATATATTTATTCTCCAGACTGACACACCAATTCCCTGGTTCCAAACTAAGCTTATAAGCTGGTGCTATAGATACTAGGTGAACGGATAGACATACTTAAATAAGTTTATAAACATCCATGACTCAAGTACAAATTTTCATGTTAATACCATGAAACATTTGCCCCTAGCGGGATTCGAACCTGCGACCCTTGGTTTCGTGGCCAGCATCTCTAAACACTCGACCAACGGGCTTGTCAAATAAAGTTAAACTAAAATAAAACGTGTAAGATGTATTGTAGCAAACACTTTTAAAATATTATTTTATTTATTTTATTATAAACACATATTGTTAATTTAGACCATATTTTTTAAACCTTCTTATTTCTTAGTCTAGTACTCTAGTCCAGTCTAGTCCAGTCTACTCCATACAGAATTATCTTTTAATATTGATTTTTACATGATATTTTATCAGGTAAAAATCAATACTAAAAAAAGCATATAAGTAGTTAACCTTTTTAACTCAAAAATGTTGTCAATTGAAACACCTTGTGTTTTTACGATGCAACTAGTAATATCTGGAACTTTGTCAGACGTTTCTCATTACCCTAAATTAACAATTTCCTCAATTGAAAATATAAACTGGCTATTCTTTTTAAACGGTTCAAACGACTACTTTACCATCATAAAAAGTGTTCCTGCGCTATTCATCACGTTTTCTTTTGTGTCTATGATCTTTTTTAAGATCGTCGGATAGATTGGAATAGAATTTTGCAATTTTTTTAATATTTCTTGGACTAACACATATGTATTATGATACTTCTATCCTAGGTCCCATGTTGGTCTGGGACTTGGCCCATGTTGATCTGGGACAAAAAAAAAGAATGTGCCAACTGCGGTTCTTGCCTAGCATGTCGTAAAAGGCGACTAATGGTTTACGGACTTTTGGGTATGTGACTGAGTAGGCGACGAGCTAGCCACTTGTCACTACTTTTTTCACAGCTTTCCATCCAACCCAGCCCACTGTCCCATGTTGGTCTGGGACTTAAAAATAATAAAAATACATACATACAATTATGGCATCAACTGAAAAGGAGATTTGTAAAAATGGTACGGAATGGTCATACTTGAGCATTGATCACATGTTAACTTTATTAAACTTAAAGTTAGATGCATAAACAAGGTGTGTATTCCGAACAATATATTCATTATCTTTTACTTCTTATACTAGGTAATGTATAAAGCTGAAGAGTATATTGTTTGTTTGCTTGAACGCGCTAATCTCAGAAACTACTGGTTCGAATTGAAAAAAATTTTTTGTGCTGTATAGTTAATTTATCGAGGAAGGCTTATAGGCTATATAACATTAACCATAAATGCGGGTGAAACCGCGGGCACAGTTAGTTTATAATACAACTGAACATGTTTTTTATTTTAAAATTTACGACGGCAAATTTTCTGAGTTCAGCTTTCTTAATATCGGGCTTTGGGTGTGTGTTTGTGTAGGCGACAGGTTAGCCGCTTGTCACTGCTTTATCACAATTTTCCATCTAAACAGCCCGGCTTTATTTTTGGCTGAATGCGGTTGAAGAGGCATGCTGCCCCTTTGACTCTACCTACCCCTTCGGTGATTATGGGCGTGATGTTATCTATGTATGTATTATCCTTGGGAAATGTATAGATGCCAAGAGACACCACATATTGTCTCTATCGTATCGGACCAAATTTTACACGCCGCGCCGGCAAAAACTAGAATTCTACAAGAACATATCTAACTAAATTATATACGCGAAAGTTTGTTTGGATGGATGGATTTTTGTTACTCTTTCACGCAAAAAGTACTGCATGGTTTTTTTTTAAACTTTACAATAGTATCAATCAATATATATATAAATCAATGCCACTTTTCGTTGTAATTTTATAAATTAAGAAGGGGCTCACCTATCCAAACCAAATGCTTAGACTTTATTCGGACTATTTAGTAGATGGTTTATGTGAAGTTAGCACAAAATCGGTAGAGCGGTTCTTCATTTATCAAATTTTTTGTAACAAATGAATTCAATAAATGGCGGATCATTTTGTTAATGGGGATTTTGCTATCAAATTGAAACTTTTTTCAGTGTTGAATGTGATGTTCCATTTTTTTTATATATTTCACTTTATACGTAGCGAAGCACGTACTGGGCCGCTAGTAGCTTAAACATTAGGATAAAAGATAAGCTTTATTTCATTGATGTACCATGCGAGCAAATGTTGTTATATTTTGACAAGCTCGATGGCACATTCGGTAGTGACCCTGCCCCATGCGCCAAGAGTTGTGGGTTCGATCCCCACCCAGGACAAATATTCGTATGATGAATACTTGTGTTTGTTCTGTGTCTGGGTGTTAATATCCAATATTTAAGTATATATTTGTAATATCACTGTTGTTTCTGATATCCGTAACACAAGTGCTTAAGCTACTTACCTCGGAGTCAGATCAATGTATGTGATGTAGTCGGATATTTATATTTATTTATTTATATTATTTATATTTTTGTTTTTCTGTGTATGTTTTAATATTGTGCGTCCAATAAATGTTTCTTTCACTTCACTTTGGTTCTTTTAGCCAAGACCGGGAACAGTGGCGGTCATTAGGAGAGGCCTATGTCCATCAGCAGAAGATATGCTTATGATAATGATGGCTAATGGCTATGATGGTGATTACCTTTGGTTCTAAATTTATCTATGGTTCCAACTGCCTCGTATAGACTGACGTACTGAATTGAGTAGTATTATAACCGTGCATCTGCAGGGGCCTCCTTAGATGAGCTGCATCCTCAATTATGATCGCGACCACGATGTAGTCGCGTCTTGACATGTACAAACTGACCTGTTTTTACTATATCGCGCTGCCGAATGAAAGAGTTGTTTTTTACATACATTGACTGGCCCGTTGGTTGAGTGGTGGATTGATTCATCCAGCAATTTGCAATCCCTATAAGGGATAAAAATCCAGTGGCATGGAACCAGCACATGTCGCTGGACAGATATTCGATATCTGGTATCCATAAGTATCTCACTCACACATGCATAAACGTGGCTTCACGCTATAGTATGATAGCATGGAGTCCTTCTTTTTTTACTAGTCCGTGGAAATAAATAACTTTAGATTTAGATTTATTACCAATTTCCTGTCTTATGTCTTTATAATTAATTTTGGCCATTCATTGTCTTCCTACAGTTTTAAGTACTTTCTTGTAATGACTGTTTCGGGCCAAAATAAAGTGAAAAAAAAAATATTTACTGATGCTGCACATTACTACAGTAAGTTTAATTTGTACGAAATCCCCACAATATGACTCCCACTGGTACTAATTCGGTGTCTTCAGATTCTTACGTTATATTTACTTTACTTATACTTCTAAAATATCGCTCCCGCCTGGCCGGTATCCGAGCAAGTCGCGAAAGGTTGAAATGAATAAATTCTTGGACCTAGCCGTCCCCCAGGATCGTAGATTCCAGACCTCTAGTATGTATCTGGGTTGGGCAAAATCTTTTTTATTTTGCTAGAAAGATCTCTTGAAAACTAAGGTAGCCGGGGGAAGGTTTCAACAGGGCTTATACTTTTTTTCTGGGTACAAGCTAGAACTCAGATAAAATCTTCTTAAATTTCATATGATGCCAAATTGAGCGATAATTTATAAAAAAAAAATTCAATACCTACTTCAAGCTTCACAGACAATTATGTATTTAGATCTTGCACAAAGTACTTATGGTATCTACTTGCTATTAAATAATTTCCAAATTTACAATAATTGTATATATTTGCTTCATTAAATAATAGCTGTATTCTATATTTATTAAATCAACGACCCCCTATCACACATCTGCCTCACCGCTGCCGCCCTGATTCCGGCCTTCCGCCCTGATACCGCCCTTCCGCTCTTCCGCCCTCTCAGCAGCCAACACCTCCACAAACGCAGCTAGCCATAACTGTCATATCCCAACTAATTGACAAGGGCATCTCCAACAATGATTGAATATAACCATTGTCCCACAGCCCACTGATTGAGGCAGACTAATTGTTCCAAATCGAATGCAGTCGCCATGTTGTAACATGTATATGTAATTAACGGAGTAGTCTTACCCCGTTAGTTGGTAGAGATATTAGGGTGGGTAATTGAGATACATACTTATTTAAGTACATAAAATATAGTCTTTTCCTAACATACACGAATACTATTCGCGTAAGAAGCTAGAAAGAGTCCAAGGGCCATCTAGCTCTTTTCACCATACATACAAACATTATCCCGCCCGTAATTCTCAAACAGACAAGCAGAGTTGAAGAACAATATCCTTAAACCACTTTGTACCAAAATATAATGTATTCGAGTAAGACGGGCAAGGGGAGGCCTTTGCTCAGCAGTAGGTTTTTGAAAGTCAAAGTCAAAAGTTTCTTTATTTATATGAGTTTCAAGGAAACACTTATAAATCGTCATATACAGGTAAAGCTATATGATTCTACCACCGGTTCAGAATGTTGTATTTACCGAGAAGAATCCGGCAAGAAACTCGGTAGTTACTCTTTCCAATACAATTTATACCAAGGTATGAAACATAATTAACTTTGAACCATGGTTTAGTATGGGCCTGTTGTAAAGTATCAAAATAAAAATATATAAGTTACAAATTACATTTAAAAAGTGTAATAATAAAAGTACAATTGTAATACCTAAAGTACCTACTGTATGACAAGCTCGTCGCTTACACACTCCCAAACCCAATACTCAATATACCATTAATCCCCTTTACAAAATGCTAGACAAGGAACTATACAACATGTACACATCACAGTGCCAAATTCTACCCAAAAATGTCTAACAACGCACCAGCAACGTCTGGCAACGTTGCGCAACGTTACCACGTAACGTTATAACACGTTATAGACGGTTTAATTGTTATTGCCGTTATGTTCCCCGCACGCATGTTTATTGCCTCAAATGAGTTATTGCCGGAAGGACTTTTGAAGCTAAAAATACTGTTACAGAAAAAATGTTATACTATTTGAGACATGTAATGTTAATTACGTCAATATGTTACACGACTAATTGCGCAGATTGTTGGTCGAATAAAATTATCGTTAAATTAACCAAATCAATGTTTAGTTAAAAATTATGCAAACGTGATGATAATATTTGGTGTTTTTTGATTGCATGTCTCAGATTTGTAATTATAACATACATAACATCACGCCCATAATCCCCGAAGGGGTAGGCAGAGTCAAAGGGGCAGCATGCCTCTTCAACAACATTCAGCCAAAAATAACACTGGGCTGGGTTAGATGGAACATTGTGTAATTATAAATAAGAGTAAAAGTTAGTCTCAGGATTATTGTGACGAATCTGTAAAGAGATACAATTTCATTTAGCGTATGATCACTGTAGCTATATTTGAAATATATTGACTGTACAATTGACTGAAACAGGGATGCAAGGCATCGAATCAATTCGGGTTGGATGAAATGGCGGCAGGTCACTGCAGCAACATGCGATCCACGGATGCCCGTAAAAATTAAGGGCAATAGAACCATAATAAGACCTGCCATATTGCCATACGAGTGCATGCAGTGGAAATGAGAATGTTAAGGTGGATGTGTGGAGTCACGCGAATGGACAAGATAAGAAATAAATATAATAGAGGAAGTATGAAAGTGGCACCAGTGATGGATAAGATGAGAGGAAACTGTTTATCTACGGGCATGTGATGAGAAGAGAGGAAGGACATGTGACAAAGAGTATGAATGTTAGTGGATGGAGAGGAAGAGGAACGCCAAATAAGAGATGGATGGATTGTGTGAAAGATGATATGAGTGAAATTGGAGTGGATAGCTTGATGACGGCTGACCGGAACGTATGGAAGAGGAAGACGTGCTGTGCCGACCCCAGATAAACTGGGTGAAGGGCAAGAGGATGATCATGGGTTGGGTAGTCAAGACGTGACAAGCTAACGAACAAACTCACTTTCCCATTTATAATATTAGGTGTTATAATGGACCTATTCAATGTCATGAATTAACGGTAATTCATTTCTTTCTGTTTAAGTTGTTAAAGATGAATCAATTTACTTGCCATAAGGAACGACGCGGTATCTGATAACATTTTATTTGTTTTTAATGGCAATTTGATGGGTTTTTAATTTGCCGTCGTATCATACAACGTTATTAGAATTGATTGACACGGTATTTAGTAAAACCCATTTAAAATCGACTTACCGGATTGAAAAAAAACAAACATTTATCAAGCACTTTGATAAATGGTTGCTGCAATATCGAGGAGATTAGGTGTGGTAAATGGCAGCTGTAAGATGCAAGTAATTTTTCAATCAAATTAAAAGGTAAATTGGTAATCACCAATGGTCTTTTTATGGGAAGTAGGGCTTGCTCAATGGTAAAAGAGGCTTAAATGGGAGTATTGAAGCTCTGCAACCGATTCATACATACATACATAACATCACGCCCATAATTCCTGAAGGGGTAGGCAGAGTCAAAGGGGCAGCATGCCCCTTCAAGCACATTCAGCTAAAAATAAAGCCGGGCTGGGTTGGATGGAAAATTGTGAAAAAGCAGTGACAAGCGGCTAACCTGTCGCCTACATAATCACACACCCAAAACCCGATAAACCATTAGTCGCCTTTTACGACATGCTAGGCAAGAACCACAGTTGGAATATTCTTTTTAAGTCCCAGTCCAACATGGGACAGTGGGCTGGGTTGGACGGAAAGCTGTGAAAAAGTGGCTAGCTCGTCGCCTACTTAGTCACATAAAGCAACCGATCCATATATGTAAAAAATAATAAAATAAATATAAAAAAGTTTTACCGATAAATAATAAGTCCGATATTGGTCTGGGACTTAAAAAAAAATGAGCTAACTGTGTTTCTTGCCTAGCATGTCGTAAAATGCGACTAATGGTATATCGGATTTGGGTATGTGATTGTGTAGGCGACGAGCTAGCCCCTTGTCACTGCTTTTTCACGGTTTTCCGGTATAAAATCGGGAATTTCAAGCATGAAGTATGTACGTGTACGTAAACAAATTATAACCCTACGAACTGGCTGATTAAAAAAAACTTCGAATCAAGTTTTTTATGATTTCAAAAATGGAACGTCACTTGACAAACACCTTGGTGTCGGAGTCATTGACCTCGTACTGGTATCGAGATGTTGAACCAGTTACACACTATTGAGTAACAGATAATATCTAACTATTAATAGGTTCGTTCCGCTTGTTTTTTGTGGCGCCGCAGACCAAAAAATGTAGTTGCCATAACATTGTTTTGTTTAATTCAATGTCCAAATTTAAACAGTCGGCCCACGTATAGGAATGCTATTTTATCAATGTATTAACAATGAAATCTACTACTAGCTTTTCCTGCGGCTTCTCTCGTATATATCAACATGGAACAAAAACTAAATAAATACACTAAGGAACGAACGTAAAAATGGCATATTCACATTTGTTTCATAATTCTTATCCGGGTAATTTTGCTTATTACCTAATCGTCTATTATTAAATAGTTGCTCTCTTATCGTTACAGGTAAACACGAGCTGATTTGCCGCACCGATACTCTTGAGCTCTCATCAGGTAGAGCTAGCTCACGATAAGGCACTAAAAACCCGCTTTTCGTCTAAGTTTAGACCAACTATGAAGTGAATACTTTATATAATTTGACTAAACTTTTATACTTATGAAGTATTTACTTCATAATTAGTACATATATACATACATAACATCACGCCCATGATCCCCGAAGGGGTAGGCAGAGTCGAAGGGGCAGCAAGCCCCTTCAACCACATATAGCCAAAAACAAAGCCGGGCTGGGTCGGATGGAAAATTGTGAAAAAGCAGTGACAAGCGGCTAACCTGTCGCCTACACAATCACACACCCAAAACCCGATATACCATTAGTCGCCTTTTACGACATGCTAGGCAAGAACCATGGTTGGCATATTCTTTTTAAGTCCCAGACCAACATGGGACAATGGGCTGGGTTGGATGGAAAGCTGTGAAAAAGGAGTGACAAGTGGCTAGTTCGTCGCCTACTCAGTCACATACCCAAAAGCCCGTAAACCATTAGTCGCCTCTTACGACATGCTAGGCAAGAACCACAGTTGGCACATTCTCTTTTTTGTCCTAGATCAACATGGGCCAAGTCCCAGACCAACATGGGACAATAATAATTCATAATTAGTATATTATGTAAAAGGGGGGGCGCTCGGTTTTTTATCTTATAAATGGGGCGGTAATCCAAAAAAGTTCGGGTAACTATGCTCTATCTCGTTGCACCAATAGAACTATCAATACTGTTATTTTAGAAACCAAATAACCTTTGTAAATACAAAAATAGAACGGCATTTTACATATATAAATTTTATTTAGTAAATAATGATTTGAACTATAATAATGTTAGATAATCATCGTACTTTATGTGACCTTCATTAAAAGGTCAATGCTGGATGGAACATCAACTTATATAAAATTGGTAACAATTGTTATGTTGATCACAGGAAATCGTTAGATACGGCTCATTAGTGCAATTAATTGCACAAATGTTCATTAATGGACTTGTAATTTTGGCTGCGGGTTGTTTATAATCGTTAGTATTAAAATAATTGTGAAAGTAATTTAGTTTCTTACGTGTTTACGCAAAACTACTGAACCGATTGCGGTGGAATTTGCTTTATCATAAGTTTGAACTCTGATACAGGACTTAGGTATTTTTTTCTTCAGGAAATATTGATAGACACCACGGACACAGAATACAAGTACGATTTTTACAGACGTTCTGTTTAGTGGTTGCAATATCTTTACTCATATATATACCTAAGGCTAATATATATATATTATAACATTATAAAGCTGAAGAGTTTGTTTGTTAGTTTGTTTGAACGCGTTAATCTCAGGAACTACTGGTCCGATTTGAAAAATTATTTCAGTGTCAGATAACCCATTTATCGAGGAAGGCTAAGCAAACGCGAGTAAAACTGCGGGCCTAGCAAGTATTTTATATCGGCGCAGCCGCAGAAAAATACTAATATTTCATACTCCAGATTGTGTCGGTAAATAAGGTAAGACATTTCACTCATCATCATCATCATCATCAGCCTGTTGCAGTCCACTGCTGGACATAGGCCTCTCCAGGCATTTCACTCTGTACCTTCTTAATTCTAAACAATAAATAAATAAATTATAAATAATAAATAAATTCTCCAGACTGACACACCAATTCCCTAGTTCCAAACAAGGCGTAATCTTGCGCTATGGATGGAAATACCTAAATACGTTTATAAACTTCCATGACTCGAGTAAAAATGTCAATGTTCATCACACGAAACATTTGCCCCTAGCGGGATTCGTATCTGCGACCCTTGGTTTCATGCCCAGGGTCTGTAACCACTCGACCAGAGGGCCTGTCGATGTCGAAAATGGAATTAATGGAGCTAAAAAGGAGGGGTCATGGCTCATTTAATAAAAATGCATGTCTCATATCATAGAAGTATTGGTTCAATTCCGTGCACCGGTTCGGTTTTAACCTTAAGTAGATTTAAGTATAGAATTATACTCGCTAGACGGTAAGAGGATCCATTATAGGGAAACCTTATTCAAATATTAATTATGGCCGTAGTACTTAAACCAATTTGCCTACCCCGAAAAGGCTTTGATTGTTCATAAAACAAGTGCTTAGTGCTTGTCTAAAGAATTTTGAAACCTATTGTTCTTGACTTAGGGTTCAAACCCACGTATCATTTGCCTACAAGACAGCCTTCAAGGTGAATAGGCAGTTCTGAACGTACAGTCACTGGCAGGAAATGTTAGCTGTCCAGATTTATTTCTGGTACCACGTCAAGCTAAAAATACTGTTAAAACCTTATTTAAAAAAAAAATTGTTTTAATCGTGTTCTAGAATTAAACTACGAAGCGTTATTTTTAACACTAGCTTTTGCCCGCGGCTTCTTTGGAATTCGAGCGGTTGCGGAGACCTTTGTGTCTCCTGCGGGATCTATATATAATTTCACGATAAAAAGTAGCTTTCGTCCTTATATTTATATATATATATATTTCATTACAATCTGTTAAGAGATTTCAACTTGAAGATGTATCGGATTGGCAGTTATAGACACTTGCCAGAACTTATATAATATATACTTTATTTAAATATATATTATATTATAAGTTCTGGCATGTGAAGTCTTTCGTGATAGCCCACATCACGGACTTAATCTTGTAGTATATTTGAGGTGTGTAAGGATCGTGCCATATAGCGTACGGCTCTTTCTGCCTACCCCGCTAAGGAAGTGGCGTCCCCCAACATTGTAGTCATTAACTCATGAATGTTGAAGAAGCGAGCGAAGTGTGTAAGTACCGTAAGGCGATCAATAGGCAATCGGTATCATTTAGTTCTATTCAAAGTCAAAGTTAAAGTCAAAATACTCTTTATTTATATAGGTTGGAAACAAACACTTATAAATCGTCAATTCAACAAGAAAATCAACTAATAATATGAAACTACCACCGGTTCGGAATGTTGCTTCTACGCAGGAGGAACCGACAAGAAACTCGGTAGTTACTCTTTTCAACAACATCTTTTACAAAGGTGTATAGATCATATTTGCCTCTGAGCCATGTCATGAAGTCGGCTTGTCAGACACCAAAATGTTAAATAACGATGTTTACTAAATTAAAGCATTAATTAACCAGACCAGAGCAGAAGAGCTCCCGAAGGCACCCATTAGCTACGATGCAACTTTATTTATAAACCCTAAGGTGCTCGCTCCCCCACCTGCCAGCGTCTGTACACATTCAAACGCACAATGGCGATAATTGGTGTCCTCCATTACCCCGTTCGGACATTCATCAGCGTGATGGATGGCTCCGAGACCGACGCTGCTGCGTGCGAGTATCGGAGGCTAATTGCGAATTTGCAAAGGAAACAAAAGTGTTGTTTACAATTTCGAATTTGAATACGAAATTATTTTTTTTACTTGAGCATCGGCAATTCACAATTTCACAATTTTCCATCTAACCCAGTCCATTGTTCCATGTTGGTGTGGGACTTATAAAGAATGTGCCAACTGTGTTTCTTGCCTAACATGTCGTAAAAGGCGAATAATGGTATATCGGATTTTTTTTTTTTTTGGGTATATGATTGTGTAGGCGACGAGCTAGCCACTTGTCCCTACTTTTTCACAATTTTACATCTGACCTACCCCGGTTTTATTTTTGGCTGAATGTGGTTAAGAGGGTTGCTGCCCTTTTGACTCCGCCTTCCCCTTCGAGAATTATGGGCGTGATGTTAAGGTAAGGTACTTGAGCACCATCAGACATGGTTACAAGTCATGCCTTTTCCCATATTGGTGGTCAGACACCACTTCAAATCAATAAAAAACCGGGTATAAATATAACCAAGTCAGAATGTTATTCTGCCGAGAACACAGGTGTGTGTGTTTAATTTTTGTTCCGTAGCTTTTCTAGACTATTATTTATTAAATTTTGTCTAAATCGCTTTATAACACCTTAAAACACAAAATGAGACGATCGATTTGTACACTAAGGTCCGTTAAATATAGATAAGAGGTATATATATCACAAGCTCGATGGCGCATTCGGTAGTGACCCAGCCTCATGCGCCAAGAGTTTCGTTCGACAAATATCCGTATGATGTATACTTGTGTTTGTTCTGTGTCTGGGTGTTAATATCCATCCATATTTAAGTATATATTTGTTACACCACTGTTGGTTTTAATATTCGCAACACACGTGCTTAAGCTACTTACCTCGGAGTCAGATCATTGTTTGTAGTCTGATATTTATTTATTTATTTATACCTACTAACAGGTTTGGTAGATTTTTTGGTATAAACACATGAATATTCCATTATAGACCATAGTTATCGATTTCTACATCCTTAATTACTCAGAGATTCATTATCGTTCCTCAATTAGAGCAGATATTACGTTCCATTGTAAACTTGATAAACAAAACTCCGACCAGATATTTCAATTCGCTTCCCATCAAACCTGTTTACTCGAAAATTATAAAATTACTCACAGTAATTAACCCCGCTTTGACACAAGGCATTTTCCCTGAACAGCCTAACAAAAAGGCTTGTATGACCAAATCGCGTTTAATTCATTTATTAACACTTGAATTATTTCGTTTAATTAACAGAAGGGTAGCGGTAATTGCCTTCCTCTGGACTTTTACCCCGAATTCCCGAATTTAGGGGCAAGTTTTCATTGTCGGGGGTAGAAGCTGACAATGCACATTTGAAAGTTTGGGGAGCAATTTATTTTTTCTCAAAGGGAAATTAGAGGTAGGGGTTTCGCACCTTCTGTTAAAATGGAAGGAGAGCATTGTTTGTTAAAAGTTATTTTGTGTGAGGTAACGAGGCATTTGTTACAATTTTTGTGAAAAGTATTAAGCTAAAGGTGTTTTTTCCGGCGTGATAAAAATATCCGGTCTTTGTAAAAGTAATAATTTACTTACTTTTGATTAATAATTTTAATTTTAACACTCATTCTAATTCGAGGTATGTATGCCTGTAGTATAGAGGTAAATATTCAGCAGGAATTAACATAGGTACGTATTTTGATTGCAAACAGATAGATAGGTATGTTGCTAGACATATTTTTGTCTACTGAGAGTTATATTGTCTGAAACCATAGACGAGAGTTATTGACATAAACATATACGAACGTCTATACATATAGATAAAACAAATTTTGATAAAGAACTCTCTATTCTGGTCTATACGGATATAGGTGTTTTGCCGGATATTTTTTGAAGAAAGTCTCCGGTCTTCCAACAATCGTGTTATATGGTAGCTTCTCGATAAGTGACAGCCTCTTTTATTTGGGCATTACAATAAGTCCCTATGGAACTTGCGCAAAATATGTCATAACAGAAAAAACCTATTATGGTATTTGTCTCTGGTCGAGGTATTTTTATAATACAGGAGATTCCCACATGCTGCATTTAATCTATGCGATGTTCCAGTATTGTAATAGAGAATATACTTGACCTTTTTATTTATTTTTATATGTCTTTCATAGAACAGGTAATCAAATCTGGAAGTTTTTTTTGTATATTCATTATTGATAATAAATAATAATAATAAATTCGTTCAAAGTGGTCGGTGAGACAGAAAGATCCGATGTGGCATGTGACGTCAAATACCACGGGCTGAATGGTGCATAGAAAAAAACGTTTTAGTGAGAGAGATGGATATATTTATTTAAAACTGTTAAATCTCGCTGGTTTTTTGATAAATTTGGGGTATATTTCACTCTATTTTATTTTTATATAATTTCCGATGAATGCGTTAAATTACAAAAAAATATGCCCATTCTCTAAGTTTATACATGCAATATTACATAATATCAGTTAGTTCAATGTCAAATCTTGGATACTGGTCGCCGTGTACACGTCATCATCTGTAATATCTGTCGTGATATCATCTTCCTAGCGTCATGTCCCGTGCTTAGACGGGGTCCGCTTAGACCATGATCCAGGATTTAGCGAGTCTGGTAATTACATTGAAGCGACTGCCGATCTGACCTTCGTTACCCTAAGATAGGGGAACCAGACAATTTTTGGATCATGGTTACAAATCCAAAGTTGTTTAAATTTGCAGGTTTCATCACGATGTTTTCCTTCACCGTCGAGCTAGTGGTATAAATACGTACATAGATTTGAACAATCCAGAGGTACGTGCCCGGGTTTGAACCCGCACTCCTCGGTTAAGAGAAGCGTGTCCTTACCATTGAGCTACCACCGCTCTCCAACACCTGTCGTGATATCTATAATGGAAATTAAATTTTGACCATATTTCCGGGACTGATTTCCAATTAGGCCTCAACTTATGGTATTACAGATCCATCACTTAACAATAACAGTGAGCAAACGCGAGCAATACTCGTGACCTTTGCTTCCTATCAAACAGATTAAGGCTATGTGCACACCTGAGCACAATTCTGTCTCCATCACCTTCCTTTTCTTTCTGGGCCAATTCAGCCCTTGGAATATTCTGGCGCAGGTTCGAATGGAAAAAAGTAATAGGAAACAGGTAAGACGTGTTTAGAGAAAACCAATATAAAATTGCAGCTTTTAAGCTGTTGTATCGTGTATTAATAGGAGGTGATGTCAGGAGTCATAAAAACCGTAGAGCTTGTATGAAAAGGATCATGATTGTTGAAGAGGCGAGTGAGGTGTGTAAGGATCGTGCCATATGGCGTTTGGTTCTCGCTGCCTACCCCGCTAGGGAAGTGGCGTGAAGTTTAGTTAGTTAGTTAAGCTGTTGTAATTCTTTTGGCAACTCAGAAGACCAGAGGCCTATACTCTAAGCCCTGCTAGATTTTCACCATTCGAATCTTTGGTTTCGTGGCTAGATATCTTACATGCCTATCATAGTATGTTTTTAAGACAAGAACAAACGGTTTGAGTATGAAGTTAATGAGTTAACCTCTTATTATTGCTAACTTTTCACAATTTTTTCTTACTCTTATATTTTTTTTGGATTCCCAGGTCTGACCCGCAACTTGACTTTATTTTTGGCTTAATATGGTTAAGGGTGCTTCCTATTACTGGATGGATTCTGTCTATTATTACGGGCGTCATGATATGTATGTACAAACGGTTTATTTGTAATAATAATTTGTTTTGTTACACATTTACATCAAACTCTCCAAAGGCCTTTACATGCAAGCCTTGAGGTGTTTTTCCACCAGAGGGGCGAGACGAGACGAGGCGAAAAGTGAATTAAAATATGTATGGCAAATTTTCAATCCTCTCCTAGCGCATTTTTGGTGGATGGAATTTGCCATACATATTTCAATTCTCTTCACGCCTCGTCTCGTCTCGCCCCTCTGGTGGAGAAACGCCTTTAAAGGCCCGGGCTTGTCCCGTTATTGTGCCTAATTATAAATTCTCCAGACTGGCACACCAATTCTCTAGTTCCAAACTAAGCTTAAAGCTTGTCCTATGGATACTAGGTAAACGATTAGACATAATTAAATACGTTTATAAACATCCATGACTCTAGTACAAATGTCCATATTTATCACACGAAACATTTACCCCTTGCAGGGTTCGAACCCGACACTCTTGGTTTCGTGGCCAGGCTCTCTGGCCACTCGACCAACGGGCCTGTCCTGGTATGTGATATATGTTGTGCGCGTGCGCAGATCTGGCCGCACCTTAACTTCGGCAGATGGGCGGCAGGAAGAATGGCATTATCTTATAAATCATGCTAATGTAATGCGGCGATTGGCTGAATTGCGATAAGATTCTGGGATAATTTCTGTTACTGAATGTAACTGCATTCGACTGGGTCGATGGCGCATCAGTAGTCGGTCAGTAGTGGCCCTGCCCCATGCGCCAAGAGTTGTGGGTTCGATCCCCACCTAGGACAAACATTCGTGTGATGAATACTTGTGTTTGTTCTGTGTCTGGGTGTTAATATTGAATATTTGTAATACCACTGTTGATTCCGTTATCCGTAACGCAAGTACTTTAACGCTTAAGCTACTTATATATTATTATTAATATATAAGTATTGCCTCGGAGTCAGATGTCAGAGTCAGAAGAATGTATGTGTTGTAGTCTGATATTTATAATTTATTTATGTGTCTGCTTATAAGACCTTGCCTTTAGTAAAAATCGTACGAATGTGTGACGTCACGCGCAACTTGAATGCATTGTATCTTCGTCAATGTTCGTTTAAAAAAAAATAAAAAAAATGGGTGTAATTTTTTTTTTTATGATCTAACTGACTGGCTAATCAGATTTTTTAGTCATCTAGCCTATTGTACGATAACGATTATCGGTGTCGTCGCGCGGTGAATCTAGCACAAACACGTGCGGTCTCGGAGACCGAAAGAAACACTTTCTTCTTCATTATAAATGGGCCAAGTTACGAGATTACTGCATCACTAACATTATTAACTGCTGAAAAGCAAGTTTTTTTTATCACTATTTGATATGGCAAGGGCATGGTGGTGTGTAGAGAAATATGAAACGACCAATCTTATAAAAATGTTCATGTTCTTGAGAACATTTACTACCTAAAGCTATTAAACCGTCTGATCCGAAAAATTCTCTTTGTACCGATGAACAGTGAACAGTAATGTCTATTTACAATTATATCGCTCAAGAGTTATTCTGCATACAGTTCGGAGCTCAAAATACACATGTTTTATCTATAGAAGTCGCTTTAGGTACGTATAATTTTATTTCTTTTTCTTTTGGAAAAGGAAAAATGTATACATTCTGCGAACATTTCAACAGCATACCTATGGAACAGTGTCAGGAATAATTATAGCGGAGGCTCAGTAGCTAAGGGGTCACCATTGGCAAGTTTAGGTACGACACCCTAAAAAAAAAGTATTTTATGGTACAATACTCGCCACTTGTAACTTGTACCATAAACATTAAACGCAAGTGTGACGTAAGGAGAAAGAAACGATGCCACTTACACTCGGCTGGCCACACGCGCCCACTTCAAACGTTTCCGACCTCAGTTTTTCAGATAGAAAACTTTACCACTTTTTTTATCAAAAAAAAGTGGTAAAGTTTTCTACTTCACTTTTTTTATCAACAAAAATCTTATTAGAGAAAAATCTACTTCCATTTGTCTCTACAAGGGCAGACATACTAATTGATAGATAACTGAAGCAAACTTAACTCATGGAATTATGTTAATTAGGTATATGTACCTACCGCAGAAAGCCGGCTTTCTGCGGTCCACTTCTCGTATTGTATGGAAGTATGTATGGAAAGTCTTATGAATGTAGAAGAAGCGAAAGGTGTATGTCAGGATCGTAGCAAATGGAAGTACGTGATCTCTGCCTACCCCCATCGGAAAAGGCGTGACATTATGTATGTATGTATATACCTACCATGCGTGTAGCGCAAATTAAGAGTTTAAGATTCCATATATAGATATTTTTCTTGCCGGTTTCTTCTTGATAGATTCTACCTTCCGAACCAGAGGTAATACTTATTTTTCTGTTTAAATTGACTATTTATAAGTGCTTTTTTGAAGCCTATATAAATAAAGAGATTTTGAATTTTGAGAAGGCTTAAGGATTGCTTTAATCTTAAACTTACTTTATTTATGTACTTACGTAATTGCTATCTATTACAAAATTATCGGCAAATCCTATGGGTTCTGAGATAAGCTAGTTGAAACAAATAAAATTTGCCGCTTTATTGTATTCAAGTTAGTGTAATACAATTTCGCTATTAATTCCAATGTTAACATTACAATTTGATTGTTCTAGGTACAGTTCGAGAGCTGGTAATCACCACAGCCGCAGTAATTAACAAAAACGATATAACAACCACGGCCTGTTTATTTGGGGGTAGAATGCAAACACACCCCTATTTGCGTTTTGATTTGCTGGGGTAACAGTTTTGTGTTTCAAATTGAAATGTATTGTGACTAGCTTGATGGCGTATTCGTTAGTGACACTGCTACCTACATGCGCCGAGAGTTGTGGGTTAGATCTCAACTTTGGACAAACATTCGTGTGGTAAATACTTGTATTTGTTTTGTGTCTGGGTGTTAATATCCAATATTTAAGTATATTTGTAATACCACTGTTGTTTCTGTAGAAATTATTACACCAAGAGCGAGTTTAAATTTAATACACGTTTATTACTATAATAGCTGAGATGATATGATGCGACTTGACTTGTACAAAGTTTTGGAGGGAAAGTTAAGAAAAAAGAGTGGCGCCACACTTGGCAGTTTCATGAACTAACATTGACATTACAGGAGAAGGAATCAAATGTTATTATGTTTACAATCTTCCAACAGTTTCTGATATTCGCAACAAAAGTGCTTAAGCTTACCGCGGAGTCAGATCATTGTGTCCGGCCCAGTACAAAGAAAGTCGATTGACACTGCAGTTACAATTACTCGATTTTCTAACCTGTTTGTACTCGCTTCAGTGGTCTCTCGGCGCGTTCCATTTCGCTGCGCCATGGCACAAATTTAAGTTAACTTATGAGTCGGTGCGATGAGCTGACTTGACGGACTGAATAGTACTAGGCGCGATCCATTTAGCTGCGCCGTGCAACAAAGCTGGTTTAAATCCTCTGAGTACTGAAATCAATGGAGATGGCATAACTACGAAAAAGTGAAGCCCAATTTGAGTGAGAAACAAATATAGCGCCTTTGCCTAGTGTCATTCCACTTTACTTATTGACATACTATAAGTCTCTGAACAATTTATTTATGACGATGTTTCTGAATGTTACAAGTCTGATTATGTTTTATAATCACAAATTTTATCAATATTGGCACAATACACTGCAAATTCCACTGACATTGGCAACTTAAAGCGAGAAACCAAATCAATCAATTTTCAATCTTGTCATGTACACACTTATTATAATAGGTTACTATCCGACTGTACTTTAGATATAAAAACATAACATAACATTACATCACGCTCATAATCCCTGAAAGGGTAGTCAGAGTCAAAGAGGCAGCAGGCCCCTTTAACCACATTCAGACAAATACAAAACACGGCTGGGTTAGATGGAAAATTGTGATTAAGTAGTGACAAGTGGCTAGCCTGTCGCCCACACAATCACATACCCAAAACCCTATAAACCATTAGTTGTCTTTTACGACATGCTAAGCAAGTAATAAAGTTGGCACATTCTTTTTAAGTCCCCGATCAACATGGGACAAATATAAATATAATAATAAAAAATATGTACTAAGTAAGAATAATTTACACTTTTTTTCCTGCTTGATAGCAAGGTCGCATAATTTGAGGAGTGCTATTATTATATAGGTCTGTAGCTAAACATGGATCAGGTTTATTAATAAGAATTGCGTCTGACGGCGTCTAGTGGATAATCGGTTTCATTAGAGACGTCTCCACGTCGCTGCGAGGGCAAATTGGTTGAGATCCGGACAGTTCTAGAATGTTGGCAAATAGCTGGAGTTACCACAAGTTCCGAAGTTCCCGGATCATGCCTGAAGTTTGATGTGGAATTTCTATCAAGTGATAAATTCTTTAGACTTTGTAATCAAATTGAAAATTCTAGGAACATGAGCTTTTTGGTGATGGCGTTATGTTGACCTTACAAATGTGTGTAGGCAACTAAATAGGTCGTATGATTTTCTGTCACCTTGAATATGTAGTTTACAATACATATTCTGTGTTGGCTGATTCTCTAGATTTCAATAACTCTAATTGAAGAAAAGCCAGGTATTCCTCTTCAGATCATGGTCCTTATTCAAAGAGCCGTATAGACCGTAGGTAACCAAGTAACGGCTATGGGTCAATCTGGATTGGAATTACTCTGATTTTCTATAAACTATAAACCGATTGAAGAATATGTATTCTTCGTCTTTATTTTAATTAATCTGTTTCATTACTCGAAATTAGGAGCGGTGGTAGCTCAATGGTAAGGACACGCGCCTCTTAACCGAGGAGTGCGGGTTCAAACCCGGGCATGTACCTCTAGATTTTTCAAATCTATGTATGTACATACATAGATTTGTAGTCGAGATGATGGTATAAATATGTATTTATACCACTATCTCGACGGTGAGGGAAAACATTGTGATAAAACCTGCAAATTCAAACAATTTTGAATTTGTACCCATGATCCAAAAATTGTCTGGTTCCCCTATCTTAGGGTTACGAAGGCCAGATCGGCAGTCGCTTCAATGTAATTGCCAGACTCGCTAAATCCTGGATCATGGTCTAAGCGGACCCCGTCTAAGCACGGGACATAACGCTAGGAAGATGGTGATTACTCGAAAGTCGGAAGTATCGTATTGGCGTTAGTTTTATCTGCAACGCACCCCGACTGCATTAGATAAAATTTACGCTCCAATTATTATTTTTTTCAGTCTTTAAATATAGAAAGAGCATGGTGTTCCTATTTGTTCGTGGTCTGAGTAACGGCTAAGGAAACAATCGTTTAACGTGGGTGCAGTTGACTGTACAACGTATACTGTGGGTCGGAGTTCAATTTTATTGTTTGAGAACCCTCAATTCAATTAGCTGGCCACATATCGACAGTAAAGTGTCAAAGTGCTAAAGTGAATCGGCAGTCATAGCATTTGATTACCCTCACACATGCATGTCTAACAATTAGTTTAATTAAAACTTATTTGAACACCGTTGTTTTATTAGTGCCACTTTCAATAGATAAACGACTTGATTGGCAGAAATAAGTCTCACAAAGAAACTTCTTTGCTTTTATACTAACTAACTAAACTTCTCGCCACTTCCCTAGCAGGGTAGGCAGAGAGAACCGAACGCCATATGGCACGATCCTTAAACACCTCACTCGCCACTTCAACATTAATAATCCTTTTCATTCAAGCTACGGTTTTTATGACTCCTAACATCACCTTCTGTTAATACACGACCAATCTGTCGTGCTAGGTGAGCCTGGGCCATCCGCGGCTCCTACATCCTTCCACTTTCGCATTGTATATCTTTTAGTAAACCTTGCGTCATCCATTCTCTCCACATGTCCGAATCTTTGCTTTTATATAAACCAAAAAAAGCCTAGTATCTGAGCAAATTTTAATTAACAAACAATTTACCCCTAATCCTGTACCCATTTAAGTTTAGCCCTAACTGAACCTAATGTGGTCCCAGTTCTCGACCGAATCTTGTTCCAGACTGAACCACGCATTACGCTCATCCCATTATAACTCAGGATTAACTACAAAATGTATCGGGATAAGCCCCGCGCCCCGGCGGCTTATCCAGTCGAAAACGTTAAGTAATTGTAAAAAGTTTAAATTGATTGCTCCTGCGTTCTTAAAATTGTTTTTTTCTTTATTTCGAAAGATGCACCTGGTGTCGAGATAAAATATGTACATATAATACGTACATTATGTACATCTAATAACAATGTCCTAAACGATATCGGTCACGGCGGCCAATCTCAACGAGGATTAGGCATCTGCGCAGGAGAGGAGCAGAGAGACCAAAAAGTGCTTAACTGACAAAGTAAGTGAAAACGATTTGTCTTGTCTAGTATATTTTCTAGGCAAGACATTATAATGATATATATGACACAACATTATTCGTGTGACATCTTAACTGTCTTCAATACATGCTGACATTGAACGATAATTTGTGTGTATCAACAAACAGACGGACGAGGTGTCACGTCATGTTATCACTTAGAAAACATGCGAAGAATCCTGCTTGACAGAAGTCCATTCGTCAACGGCCAATGAGGAAATTCACGCTTTTTGTGTAGGAAGCGCAGGCGCAACAAATTCGACGTTTTTGCGGATTGACGCGTTTTAATTGGTTCTTAACATTGTCGTTGCAGTATTCATGACAGTTCTATGTTTTGTGATGACGAGTTCCGGCGTCGGAGAGTAATTGACTGTCGAGTTTGTTGTCGGTTTCTTCTTGGTGGAATTTACTTTTTGAACAGATGACGATATTGAATTGTTTTAACCCATAAGTGCTTTTTACGTAGAAAGACTAATAAGATGAAAAATACTGTGGACACGCTCGGAATTGGCGCGCGAAATACCTACATAAGATTCCTCCTACGCACAAATTTTAACAACAAAATCTTTTAGTTGTAACTCAATGTGGTTAAATCAGCTAACCTTGCACTCTGCATACCTCTTGGATGGCGGACGTGATGATATGGATAAATGGATCGATTAATGGACATCAGTTTAAAAAGGAATTGCTACTTCTAACATTTCTAATACTCTTTTCATAAGTTGAAGAGGCGAGTGAGGTGTGTAAGGATCGTGCCGTATGGCGTTCGGTTCTCTCTGCCTATCGCTAGGGAAGTGGCGCGAAATTTAGTTAGTTAGTTTTTTCATTACTTTTGTTCTATTTTGAACGGATATAAACATTTATTATTTGCATTGCTGTTATATGAGTTCTGTGGTCTTAAGGGGTCTATAATTTTGTTTCAGTAAAAAAGTAAGTACCCTATATACTGCTTTTTAGTTTCGTATGAAACCAGACATGAGTCTCGGAGCAGAGCACGCTTCGTGTTGACGTTACGTCACCAAAATGAGAATGCTCATTTCCCTATCGCTATTGCCATGCGCAAACGCATGTGTAACGTACGTAATAGACAAAAGAAAGTTACGCGTCAAATGTATAAATGACTTTAAAACACTGAGGGTCTTACGAACATTGAGTGCTTAAAAAGTATGTTCAAGTTCGTTCAAAAGGAATTGAATACTCATACATCGCCTTTTTGATTATCAATAGTTAACTGTTTTATATTGAAATATATTTGAAATATACTTTAGCGTAGCATCATAGTCAAAACATTTGACTTTGAATTTAGCTAAAAATATTAGCTAATTAACCCGCGGAAACATTTTAAACTTTTTTATTTTATTTCTATACATACATACATATATACACAACATCACGCCCATAATCCCCGAAGGGGTACGCAGAGTCAAAAGGGCAGCATGCCCCTTCAACCACCTTTATTTCTATAATCATGAAATTTCTGTTATATCCATCAGATTCTATTTAATTCAAGTTCATTAATAACAGACTTATGTTTGCCATAACGCCCAAATAACTACAATCTCCCGAGATGTCCGTTACCCTAGGGATGCGACCGTCATTTTGAAAACTTTTGCGATCATATCCCTCAAACAAAGACAATATAGAAGGAGTTTCTAAAGTACCAATGGAGTTAATATTTGGCGGATCAATATAACCACAATCTGTACGAGAGTATTGTGGATACAAAGAGAATTTATAGTCGATATTTTTGTTTCGTGATTAATTGAATAGAGGTTCATAATGGAACAGTGGAAAGAACAACATCTAATCTTCGTATTACTTGAAATTATTATCATCAGTTATATTTTGAATACTAATTAAATGAACATTTGATTATATACTTTGACTTTGACTGGCTCGATGGCGCATTCGGTAGCGACCCTGCCTCATGCGCCAAGAGTTGTGGGTTCGATTCCCACCCAGGACAAACATTCGTATGATAAATACTTGCGTTTGTTCTGTGTCTGGGTGTTAATATCCAATATTCAAGTATATATTTGTAATACCACTGTTAATTCTGACATCCGTAACACAAGTGCTTAAGCTACTTACCTCGGAGTCAGATCAATGTATGTGATGTAGTCAGATATTTATTATTTATTTATTATATACTTAGTAGTAATAGTTAATGAGGGTTTTTTGAATTAAAACATCCAAAAGATAGCGTAACTGTGACTTGCGGTCTTATCACCCTCCTTATTGGTTAGTTGTCAGACCAAACTGACGTCCTGTCAACAACGAGCCAATAGTGACAGTGATAAGACCACGAGATTCCCTTGTGCCACCTAGCGGATTTTGTGTTTTTAAAAACCCTTATTGCGCCGTATTCCACTGTTACCGAAGAAAGAAAGGCTTTACTTTAAAAGTCCCACGTTGGTCTGGGACTAAAAAAGAATGTGCCAACTATATTATTAGCTTAGCATTTCTTGAATGGTGAATCGGGTTTTGTGGTTGTGATTAAGCAGGCTAGCTAGCCACTTGTCACTATTTTACACTATTGGAACATCAATGTTAAGACTGGGAAATGAAAGCTACCACCAGTGACTTAACCACCCAAAATTCGCCGACCACTCTTTTACTACCGGAAAATGACAATAGCTCGTGCTTACAAATTGACATTAAAATATGCGCAGGGTACTCTCATCATCTGTTATCAATTCAATCGTAAAATAGCGAAAATGACAAGGTTAGCTCGACTCTATATGATCATGAATTCAATACCCATACGCCGTTAGCTGCTTTTTACGACATATTAGAATAAATAAATAAAATTTATAAATAAATTCTTCAGACTGACACACTAATTCCCTAGTCCCAAACTAAGCTTATAAGTATGTGCTATGGATACTAGATGAACGGATAGACATACTTAAATACGTTTATAAACATCCATGACTCGAGTACAAATATCCATGTTCATCACACGAAATATTTGCCCCTAGCGGGATTCGAACCCGCGACCCTTGGTTTCGTGGCCAGGGTCTCTGACCATTCGACCAACTGGTCAGAATAAAAACACAATTCAAACATTAATTTTAAGTCCGAAGGGAATTGAACTAATAAACTAAAGTGTATGCCAAAAAAGTGTGGCCGAATTGTTAGGTGTTAATGTCAACGATTACATTAACACCTAACAATTCGGCCACACTTTTATTACCAAACGAAAATGACAGTGGCCCATGCGTACAAATTGACATTAAAATATGCGCGTGTACGGTGACTGGCCACGCCCGGTACGTCGCCTCGTCAATATTCATGCCACTTTTATTATCCAACGGACTATTGCATCATTGCGCTTTGCCCGATAATGGTTTGATCCAGTTTTTTCTTTCATTTCCATCTGACATTTGAAATGGGAGTTGGAAAGTGCGGGTATTTGGGTTCATTGCCTCCGTGTGTAATCAATTTGAGCTGCTTTCTTCTCGGTAAATTCAACATTTACACGCGCTGGTACAGACTAACTCTTTTTATTTGCGCCGCCAAACAAGCCGAAATGCTTCAAAGCCCGCGTAAATGAAATGTTATTAATTTTAAATTTCAGTCGCTAAAATTTGCGGTCGTTTTTTTGTAAACTATAATTGGTAATCACGATTATGATATTGGTAACTGTTAGTAGCTTTTGAAGATACTTAACGCTGTTATGTTTGCAAGGCATTTTTTAACATTTATTAGAATGACAATACAGGTACTTACAAAAATATATTACGTGCTAATTTAAAAAAAAGTAGCGCGTAACTTTTTGCAAATTCTATGAAACCGTAATTAAAAACATATATTAACATATCTGTACATTATTACCTTACAAAATGATATTAGTTCTTGATAACAGAAGCTCCATATTAAATAGCATATTTAAATGTCTTTTAATTACCCAGAACGGTATTGTGATTATGACAGATTTATTATACTCTGTATGCCATGGATATGATGAGCGCGTGATAAATTAAATACCTGTGTCATAGTCAAGGGAGTACCAGCAAGGAAACTGCTTGTTGCAGTATGAAAAGTAAAAAAAAATTTTGCACATTTTCCAAAAATCCTTTAAATTGGTTCCTTAATGAGTTAAATAATGAAATTTAATAATTCAATTAAATGTTTAATTAACTGATTTTTTATTTTTAGTTTATGCGAAACTTAAATGGTTTAATAAATAATAAATATTTTTGCTACTTTTTAGTAGTAAAAATAACCCTGTCTAGCATAACGTAATATCGAATGCAACGCGTTCGTTTTGCTACTTCACTGGTTCGTATTGCTACGTCACTGGTTCGTATTGCTACGTCACTGGTTCGTATTGCTACGTCACTGGTTCGTATTGCTACGTCACTGGTTCGTATTGCTACTTCACTGGTTCGTATTGCTACGTCACTGGTTCGTATTGCTACGTCACTGGTTCGTATTGCTACGTCACTGGTTCGTATTGCTACTTCACTGGTTTGTATTGCTACTATACTGGTTTTCCACCGCGCTGTACCTCGTAACATTCAGCGCATAGTTTAATTCCGACCTTGTTAATATTCAACATAAATGCAATATTGCAATGCAGAATGCATTCTGGATATGAGGAATACTGCTACTATGATGAATGGCTTGATGAGGCTAAGCAATAATAGGTGTTTGAGGTAGTGCTTCCTGCATTATGTATGATATAGCGTGTATATGTAACGCTCAGCTTGATATGAGAAATGTAATTTGCGAAGCGATATGAAGAAAGTGTTTTAGTAGTGATCTTCGGATTGTTATAAACCATTACAAACGAGTAACTTAGTTTATATAATAAACAAATAAACTCTCCAGACGTTCCAAACTAAGCTTATGCTTGTGCTATGGATATTAGGTGAACGGATAGACATACTTAAATACGTTTATAAACATCCATGACTCGAGTACAAAATAATGTACATGTTCATCACATACAACATTTGCCTCTAGCGGGGTTCGAACCCGCGACCCTTAGTTTCGTGGCCAGGGTCTCAGACCACTTGACCAACGGGCCAGTCAAAAATATTTGCGTTAACTCAGCGGACATAGCTAGTTTAAATATATTTTTGTGAAGTGGGACGCAGTTTTCTTAACATTGGAAACCATTAAACTAGATTCCAGATCACACCATTTCTCCGCCTGCGAATTCATAGCAGTCAAATCAGAATGCAAAAGTCTTATTGATTATTATTTTTCAGCTCAATGAAGAGGAAAATTTAAAAATTGCAAAGCAGTTTGTTTTTCTGTCGAAGATTCTTTGAAATGCGCTTTTTGTTTTGAAACTCATTGCTTATTAACACCGTTTTTTATTTAGAAGAATAATTCATGTGTTAAAGGCTAATGGTATATCAGATTTTGGGTATGTGACTGAGTAGGCAACGAACTAGCCACTTGTCACTCCTTTTTCACAGCTTGCCATCCAACCCAGCCCACTGTCCCATGTTGGTCTGGGACTTAAAAAGAATATGCCAACTGTGGTTCTTGCCTAGCATGTCGTAAAAGGTGACTAATGGTATATCGGATTTTGGGTATGTGATTGTGTAGGTGACGCTAGCCACTCGTCACAATTTTTTCACAATTTTCCATCTAACCCAGCTTTATTTTTGGCTAAATGTGGTTAAAGGGGCTAGCTTGCTTGCCCCTCTGACTCTCGGGGATTACGGGCGTGATGATATGTACGTATGTTAAAAAAGTAACAATATAATGAATGTGCACATATTGCAGTAGTTGAATATTTAAGGCGTGAAAGAGTAACAAACAAACCCACATTCCCATTTATAACATTAGTTAAGTCAATACACGTGTAAAAACTAAGAAAAACAATAAATCTTTTTATACATGGCTGGTGACACGGTAGCTGTGTCATCTACTTCTATGGCGTTTGACACGGCAGACGTGTCACAAAACATTTGTATGCCGCCATTAAAGTTTTTTAAACTGTGCGCCGCAACGAATCGGTTAAGATTAAGTTATCCCTAAGTCATTACCACGCAGTCTCCCCGATAGAGCGGACTGAGGATTTATTCGCTAAAACAAAACAAACGAACAACCAATTATATCGCGTATCTCTTAAGCAATATAGAGAGAGATAAGAAAATTAATTACTCCGACCAGGCCGAGTGGATACGCCGGGGAGCACAAAGAATATCCAATTTATTAATAAGAATGAACGCAACTTGGGGGTAATCGGTTTTATTTCTACCTCGATACCTTTCGGTCGAAATGTCATTTCAAGCTGTTGTGGCGACATCTATAGATAGTAAAATAACTGCGTAACTATTTTGTAAGGCTAAGGGCCGATTTTTTTATGGTCAGATAATAATTAACCGACTGATAAAGTATAAAGTCACCAATTTGCGGATGTCATACGGTAGTTTACTTATGAAACAGACAATGACAATTTACAATCATCCGGATTGGAATTTATTTGATTGTTATATTTTATCTGACTGTTGAAAAATCTGCCCTTAATGTTATTTCAGTCAAAGTTAATGCTCAATACTTAGTGTTGATTACTTATGGGTAGTATAAAATATAACATTTCAACCATGATCCAAATTTTCTAGTTCACTGCTGCTTCAATGTAATAATCAGACCATGTTCAAGGCCAGGGTGGAGCAAATAATAAGAGAGGACTGTATATTGATTGAGATAGTTTAAAATAACTAACTAACTAAACTTCACGCCACTTCCCTAGCAGGGTAGGCATAGAGAACCGAACGTCATATGGCACGATCCTTACACACCTCACTCTCCTCTTCAACCTAGCCTTCACCGCCTAGTTTAAAATATTTGAAATATTAAAAAGTTAACAGTACCAGAAAGTGAATTTTAACAATAAGAGACGCGTGTGTCGTTTAAGTCGCTGTGAGGTGAAAAAAAATGCAGACCAAGTCGCCAGCCAAAGCTAGTCTACACTAATATTACAATTAGAAAAAAAAAAATCTGTATGTTTGTAACGAATAAACTTAAAAACTACTGAAGGGACTAGATTAACTTATGGAAAGACACATCATCATCTTCCTAGCGTTATGTCCCGTGCTTGGACGGGGTCCGCTTAGACCATGATCCAGGATTTAGCGATTCTGGTAATTACATTGAAGCGACTGCCGATCTGACCTTCGTAACCCTAAGATAGGGGAACCAGACAATTTTTGGATCATGGTTACAAATTCAAAGTTGTTTGAATTTGCAGGTTTCATCACGATGTTTTCCCTCACCGTCGAGCTAGTGGTATAAATATGTACATAGATTTTTTTTAAATCTAGAGGTACATGCCCGGGTTTGAACCCGCACTCCTCGGTTAAGAGGCACGTGTCCTTACCATTGAGCTACCACCGCTCTGGAATGCTCTATGGAAAGACACAGATTAGGTATAAACCGAAATAGCACATAGTCTATGTTTTATCGATGTACCCAGCGAGAAAAACCGCGGCAGAAACTAGTATAATTATAAATCTAGCTATTAACTTCGTGTGCATTATACAGTGTTAAGAAATTCGTAATATTAACAAGATATCAGTCTAGACGTCTGCTCTTAAACCACTAGAACGAAACTAACTTAGTTAAGAAACATGGTGGATCATTAACGAAAGCCAACTAAATTGAGAACTTAGCTCAGAACTCAGGTGAGACTCATCCGTCCTCATTACACGAGTGAAGAGCGCTCAGGCACCAGACAGTTATTGCTTTGGTATATCAATCATATACGGTGGCGAATGCCAAACTTATATAAATACTAGCAGCGCCCCGCGGTTTTACCCGCGTAGTGCCCGAGCCTGAGGGAGTACGGGGAGAAAATATAGCTTATGTTACTCGCTGATGAAGTAGATTTCTATTGGTGAAAGAATTTTTCAAAACGGTTCAGTAGTTTTAGAGCGTTTACAATACAAACAAGTATGATAAAAAAATAAGTGTCGATAAAATATTACAGCTGTTAAGTTTAAATAGCATTATACGTAGGAAAGTAAAGTATATAGGAATGGCATACAATTTTTTTTTTTTTAAAGATTTTATTTGTCTGAGATTAGACGGAATAAACAGCCGTCTAATCGCCAGAAAGGCTGAACCAATCTTAATGGAATATTAACACTAATTGTATTTGGGTGTGTTTAACTTGTGTCATTGTAAATTGAAATTCCGTAAAATTATTTGTTAGATATATTTAAAAAAAAATTAATATTCTATTTTGTATATACGTATCTACCAAACGATAGTGAATTGAATTGTAGCCTGTGTGACTTGTCCTAAATATATGAATCTGGACTTTTACGGACTTTTTTAAACCGAATTTGTACTCCTTACTTTAACATTCCATAACCCAGGTTGCAAGATGTCCGGGCTCGTTTGGCACGGCTCCTCGTGTGATGTCCGGGCTGGGGGTGTTTCAACCCCTAATAACAGCCCAAGGGTTGTTTGTGTACCTTTATGCTTGTCTGTCTTGGCAGGGTATAAACGTCTTCAAAGGATGCAAGGGAAGGCGGTGTGTTAGAAACTTAATGATGTGTTTTAATAAATGGCTATTAAGCTGGGAAATGAGAATTTTATTTGCTCAGTTAAAAAAAAGTGTAGTCCTTATAACAATTACTTAACATAAAAATATATATAAGAAATATATCCCATGTTGACATGGGACTTAAAACGAATGTACCAAATGTGTTTTGTGGCGATTTTACAGAATATTAAACAAAATAAACATATAGGTACCACCGCTACCAGATGGAATTAATTCGAAAGAACTGGCAAGAACCTCAATATGTACTTACTCCATTTAATCGCTATAAATACAATCATTAATAATAATTACGATGTAACATAATGAAGTAAGTTTTCAAATGCTAGACAAATGCAAAATCGTGATGTAACTCACAGTATAGAAACAATTTTATACATCAAAATAGTGTGCATAGTAGCATTTATTATTTGAAATTCTAACATTCAAAACTGAAACAATATTTACAGGCATCTACAACATAGATAAAGCTAGATATTTTTAAACCTGAAAAATATGAAGCTTTTCCGGATCGCGCAATAAAAATGGGATACATGCAGCTTGGAAATAAAAAGAGCGTAGGTATTACTGAAAACAAAAAATCATCCTCATGTCGTTATGTCCCGTTCCTAGTCAGGCTCCGCTTGGAAAGCAATTTTTACAAATAGCTTTATTGAAAATCTATACTTATAATAAATCTGTAGAGAGGTCAATTCTGTACATGAAATATATTTTCAAAATAACTATCAGGGGGTGATAAGTGATCAATACTGATGCCAAAAATGCAATCAGTAAAATTTTTCTCTGTCTGTCTGTCTGTCTGTATGTTCCTTATAGAAACAAAAACTACTCGACGGATTTTAACAAAACTTGGTACAATTATTCTTCATACTCCTGGGCAGGTTATAGTATACTTTTCATCACGCTACAATCAATAGGAGCAGAGTAGTGAAGGGAAATATTGGTAAAACGGGAAAAGTTACTCCATTTTTTAAGCTTCCGTCGCGTGTGCAGCCTTGATGGTTAAAGTTACATAGAAATCATGTATGACGGAAATAGTCTTTATAATATTAACCATAAACGCGGGTGACACCGCTGGCACAGCTAGTCCAACATAAAAGCTCAATAACTTATAGTTTTAGTTTGTAAGCAAATTTTGTAATGTGCCGAATAAACATTTATTCTATTCTATTCTATTCTAATACACGCTAATTCAGCCAATCCTAATGATGTAATGTTCTAAAACTGTTTGTCGTATCTCGATAAAGGTCGAAATAATAAGTCAAACAAGTTCCCCAGGCGAACTTTACTAGTGTCTGTTAATAAAAGGCGACTTTAACGAAATTGTTTTTTTTTTTTTTTTCGACGGCATCAATTAGACTGATCTGACTCCGAAGTAAGTACATAGCTTAAGCACTTGTGTTACGGATATCAGAATCAACAGCGGTATTACAAATATATAGGTACTTAAATATTGGATATTAACATCCAGACACAGAACAAACACAAGTATTCATCATACGAATGTTTGTCCTGGGTGGGGATCGAACCCACAACTTTTGGCGCATGGGGCAGGGTCATTACCGAATGTGCCATTATATTAATTAGGTAACAAATATTTTCTGACATATCTTGTATACATAGTACGCTGTATAACTGCATTTCTTCATTTATGGTTTTGGGATTGTTGATAATGGGAGGTTATCAAAAGTGCCCATATTCAATGACGATACATCGGTTCCTTACAGTGTACAAATAGTTATCTTTCTGATCCATCCATTATATCAGCATTATTTTTGATTTTGTTTTTCAGTATTGCCCCTTACCGACGAGCTAGTGTTATAAATACAAATGTAGATTTAGACCAAATTAACACCGCTCTACGTTTATTCAAAATGTAAAAAAAAAAAAAAAAAAATTGTACACACACTTAACAAAAAACAATTACAAGACAAACAAAAAACAAGGTGTGTGCCAAAAGGGCGCCCGCGCAGCTCAAGTCGCGAGCTGCCTGAAGGCAGATCACGACGCTGGTTCTCAGACGGTGCCCAATCCCCCCAACCACGGTACTCAACTAGCGAGAGATACTCGTCAGAAGGAAGCAGATTATCGTTAACAATGAATACGATATCATACATTAACAACGAACCCTGTATAAAAGACTAGATCTCAATATCATCGTAATCCGGGATGATGTTGATCAAACAATGCGTAATTTAAGAAATACTGAATCTTCACCGGCCCTCCAAACATCACTTCTCTTACCAATAACAAAGAGTGTTTTTCAAATACCGAGATGTTGCCAATTAAAGTTGTAACAATAGTTTTGGTAGCAGGGAATAAGATATTTGACTTATAGGAACTTTGTTGCATATAATAGTTAGAGACAAAAAACTACATACATATATACCATCATCACGCCTGACATAAAAATATTTAACTAACTAAATTAATTTCACGTTACTTCACTAAATAAATATTGCACAAACAATACTTAATAGTGCCCACAGCAGCTCACAAATACCCTAGTACAGTGCGGTTACCAAAGTTATCTGGGCTACGACCCATCTAATATAGACCCTTAGTTATCCCTGGCAAAGTAAACCCTTACCTAGTAACAAACTAAGCCGAAAGAATATGCTTATGCTATAAATAGGTACTAGATCATTATTAGGTAGCAGTCTGCTTTGCCATTATAAAACAAAAGAAGAAGAAAGAAAACTTATTTATTTAGTGCATAAAACTTAACCTAAAACTAATATTAACGATACAACAAACATTATGGACAAAATCGTATAGGTATAACGAAATATTATAACAAAAAGTTTATGATATGCAGCCAAAATGGTAGCCACTCAGCATTTGTCATGACGTTGTAACGACATGTCGCTGATTTTCAGTGGTACCGGTGTGGGAGGTAGTCTGAAGCTATTTGCATTCATTGAAATCCAGCAATCTATACCAATTGTGCCCATTTAGAATTCATCCTCCTAGCTAGTCGGGGTCCGCTTAGACCATGCAACGATCTAGGATTTAGCGAGTCTAGTAATTACATTGAAGCGACTGCTGATCTGACCTTCGTAACCCTAAGATAGGGGAACCAGAAAATCTTTGGATCATGTTTACAAATCCAAAGTTATTTGAATTTCCAGCTTTCATAATCATCATAATGTTTTCCCTCACCGCCGAGTTAGTAGTATAAATATGAACATAAATTTGAAAAATCCAGAGTTACATGCTCAGGTTTGAACCCGCACCCGTTATGAGGCGTATCCTTACCATTGAGCTACCACCGCTCAAGTGTGCTCATTTAGAATTAGATGAAACAATTACCACAACCCAATTCCAAAGTGCATTACCAGAATACTCCGCATTGCCCTCAGTTGTAACAGACGCACAAACAAACGCTTTAACGCCGGAGCGTCCTACAGAACCCCCTGACCTGGAAACGACGTGTCTTATGGAGTCGCTCAAGGGGAGCCGACTCGTATATCGACTTAGACGTAGGGTTGGCTCGCCTGTGTTCCGATATGATAAAATTTAACCGCTCATATCTCATACTATACTCATATATAAACGAGAATAATGCGTGTTTCGTGCTCGGTACATGATTGTCTAGGCGGTGGTAACTTAATGGTAAGGACACGCGCCTCTTAACCAAGGAGTGCGGGTTCAAACCAGGGCACGTACCTCTGGATTTTTCAAATCTATGTACGTCTTTATACCACTAGCTCGACGGTGAAGAAAAAAATAGTGATGAAACCTGCAAATTCAAACAACTATGGATTTGTAACCATGATCCAAAAATTGTCTGGTTCCCCTATCTTAGAGTTACGAAGGTCAGATCGGCAGTCGCTTCAATGTAATTACCAGACTCGCTAAATCCTGGATCATGGTCTAAGCGGACCCCGTCTAAACACGGGACATAACGCTATTTCACAATATTCCATCTGATCTAACCCAGGTTTTGTTTTGGTCAAAGGTGGTTAAAGGGGCTCGACATTGCCTACCCTTTCGGATTGTGGGCGTGACATAATGTTTGTATTTTAAATAAAGTATGGATGAACCACGGACTGGTAAAAAAAGAAGGACTCCACGCTGTTATACTATAGCGTGAAGTCACGTTTATGCATGTGTGAGTAAGATACTTAAGGATACCAAATATCGGATCTGTCATTTGGAGCGCTTATTATGTCAATGTGTGACTTAAGTTGTGTGTCAAGTTGAAGCACCTGAGGAGCTTCAAGGTCTCATTAGTGGCGCGGAGTCCTTCTTTTTTTACTAGTCCGTTGTATGAATATACATAGTACCTGCAATCTCCAAAATAGAATTAATATAACAGAATAAAAAAGAGTAGGGGTACTTTTTACATCAAAAATCTGCAGTTCCAATAGGATACAAGATATTTGGGGGAAATATCTCCTATATTTCAGGTAGCAGAACGGGCAAAAGATTGTATGAAATAAATAAACGCTCATCGGCGAGTTTTACTTTAAATTAAAAACCAAGAAAAGATAATATTTGATAGGACAACCCTATACCCACCTTAGAAAATTCCATGGCTGGGTAACTTTTGTGAACAATCCCGAAAACGCACTCGGCGTTATGCCCGCGGTTACAAGTGTGAAGGGACAATTTCAAAGTTCTTATTAACGGTATATTACGGAAAATAACCAAGGGCATTTACTTATGTCGGCTAAGGCATGAATCAAATAAACTTCATTTAACTAGACATTATTTCAGTGTGTTCAATGTTGTCTTGCTTAGTTTTTCAGTAATGATTATCTATACTTATAATAAATCTGTAGAGAGGTCAATTCTGTACATGTAATATATTTTCAAAATAACTATCAGGGGGTGATTAGTGATCGATACTGATGCCAAAAATGCAATCAGTAAAATTTTTGTCTGTCGGTCTGTCTGTATGTTCCTTATAGAAACAAAAACTGCTCGACGGATTTTAACGAAACTTGGTACAATTATTCTTCATACTCCTAGGCAGGTTATAGTATACTTTTCATCACGCTACAATCAATAGGAGCAGAGTAGTGAAGGGAAATGTTGGGAAAACGGGAGAAGTTACTCTATTTTTTAAGCTTCCGTCGCGTGTGCAGCCTTAATGGTTAAAGTTACATAGAAATCATGTATGACGGAAATAGTCTTTATAATATTAACCATAAACGTGGGTGACACCGCTGGCACAGCTAGTCTATACGATAATTGTTTGACAGGCCCGTTGGTCAAGTGGTCAGAGACCCTGGCCACGAAACTAAGGGACGCGGGTTCGAGTCCCGCTAATGGCAAATGTTTCGTGTGATAAACATGGAACATGAACATTTGTACTCGAGTCATGGATGTTTATAAACTTATTTAAATATGTCTATCCGTTCACCTAGTATCCATAGCACAAGCTTATAAGCTTAGTTTGGAACTAGGGAATTTGTGTGTCAGTCTGGACAATTTATTATATTATTATTAATTATTATAAAGACTTAGTTGTTTGTCGGTTTGTTTATATCGAATAAACTCCGAAACATCTGGACCGATTTGAATAATTATTTCAGCAATGCATAGCTACTTTATTAGCGAGTAACATAGGCTATATTTTATCCGTACGGAACGGGAACTACGCGCGTAAAGCCGCGGGCCGCTGCTAGTTTACTATACATGGCTTTAAATCCTTTACCACGAGTAACGTTTACATAATATAATTCTAAAGGTAGCTCTATCTACCTTTCTATGATTTACCTACTTCATCATCTTCGTAACGTTATGTCCCGTGCTTAGACGGGGTCCGCTAGACCATGATCCAGGATTTAGCGAGTCTGGTAATTACATTGAAGCGACTGCCGATCTGACCTCGTAACCCTTATATAGGGAAACCAGACAAATTTTGGATCATGGTTACAAATTCAAAGTTGTTTGAATTTGCAGGTTTTATCACGATGTTTTCCCTCACCGTAAAGCTAGTGGTATAAAACGTACTTAGATTTGAAAAATCCAGAGGTACGTGCCCGGGTTTGAACCCGCACTCCTCGGTTAAGAGGCGCGTGTCCTTACCATTGAGCTACCACCGCTCTCTATGATTTACCTACTTAACGATTGTAATAAAATTCGGTACGCTTATAAGTTGTAACTATACTAATATAATAAAGCTGAAGAGTTTGTTTGTTTATTTGTTTGCTTGAACGCGCTAATCTCAGGAACTACTGGTCCGATTTGAAAAAATATTTCGGTGTTAGATAGCCCATATATCAAATATCGGCTATATAACATTAACCACAAACGCGGGTGAAACCGCAGGCACAGCTTGTCCTGGACTAAATTACTGATCCCACGAGACGGTAGTCATTATAACAAAAAAAAAAACACTTAAAACCTCCCGATAGTCCAAATCTTAAGAATAGACTGTTCAGTTCGTTTAATACACTCGTATCTAAATAAAAATATTATAGGTACGTATTGTGTACCGCCCAGGCTCACCTACCATGACCAGATTGGTGGTCTTTTAAAAGAAGGTGATGTTAGGAGTGATGAAAACCGTAGAGCTTGTATGAAAAGGATTATGAATGTTGAAGAGGCGAGTGAGGTGTGTAAGGATCGTGCCATATGGCGTTCGGTTCTCTCTGCCTGCCCCGCTAGGGAAGTGGCGTGAAGTTTAGTTAGTTAGTAGTATTGTGAGCAAAATGCCTGCAGGCAACAGTAACTAAGACGTATCACGAAAATTAACTGAATCTAATTACCCTAATACAACGCAGAACATGAGCGAAATGCGTAAAAACCCGCTTCTAGCGCCACAATGTTCCCGAATAATAACGTTAACATGATACGATTTTATACATACAGGCCGGCGATGTCAATATATTTTTTTCAATGAACTTGGGACAGTAAAGCGACCTTTACGTCGCTGTAAAAGTGGTTTACGGCGAGCGGGACGCACCTTATCGTTTGGGACGGCCCGCGGGACGGGTTTATTGTGGGACACCCGTCCCGTAGATGTCAGCTGTTTCGAAAATAATGATGCTTGCTGCTACAAGATTATACAAGAATAGGAAAAAGTTGTAGAATTCAAAATACCAGTCAGTGTGATAGTGTCTGTATTCACACGATTATCGATAATTCGATATTGAAAAATGTATGCGTCCGAAAATTATCGGAATTTGAAAATTTTAATTTAGGTACCGAGATACAATGTATTGTATAGTGATTAACAGAAGACATTTGTTAACATTGGTACTTTTAAGACTAGTTAAAAATGCGAAAGTGGAAGGATGTAGGAGCCGCGGAAGGCCCAGGCTCACCTACCACGACCAGATTGGTCGTGTATTACAGAAGGTGATGTTAGGAGTCATAAAAACCGTAGAGCTTGTATGAAAAGTATCATGAATATTGAAGAGGCGAGTGCGGTGTGTAAGGATCGTGCCATATGGCGTTCGGTTCTCTCTGCCTACCCCACTAGGGAAGTGGCGTGAAGTTTAGCTAGTTAGTTAAAAATGTTTAAAAAAAATTCTTCAGCTTTATAATACTAGTAAGTTTATACTTAAACTAGTAGTCGCGGTGGTAGCTCAATGGTAAGGACACGCGACTCTTAACCGAGAAATGCGGGTTCAAACCCGGGCACGTCCATTTGGATTTTTCAAATCTATGTACGTATTTATAACACTAACTCGACGGTCAGAGAAACATCGTGATGAAACCTGCAAATTCAAACAACTTTGGATTTGTAACCATGATCCAAAAATTGTCTGGTTCCCCTATCTTAGGGTTACGAAGGTCAGATCAGCAGTCGCTTCAATGTAATTACCAGACTCGCTAAATCCTGGATCATGGTCTAAGCGGCCCCCGTCTAAGCACGGGACATAACGCTATGGAAATGATGTGATAAACTTAAACTCAATCGTGCGCAATCAACACGTCCGTTATCGGTATAACATCAGCGAGAATTTCGTTAGTCCGGTATTGAAGTACGAGGTGTTTTACAATCCTACTAGTCCTTAGCGCTTGTTTGTAGCGATCCCGAGGGACAGGTTTACTGCCCTGTCCAAATCCAACTTCGCCCTGACTGCGTTGACCGGCTAAATCAACTGAGGGTAGTTCTACATGCCGAATTGGGGAGGCCCCAGGATTCTTGATTCCTCAATGTACCTAAGGGGTGTTACATTTAAGAGAGGGGTGACCTCTTTCATTATTGTGTTTAGAACAATATTTAATGTCTAACTTTCTCTCAAAGAACATTAATAAAAATATATTTGTGAATATTCGTATACACAAAATAAAGTATTTTTCGCTTGTATTTAATAGTAATAAATATCAATCATATCTAATAATTAATTAATTATTATTATAATAATGAACTATAGATGTGTAATCATAATATACTATTGTATATATCTGATTCACCTTAGGTTTACGAAAGGCAAAACAATTTTATTATTGTAACCACTAGACTCGCAATATCTACATCAAAGTCAAAATACTCTTTATTTATATATGTTTGAAACAAACACTTATAAATCGTCAATTCATCAATCAATCAACTAATAATATGAATCTACCACCGGTTCGGAATGTTGCTTCTACCGTGAAGAAACCGGCAAGAAACTCGGTAGTTACTCATATAATTATAATCTAAGAGGACCTTAGCTGGAAACTACACAACGTTATGAAATATTTTATTAATATGTGTACCTATATTTTCATTTATTAAAGACAAAGATAAAAGTTCCCTTTGTATCACAATGTGAATAATGTTACAAAGAAGTCGTCAAAAAGATAATATAATTAATAACAAAGATCCACACTTTCCGCCATAACGTGACTCTAAAGATAGTACACAAATTATACCTTCTCCGCTGCCCTTGACATTGGTCACGTGCGCGCGCGCCGGAAGCGCCCATCACCGCACAATGGATAATCAAAATGGCGGATGGACGCCATTACATGGTCTCGAGTGCTTGATCAATCCATCGCGGTATCATGTGGTGTAGTTAGAATTATGGATGCCGCTTACTGAAACATACACTGGTTTATAATGATGATGGAATAGGAATAATAACAATTTTGAAGTGGCTGAACTGATTTGTATTGTAATTATAGTTAGGGGAACATAGTGGCGTAGTGACAGTGTAGCTAATATATTTTTAAAGTCTAATAATGTTCGTTGAATTATAAATTCATTTACTAACTACTAAACTTCACGCCACTTCCCTAGCGGGGTAAGCGGAGAGAACCGAACGCCATATGGCACGATCCTTACACACCTCACTCGCCTCTTCAACAATCATGATTCTTTTCAAACAAGCTCTACAGATTTTATCACCTTCACTTAACACACGACCAATCTGGTCGTGGTAGGTGAGCCTGGGCCTTCCGCGGCTCCTACATCCTTCCACTTTCACATTGTATGTCTGTTTAGACAATCTTTCGATTACGTACATTTTCGTACTCCATACATTTACGTACATACATAACATCACTCTCGTAGTCCCCCAAGAGGAAGGCAGAGTAAAAAGGGCAGCAAGCCCGATTAAGTATAATCGTTTCCACTATTTAAGTTAAATTTAATCCATTTAAGTGACTAAAATCGAGGAATTTGTCTCTTTAAAATTCTTATATTGCATTGTGTAACATATCCTCTTCCACACCTCTCAATAGAAATAGGTGCATAACATATAATCTAGTCACGAGGTTCAGTGTCCTAACATCCCAAGATAATATACATACATGTAAATAGTGATGATAGCTGGCCGAAGTACCTATTTTTTGACGGGGATAATTTTATGCACCTTCACGCCTTCAGAAGTAGGATGGCGTGGTGTGGGGGACTCCCAGGGGTCGTAGACTCACTCTCCTGTGCCGAAGTACCTAAAACTGCGACAAAAAACCAACTTTTTGTTCATCCCCACGTTTTTTCTAAAAGTTAAGTCCACTCTCATAAGCCAAGCTGGGAGCCTATTGAAAATACAAAAATTAACTATAGTTTGCACGTAAGTTCCAGTCACCTCCTGAGGTGATTCTTTAGCCTATGTAGCATCAGAATTGAATGAAAAAACAATAAAATTTTCACATCACGTAATTTTCATTTCATTGGTTAAAACCAATGAAACCTTATATCCTTTAAATATGATGCTACAAAGGCAGGGCCGGACCGTGAGTTTAGGGGGGCCTGGGCTTTTACTACTTAGGGGCCCACCTAATTACTCAAAGTATAAGACGTAGACTTAAATTAGGTCAATATATTGAATAGGTTTGATTAATTGCAGGCTGCAAACCGTACGATCCGTTTAATTTATTAAAATTATGGATTTTTTCGCATTATCGTCTATTTTTGACTTTGACTTGACTTAGCTGGGGGGCCCTTGAATCCACAGGGCCCTAGGCTGAAGCCTAAAAAGCCATATGGTAGATCCGGCTCTGTACAGAGGCCTAAGAATTACCTCAGCCGGCTAGCACTTGCGTGCAGGCTATAACTAACTAAAACTTCACGCCACTTCCCTAGCGAGGTAGGCAGAGAGAACCGAAAACTAATATTAAGCCAGTTAATATAATCGTGGGTTATTAATGTTAACAGAGGAAAATTTTCAAACTATCTCTATTTATTTAGATCTGTGACCTATGTTTCTGTGCGAAATTAGTTAGAATCGTTTTGTGGAGAGAAATTTGTAATACGTTTTTGTTCATTGTACTGCTACCAACGAAGGCAAGGTTAAAATAATTTCACATTAAATGAACGATATTAGAAATTCAACACACACATAATAGCCTACAGCTTTGACTAGTTTGTGTAATTATATTTACTTTTGTTATATTTCAACGGATTTACGTAGATATGCCTATATATATATAATTTTATTTAATAAAAAAGAATATATTTTTCTTTTACGGGCAGAATTTAAGAAACTACACATGTTATATTAATACCCTTTATAGTCTAAGGATTACTAAGGAAGGTATCACAAAAACAAACTTTGCGACTTTACCAGAAAAGCAACTTTACCAGCGAGTAACAGCTATAGTACATTCCCGTATTTCTACGGAAACGGGAACTACGGGGGTGAAACCGCGGGGCGTTGCTTGTCTATACTAATATTGCAAAGAGGAAAGATTTGTATTTTTGAATTTTTGTGTGTGTGTATATTTGTAATGAATAAACTCAAAAACTACAGTGCCGATTTCAAAAATTCTTTCACCATTCGAAAGCTACATTATCTGGAAGTAACATAAGCTATATTTTATTCCTATATTCCCACGGGAACGGGAACTACGCGGGTGAAACCGCGGGGCGCTGATAGTCATAGATATAAACCATTAAGTACTTTTGGCGACAGATCCCCAGTCGAGGCGGCGACATCTGTTGAAAACGTTAGCTTTCACATCCCACTGTAATTTCGTTATTAAGCCGCACTAATTGTTCTCAAAATCATCGCATTTGGAACGTTTTAGTAGCTAGACTCGACATTACGGTAATTAAATATGATGTGGCATTTAGCCTGACGACTTATAGTTTACATCACGTGTCATATTGATATGGGGCTCAAAAAAAATTATCAACAGTGTTCCTAGCTTAGCATAGTAGTATAGTCATAAAATGGGACTATTGATGTATTTGATAACTGAACACAATTTTAATAATGATTAATATAAAATAAAATAAATTTATTTCAGATCTGGTCCATACTGTTAGTAACAATATTTAACTTAAAGTCTCTCATTAGTAAATGTGGTATATATATTTTTCTTGTTGCTCCTTGAATTCTGCCTATCTCTTCGGGAATTGCGGGATAATGGTATGTTCGTGTTTATTAAAATAATAAAAGATGTAATTCACATTTTAAGTTCGATCGCTGGATAGAACATCCATTTTTAAAAAAAATCTTGAATCCAGCGGCTGAAACAGCCATGTCCCGCCAGCCCACAAATATTCAAAGCTTAATCTTAATTAACCGCTATCACGCTACACATGTTTAGCAAAACCGAAACCTCCGTCTAATGGAAATTGAATATCAGCGGGATTAATTGGAAGGAGCAGGTAGTCTAACAAACGCGTGACGCGGGTCCGACGGCGGCCGGACGGAACCGACCTGATTGGTCGGACGTAGTACATATTAGTAGGGAATACTAAGGAAATTAAAAATAGCATTTGTTTTTTTTAGCATTTGTAACCCTTCTATAAGAAGGTTTACAGTATTTATGTTCAGATCATTTTTTTGCCCTACCAGCACCTCGACGTGAATGGCCTGCTGAGAAGAGGTACCGCAAGAAACTCAACGGATAGTCTACAGGAAATACTATTAAGTTCAGACAAACGTTTTGGAATTTGATATCAGACGGAAATTAATTAGTAGTAGCAGATAGTCTAACAAACGTGATATGACGCGACTGCTGAACGGGACCAACCTGATTAGTCGGACGGACTTGGTATATACGAGAGACTTACATTATGAAAAGATGGACAATTTATAGGTATTTTTCAAAGCCTATACGAAGTGAGCCGTAAGAAGAGATGGCCAATTCACTAACTGCTGCGTTTAATTGAGTGACTGACAGTACTCGAGGAAGAAACTAAACTCTAACCATTCGTAGCATTGAAGACAGGGGATCCAATTCTCATCCCGCTCTTGTCTCTTATACCACAGAGAATCCCCAACAAAACCTGCAAAGGATCAGCGACATTCACGAGATGTAGATGTAGATGTTGCAAGTGCTTATAACCTATACTGACCTTAAGCTATCACACTTGACTGACTGGCTCGATGGCTCATTCGGTCGGTAATGACCCTGCTCCATGCGCCAAGAGTTGTGGGTTTGATCCCCACCCAGGACATACATTCTATGATGAATATTTGTGTTTGTTCTATGTCTGGGTGGTAATATTGAATATTTAAGTGTATATTTGTAATACCACTACTGTTTCTGATATCCGTAACACAAGTGCTTAAGCTACTTACCTCGGAGTCAGATCAATGTATGTGATGATTGCTTAGATTTAATTTAAAAAATAATAATATAAAACTGTCCGTACACTTGTTTGCCACCTTCGTGGTAAAGGAAAATAATATTGTCTTAAAACTGTGCAATTTAGGCTTAAGCCTGAAATATCATCATCTTCCTAGCGTTATGTCCCGTGCTTAGACGGGGTCCGCTTAGACCATGATCCAGGATTTAGCGAGTCTGGTAATTACATTGAAGCGACTGCCGATCTGACCTTCGTAACCCTAAGATAGGGGAACCAGACAATTTTTGGATCATGGTTACAAATTCAAAGTTGTTTGAATTTGCAGGTTTCATCACGATGTTTTCCCTCACCGTCGAGCTACTGGTATAAATATGTACATAGATTTTTTAAAATCTAGAGGTACATGCCCGGGTTTGAACCCGCACTCCTCGGTTAAGAGGCGCGTGTCCTTACCATTGAGCTACCACCGCGAGGCTTAAGCCTGAAATAACATTACTAAAATTTCCCAGAGAAAACAAACCACAGCGTTTGTTTCCATTGGACCCAGTTAAGTGGAAAGGCACCTTTTTCAAATTGAATCTCTAAAATCGCCTTCTATTCAGCCCCAGCTGAACAAAATAGTCGGTCTTCGGTCGAAGCAAAACCAATTATTGGTCGTAATTTAAATTGGTCGCCGGTTCTAAGCCATGCGGTTATTAGGTGCAGAGCCTGGAACCGGTAACAAAAGTGCAGTTTCTGTACCGGTATTTAACGGTTATAACCGGTTATCGCGTTTACTGGAATCTCGGTACCGACACTCGTTTCAGGTGCCTGCCTTATTTAAAAGCGACTTACCACATTGTATGGGTGCAGTTAATACATAATTATGTTTGTTATAGAACACAGCGCAGAATACTTGTTTTTTCTCTAGAAATAATTTAAATGGTCATTTGATACCAAAATTTATTCAGGTAAAATACCCATATTTAATTATGCATAGAAACCACATTGATAATTACCAATAGTGCAAGAAAAATCTAGCACCGTTACCAAAACTAAAGTTACCGATCTTTCCTGAAATACCGATATTACCAGCCTAATCAGGTGCAACGCTTATTATGAAAGTCTATCCCTATTTCAGTTTATTAGAAGTGGGTATTGGGAGATTAAAAGCCGATTTATGGTCTAGATTACTTTAGCTGAATTTTCGCTGTAAAATTTGGTAATTTTGATCGGCTTAGCTATACCTCAGCTATATCAGTGTTCTAGATTGGTTGTCAAAGAAAAAAATATATAAGTGAACTTATCGATTAGTATATTACTATTATTCCAATAAAGTAATATACTTATCGAGATCGTGTCCCATGTTAATCTAGGACAAAAAAAAGAATGTGCCAACTGTGGTTCTTGCCTAGCATGTCGTAAAAGGCGACTAATGGTGTATCGGGTTTTGGTTGTGTGATTGTGTAGGCGACAGGTTAGCTGTTTGTCACTGCTTTTTCATAATTTTCCATCTAACCCAGCCCGGCTTTATTTTTGGCTGAATGTGGTTGAAGGGGCATGCTGCCCCTTTGACTCTGCCTACCCCTTTGGGGATTGTGGGCGTGATGTTATGTATGTATGAGATCGTGTCAATCTTTAATTGATAACATAGAATAGCATCTGTCTTACAATATTAATTATTTTAGTTAAGTTAGAGAGTTCGATTTTCTTAATGGTTATTGATTTAGGCTAAAATTAAGAAAAGAACTATACTCCAATAGCCGATAATGATTCAGTTCGTGCATTCGAATATGAAGACTTGATGTCAAGACCTATTAAGTATTTTATCATCATCCTCCTTGGGACAAACGGTTCCGTTCCTAGACGCGGTCTGTTTAAGCGGTTTAAGCAACATATATTTTCATTAGTTTTTCAGAATCTTAACTTATATTATAAATGCAAATGTAAGTTTGTTACGCTTTCAAGCCTAAACCACGCTTGCTTTCAAGCCTAAACCACGTTTGCTTTCAAGCAAAAGCGATTTTAAAATCTATTTCACCAATGGACATTATTAGAGAGTAACATAGGCTGCATTATGCCCCTAACTGTGAAGATGACCTTATGTCAATATCAAACATCGATTAGATAATTCAATCGCGTAACCTTTCATTGCCATAACCAAGGGCGTCTCTACCATCTGTCCCATAAAAGCACCATCGGCATGCTAAAATAAATGAATGGCAATCCTTGTATGCAAGAGCACAAAGCAATTATGCTGTTGGCACTCACTGGCACATACCCAATGCCGTATACAAGCGTTCAATGCCGGGCGGTGCTGTAATTCTAGGATGCCACCATGATGTACCAATGTGCAAGGTCTAATTGAGGAGCTGATGAGACGTTATACTTCAACTATGATATTATTCAGCTTCGACTTTCTTTGTTATGCGTAAAAATATAGTGCATAGTTTACATACGTACATACTATTGCGACCGTAATATCCGAACAAAGGCGAGTCCACATTGAGTTGAAAATATAATTGGATTAGGTTAGATAAAGAATAGTGAAGAATATCATCTTTTAGACTCTATTCTATTCAGAATATTCAGATATTTGTTCATCATATTCCTAGCGTTATGTTCTGTTCATAGTCGAAACTACTTGAATAATGATCTAGCCTGATTATTCAAGTCATCTAAACGTCTCGCACATGACTGACCTCGGTTATCTTTCATGCGAACACCACTAAAAGCGTTATTTCGATTATAATTGATCCTAAGAACTTGCATCACTGAAAGCCGTTGTCTGACTTGGATTCTGACTGACTGAATTTCATAATATGAACACTCGTCGCGTGTTGATAAAGTAACAACAATAAATAAACCCACTGTCCCATGTTGGTCTGGGACTTAAAAAGAATGTGCCAACTGCGGCTCTTGCCTAGCATGTCGTAAAAGGTGACTAATGGTATATCGGGTTTTGGGTGTGTGATTGTGTAGGCGACAGGTTAGCCGCTTGTCACTGCTTTTTCACAATTTTCCATCTAATTCAGCCCGGTTAATTTTTTGGCTGAATGTGGTTCAAGGGGCATACTGCCCCTTTGACTCTGCCTACCCCTTTGGGGATTGTGGGCGTGATGTTATGTATGTATGAGATCCTGTTATTCTTTAATTGATAACATAGAATAGCATCTGTATTACAATATTAATTATTTTAGTTAAGTAAGAGAATTCGATTCTCTCAATGGTTATTGATTTAGGCTAAAATTAAAAAAATAACTATACTCCAATAGCCGATAATAATGATTCAGTCCGTGCATTCGAATATGAAGACTTGATGTCAAGACCTATTAAGTATTTTATCATCATCCTCCTTGGGACAAACGGTTCCGTTTATTATGGGCGTGATGTTATGCATGCAATAAATAAACGTTGTCTGACTATTTTATAAACTTGAACCACACAACAAAGATGGCAATATCAGCCATTATAATAGTCATTGTGAACCTTTGAGAGGGCATTAAGCTCACAAATATGCGCATTCGTCTCGCGTTGCACCTAAATAGCGCTCGTTAAGTGGTAAGTAGCCGAATAATCGTCGGAAATATTAACCTACTATACAATACTACACTGTGATGTTAAGTTTAATTTTTGTGATAATAATTTTCTGAAGAATAAATAATTAATTATTGTTGTTTTTATTTTACGTCATCAAAAGAGGCTTAATTTGTTTTTTTGCACAAAGCGATATATATGACGATCTTTTAAAAATAAAGTATGGTGGTTGAGAAAAATCATTGTATCTACCTGTTTACTTCTTTATTAATGTACTAGCTGAACTGGCGAACTTCATAACGCCCTTTTTTTTTATTTCCCGCGCAACTTTTTTTTTTCTTTCATAAGTACCTTCACCTGACAATAACAAACACAAAGCAAGAATTAGCGAAATCGGTTCAGCTGTTCTCGAGATTTGCGCTTAGCAACACATCCAGCGATACATTTTTATAATATAGATTTTGGGACTAGCGACTTATCTAAATAATTACAATTACATAGACAGAAAGTGTTTTCATTATTAATGATGTTTTTCTTATAACTAACCTTGTTTTTTATGTATTTTCCCGCTAATCATATTATCGGTATAATTTTTTTATGGCAATAAGTCTTTAATGTTAAAGGTTCAGTAAATTTATTTATCAAGGCTAGCACTGAAACATCCCACCATTCTTACTCGACAGTGTTACTCTGTTATTCAAAATATTTTACTTAAGTTAACACAAAAGCATCATGTCCAAAATATGTCAAATAGAACACTGTGCAACATCAAACTCAAGTTGGAACTTGATTATTCAAATTTGCCTTCAGTCTTAGCACGGTCGGGCGAATCATAGCTCTTCATGGCGCTAAATGACTTTGAGTTTATGTATGAGGAGAATAGTTAGGGTTTTGTTACGTGAGGGAATCAGGAATGAGCTGAATATGAGGTGAATTTAAGTCTAAGGCGTACTATATCGCGATTTTGGTAAGTGATTTATCTATATTTTATTGGAAAATTGTGTTAGGATTTCTTAGTCAGAAGTAGTCGAACGTTTGTAATCATTCCCGGATGAATACTAATATGTGTATGATCTGTTCAATATTCTGGGAAAATTTTCTTCGTTTTATCAAAATAAATGATATAGACCAAGCATGGAGCTGCAAGCAACACTGCCAAAGTTAACATTGAGAAGGATTAACTGGTAAATTGTGACAAAATAGTGACAAGTGGCTAGCTCGTCGCCTAGACAATCACATACCCAAAACCCGATACACCATTAGTCGTCTTCTACGACATGCTAGGCCTGAACTAAAATTGGCATATTATTTTTAAGTCCTAGACCAACATGGGAGTCATGGGACAATGGGCTGGGTTAGATGGAAAATTATGAGAAAGTAGTGACAAGAGGCTAGCTCGTTGCCCACACAATCACATACCCAAAACCCCATATACCATTAGTCGCATTTTACGACATGCTAGGCAAGAAACACAGTTGGAATACAGTTGTTACTAGGGATTGCTCGATCCATCAAACCACCTGGGGTTAGCATAATTTTGACTGTGCTGGATTCAGCAACATGTGCTGGTTCCATTCCGCTGGACTGCAATTAGGGATTGCAATTCAGTGTGGCATTATTTGCTGATTTTTTTTCCATAAGTGCGGTGATGTAGAGGTACTACCTATATATGTATATGTGTCATGTAACCTATTTTCATCAACCAGTATTTAATCAATGTTTAATGTGAAATAAAGCTAGTATTGTTTGAGCACTCTTTCCTACACCTATTCCGTACCTTACACCAGCACAAAACGTTGGATTTAGCAGAGCTTGAACTGTACTGGACCCAGCTGGATTTCTTGATCCAGCATTGCAATCTCTCGTAGGGATTAAAATCCAGCGTTATTGAACGCACAGCTAAAATTGTGCCGGGCCCAATAAGGGGTTTTTTAATTAAAACATCCAAAAGATGGCGTAACTGTGACTAGCAGTCTTGTCACCCTCTTCATTGGTTAGTTGTCAGACCAAACTGACATGCTGTCAACAATGAGCCAATAGTGACAGTGATAAGACCACGAAACTCCCTTGTGCCATCTGGCGGTTTTTGTATTTTTGAAAGACCTCATTTGATTGCTGGATCCAGTGCAATCCCTAGTTGCTACTTCTTGATATCCAGACCAGCATGGGACACCGGATAATTATGAACCCTCGGAACAGATTTAGCAGTTTGTAAACACACTGTCATTAGCCAGCGCATTAATAGATTAATTATAAATGCAAATTGAGCGGTGGCGATCGCTTTCGTGTTTATCAATTACACACTAATTAATTGAGATTAATGCGTGTTACCCGGCGTTGCTCGTGTTTGCTGATACCGCCGCTGCGTCAACAGTTTGAGTCAATAGGTCGTGATTGAGATGGATTGTCTGTCTGTTGCACTTCTATTCTTAGTTTGGGGTGGTAAAGGGAGAACTAATCCTGCCGCGGTTACTCCTTGGGGGTAACATAGGGTTATTTAAAAAGGCTTTACGAACGCACATGTAAGATAAACATAGCTTTTATAACACCTTTTAATAATAATAAATAAATAAATAATAAATTCTTCAGACTGACACACCAATCCACTAGTCCCAAACTTAGCTTATAAGCTTGTGCTTTGGCAAATATCCATGTTCATTACACGAAATATTTTCCCCTAGCGGGATTCGAACCCGCGACCCTTGATGTGCACATGTTGTCCACAATGAGCGCTTGCTATCAGGCCGGGTATACGCTTGTTTTTATCTTTTATAGTATGAAAAGCTCAGTAGAAAATATGTTCGTCAAACGCTATTCATAATTGGTGCCTTCATACCTATAGTGTAAAAAGTTATGACACTGGAACAAATAAATAACAATATTAGTATCATTATGTCGTATATGTCTAAACTGGCACCTTTTAGTTGCTAATTATCGTTCACTTTTTAATTTAATTCATATATGTATAATAGTTATTTATATACACCAAACACTGCATTAACTCCATGAGTTTACATATACGAGTAATAAATATTACAAATTGCTACAAGTTTTCATCATTGGACTTACCTGGTATTGCGTCGTTAAAAAGCGCAGTACGAGTACTATAATACCTTACTCGGGGAACTCGTTAAAAGTGTCGTTTTCCTTCTCAAACGCAGCGGCATACGCGCCTCGCGTGTACAACACGTCTAGATTGTACAACACACCTAGCGTGTATACTACTTCAAACCATATCCTCGCGGAAGGACTTTAGTTACTTTGTAGCAGTGCAAATTCTTGTTTGCAATTTTTGGTTACGTTATTGTGCGAAGTTTGTGGATAAATGTATAATGTTTTAATTTTGAAAGGGAAGAAAGAAAATAACGCAAGAAGCGTTATTTATACGTATGAACTTGTTTTTTTTTTAATTGTTGAAGTTGTTGTGTCTTGAAAATTACTTAGGGATTAAAAAAGGTCGATATTGATACGTTTTCCGTACATTGTACATAAATAAATAAAGCATAATTTGTGTTCGTACAATACAATTCCGTACAAATAGGAAATCTATGAAAATTTACCGTTGAAACCTTTTCTTTGTAAGTTTTCCTTAACTAACTTTTCCTTAGTAAGTTGAAGTAAACTCTTAGTTATACTACTCGCACGTGGAGTATAATAAATATTTATAACACCGAACTACATAAATAACTATATTTCTGCAACAAAATTACAAATTAATTGAAATTAAATTGCTATATGTTTTCATCATTGTAATCATTCATACTGCGTCATTAAAAGTGCAGTATGAGTACAATACCTCATTCGCAGAACTCGTTAAAAGTGCCGTTTCCTTTAAATGCGGTACACGCTTAGCGTGTACATCACGCTCCCAAACCATATCCTCAGGGCGGGATAATTCGCGATGCCGACTTTACTTAACTTTGTTCGGGTGTAAATAACTGTTTGCGATTTTAGCAACCTTATTGTACGAAGTTTGTTTGGTAATGAATGGGGTCCGTTTTTATGTTGAAAGACCTTTTGGGCTATTTTAAGCGGCTTTGTGGCATTATTATATTTCCAACATTCTAATGGTTACAAAATACATTTCATAACGGTTGGAAAGTAAATCTGAAGAAACCAAACTTGCTTGACAATTTCCAAAATAAGATGTGTTTGTAGTCATATTCTATTTCAATACAATAATATAAGATAAGAGAGAGAAGACAAGAGCTATGTCAAAATTGTTTCTTTTCAACCGACTTCAAATAACAAAAAAAAAACGACTTCAAAAACGAACCTACTAAAAGTAAAAAATAAATTTACTTAGGCCAAAGTAATATGTATTTTAATACTTATAATTTTGAAGTCAGTGCCAAGTAAATGCTTTTTGAAGTCGGTTTGTTTTTTTGTTAAAAAATATTTTATGATATACTAGCTGTGCCAGCGGTGTCACCCGCGTTTATGGTTAATATTATAAAGACTATTTCCGTCATACATGATTTCTATGTAACTTTAACCATTAAGGCTGCACACGCGCCGGCAGCTTAAAAAATGGAGTAACTTCTCCCGTTTTCCCAACATTTCCCTTTACTACTCTGCTCCTATTGATTGTAGCGTGATGAAAAGTATACTATAACCTGCCCAGGAGTATGAAAAATAATTGTACTAAGTTTCGTTAAAATCCGTCGAGTAGTTTTTGTTTCTATAAGGAACATACAGACAGACAGACAGACAAAAATTTTACTGATTGCATTTTTAGCATCAGTATCGATTACTAATCACCCCCTGATAGTTATTTTGAAAATATATTTCATGTACAGAATTGACCTCTCTACAGATTTATTATAAGTATAGAGATATTATGTGTTACTTAGCGTTAACAATACTAATTCTACACACATGTGAAAACTAACAACATTGTCTAAGTTATGTTATGTCTCTGTTCTCAGTATAATTGGTTGGCCACTTGGAACATATTCCTAGATTTAAACTGGATCATGGCTACAGTTATTTGAATGTCCAAGAGCAAATTGCGATGGCTCTTTAAAAAAAATATCTCTTTAAAAAAAAGGTGTCAAAAAAAATTTTCTTCAAATGACTTGGATATGTCCTTACCCATTGAGATCATCCTCTTGCCTTTTCCCAGTTCAGCTGAGGTCGGCGCTGCATGTCTTCCTCTTCCATACGTCCCGGTCAGCCGTCATTAACACACAATCCATCCATCTCTTATTTGGCCTTCCTTCCTTACCCATTGCGATACCACCAATTTAAAAACTAGCAACGTCACAACATGCTAATTTCATTGTAAGTCCACCAGCGCAAGTAAGTACTAAATGTTATGTAACATCTTTATTGTCTAAGCATACCCGTCTCATTAGACACGTGTACTTTACGTAAGCAATGCATATTATGCACCTCAGTGCACTAAAGGTACAATAAGAATGAAATTACCATGAATGCTTCTTATTTATTGCGCATTGATGTTAGAATACATTAAGCGTTTTGTTATTGATAATATATTATTCACTTTGTCTTGAATGCCGTAAGGGATAAAGGAATTCTATGCAATACATTTATGCAAAATGTATTGCTTACTTTGTATACAGTCTTTCTTTGAATGTAGGTACTCATAATATGTTAAGTGCAATAAAAACTATACAAACATCGTGCAAACGCTTCTTTCAAAGAAATGTTTTATTGTTGTAATCTGAGGTACATTTTAGTACTGAAATTAATCGTCTCTCCTTTAATCCGATTTTCTACCCAAAACTAGTTTAACTTTTGTTGATGTTAATCATTAAGTTCAATAGAAAAAAAAATTTAAGGTCCCGATGGAAGACCAGGCGTCCACAGAAAAGTCCGGAAATTTGTTCTGAAAACAAACGTAAAAAATACTTTAAAGAGAAATACAAGGGGATTATTAATTTGCATTTTTCCAGACAAAGATAAATTAAATAAATAAATAAATTCTCCAGACTGACACACCAATTCCCTAGTTCCAAACTAAGCTTATGCTTGTACTATGGATACTAGGCGAACGGATAGACATACTTAAAACGTTTATAAACATCCATGACTCGAGTACAAATGTCCATGTTCATCACACGAAACATTTGCCCCTGGCGGGATTCAAACCCGCGACCCTTGGTTTCGTGGCCAGGATCTCTAACCACTCGACCAACGGGCCAGTCAAAAGAAGTCAAAGAAGAACTTAACACAGTCATCGGGAGTGTCACGTTCCCGAAATGTCAGGACAAATCCAAAGATATGGTGACCATAGACGTAATTCATTTCAAGGACTGCAATCTTACAAGAGCACCCGGGATCAACGGATTAACGTGCCTTCTAAAGCACGGGGGAGGATTTATTATAATAAGCAATAGGGTTGCTACCTTGGTATGAGTTTTTAACGAATTCTAATACCATAACTAATATAAAATTCGTCATATTATATGAAAACTAAAACATTATTCTATGTAATACTTTTTAATTAAAGAAAAACAAATCCTTTCCTTATACACAAAAGGGTTTTGATAGACATGGGAACCCTAAAAGAGGTTTTCAAGGGAGCTTACAGACCAGCAAAATTATCATTAATCGCACGACATCTTTGGACATCATTGACAACTGTCGGCAACTATAGGCAATTGTAGGCAACTCCCGGCAACACTCGCTATCTTTAATGTAAATATTGTCGTCTGATTTATATGAGTAAAGTCACTAGTTCACAAACTTGTTATGTGCATGTAATGAAAAGAGAGGAATGTGACAAAGAGAGTGATGAGTATGAATGTTAATGGATGGAGAGGAAGAGGAAGGACAAATAAGAGATGGATGGATCGTGTGAAAGATGTTATGAGTGAAATTGGAGTGGATAGCTTGATGACGGCTTACCGGGACGAATGGAAGAAGAAGACATGCTACGCCGACCCCAGATGAACTGGGTGAAGGGCAAGAGGATGATGATGAGTCACTAGTTCACAAACTCCCTGTATTTTCTGTAGTGGCATAAATTCTCCGGGATTCCGATCATAAGAAACGCCCATAATCCCCGAAGGGGTAGGCAGAGTCAAAGAGGCAGCATGCCCCTTCAACCACATTCAGCCAAAAATAAAGCCGGGCTGGGTTAGATGGAAAATTGTGAAAAAGCAGTGTCAAGCGGCTAACCTGTCGCCTTCACAATCACACACCCAAAACCCGATATACCATTAGTCGCCTTTTACGACATGCTAGGCAAGAACCACAGTTGGCATATTCTTTTTAAGTCCCAGACCAACATGGGACAGTGGGCTGGGTTGGATGAAACGACGAGAATAGTTCGTAGTAAAATCGTCATATATGTCTTATTTATTCTTGAACACGTTCCGCCTACAGTTTTGCTTTTGTTGATGTTAATTATAAGGTAATTGTAATAACACAGTTCCTGCTTACACTTTATGATTTGCACTTATAATTGACCCCAGATGATCTGCCAAAAGGTCAGAAAGATGAAATAGTAATATTTATACAGTACTATCCTAGCGTTATGTCCCGTGCTTAGACGGGGTCCGCTTAGACCATGATCCAGGATTTAGAGAGTCTGGTAATAAAAAAATAAAAAAAATAAAAAATTACATAGAAGCGACTGCCGATCTGACCTTCGTAACCCTAAGATTGGGAACCAGACAATTTTTGGATCATGGTTACAAATCCAAAGTTGTTTGAATTTGCAGGTTTCATCACGATGTTTTCCCTCACCGCCGAGCTAGTGGTATAAATACGTACATAGATTTAAAAATCCAGAGGTACGTGCCGGGTTCGAACCCACACTCCTCGGTTAAGAGGCGCGTGTCCTTACCATTGAGCTACCACCGCTCTTATTTATACAGTACTATTTACCATCTAAAACATTTTTCTTTCATTTCAGGTTCCAATTTCGGCAAAGCTGACTAGAGTTATTGTGAGTATACTTTTTCTATGACGTATATAGTATCAATTATAAGTAAACTGGACTGTTATGTAAGATAAAAAAAAAAAGGTTTGCAAATTATGCATTTATTGCTATGTTGACAAGTTTCAACTAAACAATAATATCCAAGTGTCAGAATAGTAATAATAACTTATTTAACCTAAGATCTAAAAACAAAATCTGTCGAATTGAGAACCTCCTCCTTTTTTTTTAAGTTAAGTTAAACAAGAAGGTTAAGTAAGAAACATTTAAGTAAACTGTTGTAAACAAATGAACATGCAAAAAAACCGTCTGAAAATCTTGCCTCGTAACAAACCGCATTGTCTCACCTGTGCGCGTCGAACAAACAATTAGTGATGCGCATGCGCCTGTGTGACAGATGTCCAATGTCGGCCGCAAGGCCATCTCGGTCTAATTGCCGGCGGTTCGTCAATCAGCATTGACCAACAATTACGCCACTTTAATACGGATTGGTGAGAACGTTTTTGTTGCGTTTTATTTGTTAATAGTAGCAAATTAACTGGTAAGGACATTCTTTACACGCAAGGAGTGTTAGTCCAAACTCGAGCTTAAGACCGGGGCCAGCACCAATCTTTTAACTTAAAGAGCCATTTTGAAAAACTTACTATACGGATTTACAGTACTAGTTCGGTGTCGAGAAATCGGGAAGAAAACTGCATATTCAAAACTAAATTTAAAAAAATCAGACCACTATAGATGACTAGTTTACCTGTGATCCAAAATGTCTGTTTTCCTAGTCATCCTATAAAATCACTTTGATAGTTGCTTCAATTTAGCAACCTGGCTTGCAAATGGCTATATTCTAATCAACTGTAATTAACATATACTACGATTATTTGTGCGTTTGAATACAATTAATTTACTGATGTTTACACACTCGCGCTTAAACTATACTAAGGGCTTAATGCAAGCATATAAATTAATTTGAATTGTGTGGTCAACCGCACTTTGAATGAATTTTTACAGACATAAATATAACATTGATCGCTCCAGTGTCCAATCAGATCCGTGCTGACAAAGACGGATTAAAATTTGATTGATTTCAATCCGAGCACCGTTCAGTGCATTAGCGAAGTGACTCTTCTTTGACTCCTATTGATTACCTATTCTATAATCTGCACTCATTTAGTTGGAATTATAAAAGTTCACATTTTTACAGTCTGATCGAATCCATACGACACAATCTTTCCGAATTGAGAAAGTACTGTTTCTAATTCTTGTGTAAGGAACATAGCAGCTACTCTCATATACTCATACATACAAGTTAAATAATAATAGTTAGTTATCTACCTTATTTTGACATATGGAATGTGTTGCTCACAGTCACCCTGCACGAGAGCGTAAGGCTTCTAAGACTTACAGGGACCTCTAAACCAAAGAACCTCTCCTCCAAAACATGTAACCGATATATGCTCACTAAACCCCGAGGTTCCCTTCACCGCTCGAGTGGAGGTGTGAGGTCTAAGCCTTAACATACACAACATCTCAGACATAAGGGGAACCGACTAAAAAATATATCTGGTAGTAGATTATAAAAAAGTATTTAATACGTTTTTTTACATTTTTTTGTCAAAAAAACACTGGCGAAGATACAGCGGATTCAAATTGCGCGTGACGTCACACGTAGGTAAAATGTTTACTTACAAGTGACGTCGCAAGCCCCCACTCCAAAACTTTACTGCTCTTTATCTTTGTAGTTTTTTGCTATCTTGATAAAGCAAAAAAGATGTGTCTTGCATTTTTGTACAATCTGATGGACTAAATAGAATGATAGTTTTTTGACTAAGTATTGTCCCTATTATTTACCTATCTAAGCAAACAAACTCAGGTTAGATATTTCTTAACAGCACATTTTACTATGAACAACAGCTTTTTAATTTAGAAACCTGCATCTAAAAACCAGCGACAACGGCATATTGTTGACATGATCTCAATTTGCATTGCATAAGACCAGAGAGCGTGCAAGGTCAGGGCCGGGTCGCTTTAACTGCACCGTCATTAGAGCATGCAGCTTAAGGTGCTAAGTGGAAATAAAACGTCTTTTTTGAATAAATATCTTAATTAAATAATGTGAAGGTAGCTCAATGGTAAGGACACGCGCCTCTTAACCGAGGAGTGCGGTTTCAAACCCGGGCACGTACCTCTGGATTTTTTAAATCTATGTACGTATTTATATCACTAGCTCGGTGGTGAGGGAAAACATCGTGATAAAACCTGCAAATTCAAACAACTTTGGATTTGTAACCATGATCCAAAAATTGTCTGGTTCCCCTATCTTAGAGTTACGAAGGTCAGATCGGCAGTCGCTTCAATGTAATTACCAGATTCGTCATCATGGTCTAAGCGGACCCCGTCTAAGCACGGGACATAGCGGTAGGAAGATGATGAACTTAATTAAATAATGTCTCATTCAAAGTTGAATGAGACATTATTAAAAGACTTCGACGGGCGACTAATAGTATCTTCACATTTCTTTTTGAACTCGATTCAAATATATTTTTGACTAAAGGGGTTTGAAGGAGTTTACTGCTCTTTGAACTCCGCCTACCCCTTCAAGGATTAGGGATGTGATATGTATAATATTAATATGTATGTTTTAACGACTTTGTAATAAATACCTTGAGATCATCGTAATCCTTAGGCAGGGGCAACCAGATTACATCGATCATAGATCATAGGTATACTTCATTTAGCAGATTTCCTTACAATGTCCCCACTGCCAAGCTTATTCTTTACTAGCTGTGCCAGCGGTGTCACCAGCGTTTATGGTTAATATTATAAAGACTATTTCCGTCATACATGATTTCTATGTAACTTTAACGATTAAACTATCGCACATGCGACGGAAGCTTAAAAAATTGGAGTAACATCTCCCGTTTTCCCAACATTCCTCTTCACTACTCTGCTCCTATTGATTGTAGCGTGATGAAAAGTATACTATAACCTGCCCAGGAGTATGAAGAATAATTGTACCAAGTTTCGTTAAAATCTGTCGAGTAGTTTTTGTTTCTATAAGGAACATACAGACAGACAGACAGACAGACAGACAGACAGACAGACAGACAGATAGACAGACAAAAAATTTACTGATTGCATTTTTGGCATCAGTATCGATCACTAATCACCCCCTGATAGTTATTTTGAAAATATATTTCATGTACAGAATTGACCTCTCTACAGATTTATTATAAGTATAGATGTACAGAAACATGTCCGGGTCTGAACTGGCATCCCTCGCATATGAGTAGCGTGTACTTACGATTTTGCTATTACTTACCATAAAAGTATTTGAAAAACTTTTTTTAAAATAATACTTGACCTTTGTGATATTATGTATTAACTTCTACCCTCAAAGCTACAAGAACAACCTCCCACGTGTTGAATGTTCCTGAACGCTTAACCAAGTTAATTTCGCTTGTTCTTAATTATCCACAGGAGTAATTAATGGAACTTTTAAACCCTTAGTTGGACTAATTGGGTCGAGTAATTATCGGACCATCTTTAAAACATTGTAAGATATCGCGCTTCTTAAAATATTGTAAGATAGCTCGCAATTTTGGAAAGTATAAAATTATTTCGAAGGAAATGGTATTTACTTACAGTGTATTTAATTGAGTCTAAATTATAAAAGCTTTTAAGTTATTTTATGGATAAGAATAAAGATTTTATAAAATTTACTAGCTGAACCGGAGCACTTCGTAATGCCCCGTACTCGGATTTTCAATACCCATTTTTTTCAATTTACCGCGCAACTTTTTTTATTTTTTTCTTAATAAATCGGTAAAGCCGTTCTCAAGTTATAGCTTTGGTGTGGACCACCCTTAACATTTAGGGGTATGAAAAATAGATGTTGGCCGATTCTCAGACTTACACGATAAGCACAATTTTTTTATCAAAATCGGTTCAGCCGTCTCGGAGAAGTTCGGGAAACACAGCGACACGAGAATTTAATATATGTATTAGAGATTGTATTCCATAATTTCATAACATTCCCCGAAGAGGTAGGCAGAGTAGAAGAAGCAGTAAGCGACTTCAAACCTTAGCATAAAATAGATTAAGCTGAAAAATTTGTGAAATAGCAAATGGCTAGCTCGTCACCTACAACTTGCCTACAAATGCCACTTGTGTATATTATTTTTCATTAAAATTGTCGAATTAGAAATAACAAGACTAATACATTTAAGTCAATTTTAAGTTTCCCTCTTAAAGCAGGAATGTCTTGCATCACACGTCATTAACCCAATTAATCAATCTCCAACGACGATATAAAACACATAAAAACCCCTTAAACTCGACTTAAAAGTAACTTAAGTGCGTCAGATAAACTTAAAATTGATTATTAAAGCAAATGTCACATGCAAACGAAGCCTTGCCCTTGACCGCGATAACGATATACTTACATAACTGTCTGTCTATACGTTTGTATATATATATATATAATTTGTATTTATACAATGTCGAGTAAGACGCGTTGTTTGTATAATTTATCTAAAATAGGCATTCTGACTGTGACGGGTGTAGTAAATAATGCAGAGGATTACGTAGAGGTTGAAAAGTATCGATAATAAACATCGATGTCGATAAATAGCTTGTAATAGTGCAGTGCGAGTGCGGTGGTAGCTTAATTAATTCTTCAATTTTTTTAATTCTTCAGACTGACACACCAATTCCCTAGTCCCAAACTAAGCTTATAAGCTTGTGCTATGGATACTAGGTGAACGGATAGAAATACTTAAATACGTTTATAAACATCCATGACTCGAGTACAAATATCCATGTTCATCACACGAAATATTTGCCCCTAGCGGGATTCGAACCCGCGACCCTTGGTTTCGTGGCCAGGGTCTCTGACCACTCGACCAACGGGACAGTCAGTTAATAAAAGAGTTTTTGGTTAACCGGGCAGGAGCATTAAGGATAATAGGATTTAATGTTTGTTATAAACCGAAACCTGAATTTTACTTTCTTGGCGCTGAGGGTAAATGTGGTGTGGTTAATCTGCACGTTTGTCAGAACATCCTTTTTGAAGATTACGAGACTCAAAAGGCAGTCAATACGTTAAGAACACACGCCCTAAATCCGGGATCATTGGCTAAATGAACTTCAAATTCAAAGAAAAGCTTCAAAGAAGCACTTATAAATAGTCAATATGTACAGAAAATATTACCACCGGTTCGGAAGGTAGACTTTATCGAGAAGAAACCGGCAAATTTTTTTTTATTTTAATTAGAAAATTTGACTTTTCTAACAATCCAGTTTGATAGAAAAAGGATTAAACTAAGAAAAGGATTAAATTTACAAAGTATTATAAATGCCATTGCTGCATTTATGTGACTCTAACTAAAGCTTGAAGCGGAAATTTTAAAGTTTGCGGGAGAATTTTAAAACGACGATTGTGTATTGTCATACAAATCTGTAGAACGGATCTACAGGGTGCAATTAACCAAATTGGTGCGATTATACCATTATCTTAATTAATATATGAATTTGTATATAATTAACGTTAATTGCTGCAATTAATACCAACAATACATTTAATTGTTTATAAGGTAAATAATCGACTCGTGACCTTTGCTGCGATGGCCCTTTATCTAACAACGTATTTATTAAGCTATTTATTAAGGTTGTTGAATAAATATATATAATTTTGATTTTAAATATTAATTAATTATTCATGCATCTTACATTGTTCTTCGAATTATTATCAACATCAAATACTCCCATATATTTATATAATACCAAGCAAATCACGGATTTGCGTTTCGTTTATATTACGGAAACACTTAAATCAGAATCAACAGAAGCACTATAAACTCCTCGACACGAAATAATATATTTAGGAATAATTTCATGAAATTTTTACTGGTAGATGATAAAAGGTACTTAAATTATAGAAAAAAAATCGTTTCGCGCATAAAAGCAATGTTTGCTTGGTACTCGCGCGAACGACGTCAAAGGCAACATCTAATCTGTAATATTAATAATGAGGGTTACTATTATTATCGATCCATGATATAAAAAGTCCGGTTCCTCTATCCCGGAAGTCAGATCGGCAGTCGCTATAAGTTACCTGACTTGCTAGATCCTGGATCATGGTCTAAGTGGACCCCGACTAAGCACGGGATATAAGGCTATTATTACTATCGATAGAATGTTAAAATGTCACAACACTAGTGAAGATGCCCCGTCGGCCTTAACACCGGCACTTGACACCGATCACATCGACTCATGCGCATACTTCGTATTCATACTAACTTATGCGTAACTTTGTAGATTTTTACGAGATGCCCGTGAAGGATGCATCTTCGGCTTATGTGTCCATTAAAATACAACCTCGGTTTTGTAATAAAACGTCTAATTACATACTAGTTTATAAACAATTAGAGCCATTTTGTGTTAATAGTTTGGCAGAGATAATATATTTTATAGAAGTTTTTTAGGAAGGTGGTTATTTGTTAAATTGTTACATCATACATTTGACTGCCTTGGTCTAATAGTAGCATAAGGACCAAGAGGTCCCGGGTTCAAATTCCGGGTCAGGCCAAAAATTTGTGACTGGTTATTTCAATATTGAAATTATTTAGTAACCATCCGGAGTAAGTAAGTTGGCGGTTTAAAGCCGTTGGTCCTGCGCCTGACCTCTCACCGGTCATGTAGAATTGCTATCTCACCGGACTATGAGAGTCAAAGTCAAAGTCAAAGTCAAAGTCAAAATACTCTTTATTTATATAGGTTTGAAACAAACACTTATAAATCGTCAATTCAATAGGAAAATCAACTAATAATATGAATCTACCACCGGTGAAGGAACAGAGAGTGCATCTGTGTTTGCACACACTCTTAATATCTCCTGCGCAGATGACTAATCCTCGTTGTGATTGGCTGCCGTGACCGATATCGTTTAGGAGGACATTACATCATACATACCATCACCCCCGAATGGGTGCGCAGAGCCTAACGATTTATAAAGCTTCTTAAACTATATTTAGCTCAAAAACTGAGTTAAGCTGGATGGAAATTTATTAAAAAAAAACTTACAAGAAACTAATTCCTCGCTTACATAATAACAAACCAAATGCACCAATAGTCGCCATTCTAGGCGAGGAACATCGTCCGTACATTCTTTCTCAGTCCCAGACCAACATGGGACATTGTTAAATAACCTATTTCAAATAACATATAAATATTATGAAATTTCCAGCTTATTAAAAACATTATTATTAAAAACTAGTTTTTGTACACGGCTTCACTCGCTTTTAATTTTTTTTATCCCTGGGAACAACAAATTAACTACTCAACCGATTATCATCATAAATTGTTACAAACACATGACCCTATTTATTATATTAGTGTCGATTTATACTGACACCCGTGTACTGTATTGTATATTAATTAATTTATACTAGTGCCAATTATTAACATAATAAAACTATACTAAATCTTCATACCAAACTATAGCATAATTTACTATTATGTATTAATACTATTCAGAAATAACGATAACGTTTATAATTAAGCAGAAATTTGCAAAACGCTACTTATTATTTGGATCAACATTCACTGCTATTTAAAGTGAGTCTATTTTTATCACATCGTTGTTAAGGCCACTCAAACTAACCTAAGCTGTTCAAGTGACCTTTGACCTTTAACAAATCACGATTAGTTATACATTAACCGTGTAGGGTACACGTTAGGGCACGGATATTATTTAATTCAATAACAACATAACATAACATCACGCCCGTCATCCCCGAAGGGGTAGGCTGAATCAAATAGGCAGCAAGCCCCTTGTGAAAAAGAAGTGACAAGTGGCTAGCCGCTCATCGTCTACACAATCACATACCCACAACCCGATATACCATTAATTGCTTTTTACGACTTGCCAGGCAAGACACACAGTTGGCACATTCTTTTTAAGTCCTAGACTAAGATGCGGCAGAACAAATCGTCTTAAAATTTGACACTAACATAAAGTGTTGGCGTTAATGACCTTTGACCTTAACGAAACGAGAGCAATATTAACATTAAAGAGTATTATTATCTATAACTCATATGTAACGCTTTTACCGTGTTCCCTGTAAAGTTTAGCCATTGTTCTGTCTAACGGTACACCTTTCAAAGTTGACATTGACATAAGGTCAATCGGTGTCAAAAGTGACACGTTTGATATTTGAAAATATTTTTAGCAAGTTTTAGTTTCAATTACATCACTCAGCTAAGTACACGTTGTTTTACGTTAAAAATTGTTATTTGTAGTTAATTTCTTCTTCAAATTCTGCAATTTTACAGTCTCAAGCTTTACTCTGATTTATTTATTAGGTCTTAAATCTACCTTCTCTTTTACTAGCATCTACCTTCCAATGCATGAAGGATGGAGTAAGTAGTTTAATTTAATTATTTCGCACATGAATTTTCTAGCATAAAACTAAGTATATGCTTAGTTTGGAACTAACCATGAATTCATGGAGCATTCTCAGTTGTATGTAGGTACCTATCATTGATCCTAGATAGAGGTTAGATATAATCAATTACTAGAACTATTAATTACTAAAATTTACCATGTTAATAAGACGAATAATAATTTTAAAAAGCATCTTTTAGCAATTCAAAAAAATACATAATATTCCCCACACACTAAACTTATTAAAATTTTAACTAATTTAAATTATAAGGCACAGTTTTAAAAATATATTAAAAAGTATGTTATAAGTATACATATATATTTAATTTTTTTAACTCTGCAGTATATTAAGTATCAACCAGCAAAATAAATAATTATTATTCATCGTTTATTAAATTATTTGATCATCATTAAATAATACATTACCATATTATTCAACACATATACATATATACTGAGCATTTAAATACATCTATAAATATAAATTATACTATGTTGATATAATACATACTAAGAAACTTATTTTTGTATCTCTTTTCTCGTGATTTGCTTTGCACAGCTTGTGCGAGCCATCGCTCGCTATGTTTGGCCTCCGCAGAATACCAGTGGTGGTGGCGACGTTCTCTGTCGTCATCGCCTGATGCTGAGCGGTGACCATTTTGACACCCATCTGGGATAGGGTCCCAATTGGTTGTTGTGATTGTTGGTTGCGTTTAATTTGATTATGTTTTTATTTTTTTGTTTTGTTGTGGTGTCAAATAAATACTTTTTCTTTCTTTCTTTCTTTCTTTAATATTAGCTCCAAGCGACACTCGAACAGTGGCCTTTAGATACGGATCTATGATTTCTAACCACTAGTCTTAGTGACCGGTCATGCCACCATGCAATAACAATAGTTACTTCCCAATACTTTTCAAATTTGATTCCTGAAACACGAACAATCCATATTAGCTGCAGAAATAAACACGCCCAAAAATATAACCACATTCATGACTTCATTACGGACATCAAACGTCCGATCATTAATGAGATAATGATTATTAACGAGCCTTTCGGAAGCTCACCTACGGTCAGAGAAATCGGCGCAAAGTCACAAAACCAACCTTATTCCCAGCGCACAAGAATCACGAATGCCAAGGAAATGTATTCTAACTGATAATATTGCTTGCAAAGAAAAACGAATTCTAACACAAAGGGAAAAGGTTGGAGGTAATTTGTAAAGGAATGCGGAAAGGCCTAATGCATTCTTCATACGACACAACATAGGGCGTCGTTTTTTATTCACGCTGCATAATTCGCGTGAGTCAGTAGGTGTCTTCCCTAAACAAAGGCTAAAGGTATGTCATTAATATTACATATCGATGTCGGCATGGCTGTTTTAGGAATTGGACCAGATGGGGGGGAAATGGAATTCCCGCATCGCTCCGATACCGTCGCGAGATTGTCGCAGATGTCATTGATAGTGCTAGTATGTGGATTTAGTTAGGAGAAATTAGCTTTATTATGTATACCTGACATGTAGACGAGTCTCTTATGGCTAAATAGTGCAGCTTTTCCCTTAACGACTCAAATACAATGCAATAGTTTAACAAAACCAAACCAATGATACTTTTTGAATACTTACATTTAATTTATAAACAGTGTATATTGTTAAGATACAAATAATAGTTATAAAAACATCGCTTATTCCACAAGTCTAGCAGATTTTTAAGTTATTACATTGTAATGCATCTTTCAAAATTCTGCCACATTACAATCTAACTGCCGATATCGACATATGCCGTCATATTCTCATTCAAACTGAACTGCAATAAGCGTTTAATTGCCAATTTCAATACCCAATACCCAACGTGTAATAACTTCCGCGCAATGAGGAACTTCATTAACCCAGTACGCACTCAATGACGCGAAGCGCACGCGCATATATCGACAGTTAACAAACATGTCGGTGATGCTCGCAAAATATTAGCAAGGTTACGAGGGTACTTGCTTTTGTAATGTTAATCGCGAACAGGAATCTTTTTTGCTAATAATATGCTTATCTAATAAAGCTTAATTGGCGAAGGTTGTAGTAACTTAAAAAAAAATTATACTTGCCTACTCAAAAAATAGTAAGAAGATTTTTTGAGAGACTTACACACCAGTATCCTAGCTCAAAATTAAGTACTTATGCTTTGTTATAGATACTACCTACTACCCCGCTTTGGGAAGTGGCGTGAAGTTTAGTTAGTTAGTTTTACTAAGTTACCAATAGACATACTTAAATACCTTTCATTAACGTTAATAATAAAAACTAACTTTACCCCGTTTACCTTCGCGCGATAGATAAGACATAAGGGATTATTTAGTTAATAAGAGCGCCAGAAAATACACTTCAATAATTTGTCTCAAACCAAAGCTCTTATCTGTAATATGAGAGTCGACTCCAGATGTCGACTAGTAAGGGTGCATATCATTACACTCAGATCCGTTAAATTAATGGAATCTGGGGATATTATTTTCTTCCTGATTCCAATAATTTAACGGATGAGTGAGTCAAATATTTAAACCGAGAACATCATACCTATTCGTGAAAAACTACAATCTCTTTTCATTAAAATGCAGTTAAAAAAATCTTGAACCAGCCTTCTAGAATACTGCACACGTTTCCTTTGAACGGGTAATAAACAAAAAGTGTTGCCAACGCGGAAAAGGAAATACCGAGGAAGCGCGTGTGGGAATCCGCACCTTGCGCCTATATGTATTGAATTCAAATTTCAGTGACCATTCCCACGGCTTCGGAAATTTTGACTTTGAGTTATCTTCGTACGCCTTTTTACTGTTTACCAAAAGATTCAGTTTGTATTCAAGGAAACGAGAAAATAATGTAAAACGAGGTCTCTTTGCAACTTATTAGAATCGAAAACATAATAGTGAATTTCAATAATCAAGTCAAGTCGAAATATTCTTTACTAGCATCGCCTCGCGGTTTAACCCATAGTTCCCGTTCCTGAAGGAATATGGGGATAAAATATAGCCTATGTTACTTCCGGATAATGTAGCTTTCCAATGGTGAAAGAATTTTTGAAATCGGCTCAGCAGTTTTTGAGTTTATTCATTACAAACATACACATACACACAAAAATACAAATCTTTCCTCTTTATAATATTAGTATAGATTTTATATAGGTTTCAAAAGAAACATTTATAAATCGTCAAATACAGATAAAGCCTTAAGATTCTATCACAAGTTCATATAATATAGACATTATCTATTATAAATTCAAGTTTGTCTAATAGTTTGCCTCTTTAAAATTTATTTACTTTCTTCCAAGATAAAAAATAGCATAACTTTTTCACAATTTTACATCTAACCCAAATTTTATTTTTGGCTTAAAGTGATTGATGAGGCTTGAGGTCCCTTTGACCCTGCTCTTCGGGGATTGTGGGCGTGATGATATGTATTTATGAATGTTTAAATATAAATAAAAATATAATGTTCTTATTCCATTTCCATAATGTCGTATAAGCGTGAAACGTAACAGACAACCAGTCACTTTCGCATTAATAACATAAAATTAGTATCCTACTAATATTATAAACGCGAAAGTTTTTTAGGATGTATGGATGTTTGTTACTCTTTCACGCAAAAACTACTAAATTGATTTCAATGAAACTTTACAATAATATAGCTTATGCACCTCAATAACATATAAGCTATGATTTATCGATCTACCACGCAAGCAAAGCCGCAGGCAGAAGCTAGTTTATTATAACGGGCCATAACGTCTTTTGTATTTCCATTACAAGCAGCGCAAAACAAAATTGAATCTGCAACTGATTTACTAAGTTGTCCTGTTCCGAACAGTTTAAACTTCATAAAAGTTTCATTAACGGATTTAATTATGAGTAGAAAGGCCCGCTTTTGAGTTCCAAACAATGAAATCTCATTACTAGAGCGAACGCAAATAATAGTAGTGAAATTAATTTATTATGTGCGAATTATGAAGATTAATAACTAGTTTGCCTAACGGACCAACTATGTCTTGTTGTATGTATAACCCAGCTATTATTTTAATGTACCTTTTTGTTGTTGTTTCATAGTATGGTCAATAAATGTATTTTCTTTCTTTCTTTCTTCTTTGCCCGTTTAGTTAATTTAGTGTCATGTTGATCTGAGACTCGAACATAACAGGTTAGTTGACTCAAAACATTTTAATAGTCCAATATAGAGATTACAAAAAAATGTTCAGCAAACCCAAATTTACGAATATACAGCGAGTGACGTCACTTGTTCTGTAAAATTTAAGGAACAAGTGATGTAAAAGCGCCTCACTTAAGATCTTTGTTATTTTTCAAGTATTTGATGAACCAAAAAATACGAATTCAATATTTATTGATAATCTTATAAAAGTATTTGTTCAGAAGTGATGTCGGAAATAATACTCAGTGGTATAGTAATAACTTGTATTCACTAGTTATATCTCACAGACGTGTTCACTCCACTAATGCCGCACAACGACTGACTTTTAAATATCGTTGACCGTTAGCGGGCGCGTTCCGAAACCATACTTTTAAAACATGTTTAGTTAAACTTTATGAAATTCATACAATAAATAATATTAGTGTTATTTTTGCTAATAAATAATTAACAAAAGCTTACAGTCGGCCATTCTGAATTAACAGAGTCCTCTCGTTAAATATTGAATAACATAATATGACAATACAATTAGGCATCTCTATTAAAGTAATTAATATAATCACATTATCTTTGTTTTACATACTAGTATTGAATGTACTAATGAACAAATTAAAATCCTTATGCCATGTCCTAACTTATACATTTTCCGTTCGGCCATCTTATACAGTAATTGTTCCATCAATTAGCACATTATGTACATCATATATTTTAGTGGTGGCGATGACATTAAACTCTTAAGATTAAAAATAAAGTATAAACAATAAATAAGCGCTCAATTCCTTGACTTAAGTCTCATTGCGCTAATAAAAAAAATACTATATACCTCAACTAAACACACAAATAAATACAATAATATCCTTTAAATAAGAATTCATATTATTTTTATTATTAAATAATGCGTTATGTAATTTACACTCAAAATTGTCATGAATGACTTCAACGTGTAAATTACATCAAATTCATATCAAATCAATTCACTACAAAAGCGCTCAAATCATTGGCTAAACGCCTCCATGCGCAAAACATCATAATCATTTAAATCTAACACACTCATAATTGTCATAGACTCCATTGTGTGTAGATTTTCCATCAATTTCATGTTCCTTACCAGATAATCAAAAAATAAGCACACAACACAATCAAATTATAATTCTCATCAATTCATTTCATTTGCAATTTCATCAACTACTTCATCATCATCACCAGTCTCCTCTGCACTTCCTCTATCCAGATCTTTTGTAATGTCAACTGACTCTACATCAACTTCAACATTGTCTTTACCTACTTCATTTTCCTCTAAATCATCTGCAGTTGAGCTTCCCTCTTCAGAGTCGCTTAAATTTCCCCGAGTGAAGCTCAACCAAGGGTGTATTTTATCTAATGAAACTATTCCCTTATATTTTCTATTCTGTTTCCGCGTTAGGGGCGTATCTTCAACTACATACCTATCCCTATCTAAGACTTTTACAATTCTGTATGGGCCTTGCAATTTAGCTAATAGTTTTCTAGATTGTCCATTATTACTTCCTACCTCTCGTTCGATCCTAACTAAGTCGCCCTCCTTGTATTTTCTTCCAACTATCCTATTTCTATCAAATTTCTCCTTTTGCCTTGATTGTTCCTCACAAATTTTTGAATTTACGTCCTCTCTTATTTTATCTAAATTTTCCTTAGGTGTTTCAGATTCGCCGAGATCAAGCAATGCAGATACAACCCCATCACTTTTGGCTCTTAAATTTATTCCGAATAGAACCTCAGCCGGGGTTTTACCAATGCCCTTATTAATTGTTGTATTAAGTCCCAGCTGAATTTCCTCTAAGTGAGTGTCCCATTCATTTTCTTTACTATTATGATTTTTAACCGCAAGAGATGCTAATATGGTTCGGTTATATCGTTCCACTTGTCCATTCGCTCTTGGCGTTGCAACTGCATTTAACACGTGTTTTATTCCGAGATTATTGACAAAATCTTTGAAACCTTTGCTTGTGAACGATGTACCTCTGTCACTAATAATTCTACTTGGTATTCCAAAGAGACTAAAATATTGATTTAATGCTTTAATAGTTGTCTTAGTTTTTGTATTCTTTACGGCATATAGGGTGATATACTTAGTATATGCCTCAATGATAACCAACAAGTAACAATTCCCTAATCTGCTTTTAACAAATGGGCCTAAATGATCCATATGTATTGTGTGAAAAGGTTTGTCAACCTTTGGTATCGGATGAAGCATCCCTTGTCTTTTTCCAGCTGGTATTTTATGGTAATTACATTCCAGACACGATTGAACATACTTTTTGACGAACTTTTTCATCCTGGGGAACCAATACAAAGATTTCAACTTCTCTAAAGTTTTCTCGACCCCAAAATGACCAAGCTCATCATGACATCTTTTAAGCAATTGCCACCTAAACCCCCTTGGAACTAACCACCTAAGTTGACTATCGACAATCCTATACACCTTACCATTCTTCAAACGAAAATTAATAAAAGTGTCATGTATTTTAGGCGTTTCAGGATCTTCTAGAATACTTTTAATTCGCTGAGCTTCGTCATCAACTCCCTGAATAGTCGTTAGCCAATCTTCAGTTTCCACGGCTAGAATATCGAATACAGGCTCTGGCTCGTTAGACTTTGGAATAGCATTTCTGCTTAGCGCGTCTACATGACACATACGATTACCAGGCCTATACTCGATACTACAGTCGTATTCTTGCAACTGAAGCCACCATCGGCCTATGCGAGGAATCATATCTCTTTTTGCTAGAGTGGCGCGTAATGCGCTACAGTCAGTAATTATTGTAAACTTTATGCCTAAGACATACACTCTAAACCTTTGTAATGAAGCTATGACGGCTAATGTTTCAAGCTCAAAGGAATGATACCTTTGCTCTTCAAGAGAAGTTTGTCTGCTATAATAAGCGACAGCTCTCCACCTACCCTCTTCGTCCTCTTGAAGTAACATCCCTGCTATGCCCGTTTTACATGCGTCGGTATGTATTTGAGTTTTAGAGTTTACACAATATAAAGCCAAAATAGGTCTTTTGACTAATTCAGATTTTAGAGTAACAAATGACTTTTCTTGCTCCGGACCCCACTCCCATTTGCTAGCCTTTTTTAATAATTTTGTAAGAGGGTTGGCAATCAAAGCAAAGTTTTTTACGAAACGGCGGAAAAAACTCGCAAGGCCAATAAATTGGCGTACCTCATGCTGATTAGATGGGCGCTTAAAATTTTCAACCGCTTCAGTCTTCTTTGAGCCAGGCCTAACTCCTTGTTTACTTATATTAAAACCTAAATAATCAATCTCTTTAGAGAAAAATACGCATTTTGACAACTTCAACGTCAATCCCGCATCTTTGATAAGATTTAATACCGTTTCCAATCGCTCCATCCCTTCTTCAATGCTATTAGCCGGAATTATAATATCATCCATAAATGCAAAAGCCTGATTTTTAATGTCTTTTAACATATGATTGATAGTTTTTTGAAAAACCGATGGCGCATTTGCCAAACCAAATGGCATACAAGTAAATTGGTATTGCCCATCAGGTGTGACGAAGGCAGTCTTGTCCTGTGATGATAGAGCGATTGGAATCTGGTAATAACCAGAAGCCAAATCAAGCGTTATAAAATATTCGTAACCACCTAGTTGATCAATTTGATCTTCAATCCTAGGCAGGGGGTAATGCTCTTTTACAGTTTTGGCATTTAAAGCACGGTAATCAACGCAAAGCCGTTGATCACCTGTCTTCTTTTTTACCAAAAGGATTGGGCTCGCATAGGAAGAGGTAGATTCAGTAATAACACCCGCATCTAACATCTCATGAACCATTTCTTTTACTTTGTTTCTCTCTGAATAAGCTAATCTATACGGTCTATAAACAACCGGCGTAGTATCGTTTAACGTAATAGACATTTCTGTTAAATTTGTGAGTCCTAGATCTGATAGACTGAATGAAAAACAATATTTATATTTACTCAATAATGCCTCTAATTCGGACCTATCTTGTGCACTAAATCCCTCACCAGTCACAAGGCTGCTACATATTGAATCTTGCTCAACATTTTCTAACTTTCTTATATTACGACCTATATTTTCTGCAATAATGCGTGCTCTTGTTAATAACTGCCCTGATTTTAATTTTACTTCGTGCGAGTTCAAATTAACTGCCATTACATATCCCTTACCTTTAGTCATCGTATAAAATCCGGGAAGTATAAAATAACTATTTAGACCTACATTTCTAATTGACTCACGCACATAAAGGTCTACTGTAATATTATCAGTACGAGCCCGAACTGGCACCATATTTATAAAGCTAATCACAACATCAGAGTCTATAATTAAATCAATCTTTTCAAAACTTACTTTTTCAGCATTATCTCCAAAGTCGGGTTTCTTTTGGAAAATCAATCGATCATCTGTTTTAATCATAAATATACCATCTTGTTCGGTAAAGGTGTGTCCTATCAATACCGGATATTTAAGTAACTCGTCCGGTACGACTAATACTTCGACTAACGTCGCAACTGATTGCAACTGTATTTTAACTTTGGCTTTACCTACAGGCTCTATAATAGCATTTCCAAATCCCTTCAATGTCGGTAAGTCATGTACACTGTGTGAAATATTCAATTTACTAAAATCACTTAATCTCATTAAGGTACTCTGACTACCAAGGTCAACATAACATGACATTGGTTCACCATTAACTATAATTGGCAAAACATATTTATTATCTAAATCACCCGTTAGCTTAATTTCTGATATCTGTTTATCTGTTTCTACACGCTTGTTATTATCCTGTATATTCCTTGATAACCGTTTACAATTCACACTCTGATGTCCAATCCGTTTACAAATACTACACGTCAGTAATGGTTTATTACATTTAAATGATGGGTGACCCAACTCATTGCAATTAAAACATCTTAAGATGCTTGATCTAGGATTATCAGTTTGAACATCAGAACGCCTTTTTGTAAACGTTGGACGAAATTGTTTCTCTTTGGAATCCTCTATCTTAATAGATTTAAAATAAGAAAGTAATTCTTCGGGCTGAGAATAATTTGCCGCTTGTGCTCCTAAACGCATACTTTTATCATCCAAACCATAGATAAGGCAGTCTACTGCCCGTTTTCCAGTTATATCGCATCGATTTAATAAATTTATTTTATGGTAGTAATAAGTTTCTAAAGTTTCGTTACTCCTAACCTTTCTATCTAACATCTCATGAAGAAGTTGAGCATAATTTTGGACAGTGGGAAACGTTTTAGTCAATTTGTCTTTCCAATCTGTCCAACTATGATTTAAAGAAGGTAAACCCTGGTACCAGATCTTAGCTACTCCAATCAATTTAGGTAAAGCGTAATGTAGTAATTGTGTTTCTGACCATTTGTACAAAGCTGCACATTCTTCTACCTTTGAAATCCATAAGTCAATAGTCTGCTCCTTATTAGCAGGGTCAAACTCGGGGACAGCATTTGTGGACATACTAAAATGATTTTGAGCCTGAGATGATGACGAAGATATTGTTTTTATTAAATCCATTACTTCCTGAATATTAAAAGTATGTTCATCTACAGTATTACGTTTATTTATCTTACTACCCTTACTATCCTTAATTTCGTTACGGCAACTATCATCACTTGTAGAACGTGAAGATTGACTTACAGTTTCATAGTGCATCCTCTTAAGTTTACGCCTCCTATGGTGGCTGCGACTGGACCTTCGTTGGTCCCTGCTACTGCTACTACTTCGCTGGTGCCGTTTCGTCCTCCGAGATTCAGCAGATGGATAACGCGTGCGCGACCAAGAGGGTCGCGATCTCTGCCCATCCTTGCGCCGCGATGTACTCCTGCGTTGCCTGCGACTACAGCGTTTTGGACTTTCGTCCCAGCTATCACGTCGTCGCGGCGAACGACCTCTCGACCTTGCACGGGTCGAAGAACCCGAGTTCACGCGCGACGGCCGTGAGCGCTGTGCACCCGAACGACTCCTCCTGTAACGCTTTCTTCGGCTGCGGTTGTACGGTGGCGTTCCTCCATCATGCGTTGCCTCTGGGCGTGCATTCTCATTAGAACCAGCACCCGTTTCCACACGATTTTTTGGCATATTTTAATCTGTAATCAGTTTGGGTGGGCAATTACTAACAGCAATTTAACAACATATTAATACCTGTTACACTCTCCAAAACTAAGATTTATAAATACGTAATCAGCTTTCGGTCAGAGGGTAGTTCCCATTCCATTGAAACCGTAAGTATATATCTTAATTTTTTTTTTTTTTTTTTTGAAAAGTACCTTCCTCTTTTTGCCAATTTATGCACAATTTTATGCTGATCGGTTAAATGGGTACGGCGTGAAAGCTTAACAAACACATTAACAAACGAACTCACCCTCGCATCCGTAACATTAACTAGGATTAGGATACTTACCCAAAAAAAAATTGCTTATTCACTGACAAACTATTAACATCTAGAAATTATTATTAATTAATTGTATCTTAACTGAATGTTTACGGAATCTTAAATAAAATAAAACATTCGAAATATACTACTATTATGTACCTACATGTAGCTGCTCTACATATGCAACACTTATCAAGCGACGCAGATTACTCAACTAATTTAATCATATCTTTCGATCTAGGTTTAAAGCAAAATGAAAAATACGTAAAATACACTCATTTACTCACCTCTTTAACGTTATTGTTATTAACGTTACCTGAACTTCTTGTGAATAGTGGACGTGTTTAGAATATTAAGTAATATTCCAGTTTATCCCACTTCTGAACTAAAAGAATTTGTTCAGAAGTGATGTCGGAAATAATACTCAGTGGTATAGTAATAACTTGTATTCACTAGTTATATCTCACAGACGTGTTCACTCCACTAATGCCGCACAACGACTGACTTTTAAATATCGTTGACCGTTAGCGGGCGCGTTCCGAAACCATACTTTTAAAACATGTTTAGTTAAACTTTATGAAATTCATACAATAAATAATATTAGTGTTATTTTTGCTAATAAATAATTAACAAAAGCTTACACTTACTTACAGACTAAAAAAAATATTATAGTCAACTAGTATATTGATCCGACTGTGTTTCTGGCCTAGCGTGATTTAAAAGATAACTATTGATATATATATATATATAATTTTTATTTTTTATTCCTGTCTATCTCAACTCAAATTTGATAATGGCCAAAAAAATAAAAGTGCTTCAGTGACAATAGTATAAATTGTAATATATAAAGAAAAAGCTTAACTGCTTAAGAACCAAAGGAAATATCGAGGAATCATTTAAATACCTATTTTGAAATTGAACTTAAATGCTATAAAGTAAAGCGTTTGTCACCGCCAAACGGTTTTTTGGTAGCTTTTCTGTATGTGTATTTTGATTAACCTTAATATATACAGCATTCAAGAGTGTATCAGCATCGAAAGTGCAAGGTGATTGTATTCACAATTTAATTTAATTTCATTATATACTATTCAAACAATAAGTTTAGTAAATTACTTATTTATCCTCAATCACACAGATTCCATTCAAGCCTCCTAGAGACCAGTTCTATTACTTACCTGCAAGATTACCATACTAATCGTTATTCAATGCCCTGTGAAGGGCATACACATACTAGTGTTTAAGATTAAGTAAAATCTAAGCATCAATTTGCTTGTAACAATCGGATTTATAATATGAGAGAGTAACTACCGAGTTTCTTGCCGGTTCTTCTCGGTAGAATCACTTTTTTTTATTATTATTACCGTTCATAAGTGCTTTTGTGGTGCCCACATGAATATGAAAAGATCGAGATATTTCTATATTTCTAATGTAGTTAAATTGCAAACTTAACTTCTTCAAATTGTCGCATCAAGAGAGTCACTTTTGAAGAACTGTAATGTGACCGTATCTATTCGAGATAGTGATAGCACATGTTCAATGGTTTAATAGACATTATAAAGACATGTGTATCATGTAAGAACGGCGTTAGTTCAAACCCGGGCGTGTAAGTCTGGATTTATCAAATCTAAGTGCGCATTGACACTACTAGCTGTAGATGTAAACACCGTAAAGAAAACTGCAAATTGAAAACCTATGGATGAGCGTGCAGTTTTGAATCGATTCGGCTGATTCCTTCTATAAATCTATATGTTAAAAAGGTCAGATGGATACAGATGGTCATATACATATATTGCCCTTAGTTATTTTTACTCAAACTCAGAAAGGACTTGCCCGATTAAAATGTGTATTTTTTTTATCGTTTGAATCCAGAGGTGGTTTAAAAGGAAAAATAATAGAAAAACGGCGGCACGAAGTCAGCTCGGACATATTTGTGTCGTTCCATCGACACCAATGACAGAATAATGCTACGTCGTCCATTTAACCTCGCAGGTAGGTCCATAACGCGTCAAACTGGTTGCTATTAGTACTAAAGGTCAGATCTGTTTACAAAATTGATGGAACGAGAGCGATGAACTTCCATAGCGCTTAATGCTTTGTCGTTTTGTGTCAAAGCTGGTTTTGCGGTGCGATTTTTATGCAGTTCTAATCGTTTATTAAGTATGCAAGAGTCGGCATTTTATTTTTTATTTTTAAATACTTTTATAGGCTTAAAAACCCTTATAAATCGTCAATTTAACAAGAAAGATCATATTTGCCTTTGGACCATGTCATGAAGTCGGCTTGTCAGACACCAAAATATAAAATAAAGATGTTTCTAAATTAAATCATAAATTAACCAGACCAGAGCAGAATGTTTTAGATTTAAACGCCCGTGTTGTTTTGTGGCTACTTTATGTAAATATCGCTTTTTTATATATAGCTGTTTATGCCACTTTTGCAAATCGGGTTCTCGTTAATAGTGGTTCTGATTATGTAATAATCATTGTTTCTTTCAAACGAACTATTTAGCCCTATTTTAATAATGCTTGTTGAGGCTTAAGTTCACAAGTTCTTTAGCTTAGCTTAGAATCAAATAATCTATATATTTACCTTTTTTATTTACCCTATGATTTAGATATCTCAATATGTACCCACAAATTGTGTAATGATCAGGTTCTTTTGCACTTTTCTTCCGTCCATCTGTGTGTCATTTTGTCTAGACGATTGAGGTGGTCCGTCTATTAATTACATACATACATACTACATAACATCACGCACATAATACCCGAAGAGGTAGGCAGAGCCACTTTAACCACATTAGCCAAAAACAAAACTGGGCAGGGTTAGATGGAAAATTGCGAAAAAGTAGTGACAAGTGGCTAGCTCGTAGCCTACATAATCACATACCCACGACCCCATATACCATTAGTCGCCTTTTATAAATTGCTAGGCAAGAAACACAGTTGGCGCATTCTTTTTAAATCCCAGACCAACACAACCAGATATAGATAATCGGTTTAAGACGTTTAATTATTGTGACTTTGAACGAGTTGGTTGGTAAACCTCGCTAATGATGGTCAACCCGTGCCATAAATTAAGATCCAGCGCTATAAAAAGGATAACGGTCTAAGTTGAGATGGGATGCTAAATTTTATTAGGTCGTTCAACCGCGGTTTGACGATTTAAAAATCCTGATAGACTAAAAAATGTTAATGAAGGTCAATGACATTTTGAGGTAACTAATAATATCAATTTTTGATTTGTCGTTGCGCAAAAAACTGATACGTGTTTTTAAATTTTGAAACTTGGAATTATTCCGAATGGCGTAGTTTGCTCATCAACTAGAATAAGAATTTAGCTTCATCCTAAAAAAAAACTTTAATTTTTTTTTTTAATTATGTAAATAATCTTGTTACAATTGACATTGATTGATTTTTCATGCTATAAAAGATATTCATTATCGTAAATGTTTTAACAGAACACACGCAAATATTTTAAATAGAAATAACTGGCATACTTTTTTTTTAAGGAAAATCTAGGTATTTAACCTTAATCGTAAAATCGCTGATTACAAACATGACACAATTTACGACGTAATAAGATTGAAAAAAAAGCCATATTACTGTCTATGAAAAAATAAAAATAAAATAACAACTGCAGGTTCAAACAATCTTTGTTTTTACCTTAATAATAACTCCTGTTAACAAAGAGAAACTAGAAAGATAAATAAACTTTAAGTGTCTGCTCGTGACATCACTAAATAAATTAATATCTAATTATTACATAATAATAATTTTTAATATATACGGTACCTTTTTTTTAAACTAAAAATGTTTCGTCTACTTTTTCCTTATAATTATAATCTCCGAAACGGCTGAAACGATTTTTTTAAAACACGCGTTGACAGATAACCGGTGGTATAAGAAATAACAAAGGCTACTTTTATAGAAAAAAAAAATGGACTTAAAGCAATATTTTGTTACATCCCACGTAGTACAGGTCACGGGTAAGTACTTAGTAACAAATATGAAGGCTAAGCTACATATTAACATGATACAAAATTTATTTTGAAATAAATACACAAATTATTGAACAATAATAATAAATCAATGATGCGGAGCGGTGGTAGCTCAATGATAAGGCCACGCGCCTCTTAACCGAGGAGTGCGGGTTCAACCCAGGCACGTACCTCTGGATTTTTCAAGTCTATGTACGTATTTATACCACTAGCTCGACGGTGAAGGAAAACATCGTGATGAAACCTGCAAATTCAAACAACTTTGGATTTGTAACCATGATCCAAAAATTGACTGGTTCCCGTATCTTAGGGTTACGAAGGTCAGATCGGCAGTCGCTTCAATGTAATTACCAGACTCGCTAAATCCTGGATCATGGTGTAAGCGGACCCCGTCTAAACACGGGACATAACGCTAGGAAGCTTAAATAATAAATCTATGAGCACCTGTACTCAAAAATATATGTATACGAGTAGGTATAAATATAATAAATTATATTGCTCATCAAACGTCTTACAGGTCACAATCACAGAAGCTAAGTCTTAATTAATGCTAAAAGTGAATAATAAACTATTTATTAAATGTATTATGCATATGAATGTTAATTATTTGAAACATCGTAAAGTATTTCGTAATGTAAATGCGCCATTAAAATTGCTTAACTGCACCTATTAAATGTATTAATTTCATTACTTTTTTAACTTATTATCATATTATCTGTAATTTTATGACTCTTTGTGTGATCATAGTGCGGAGATGTAGCATACAAGTGCCGACAATGAACCACGATTTTTCGTCGAAAACTATTTCAATACTAGCTTTTGCGCGCGGCTTTGCTTGAGTGGTACATCGATAAGCCATAGCTTGTACGTTATTCGGGTGTATAAGCTATATTTATGTGAAGTTTCATTAAAATCCATTCGGTTGCTTTTGCGTAAAAGAGTTATAAACATCCATACATCTCACAAATTTTCGCGTTTATAACATTAGTAGGATTACGAACAATTTTAATATAATTAACAAAATATATGACCGATTGTGATGAAATTTTATACTCAATTTAATACTTTTTATCCTGTGATAGCTATCTATACTTATTAATATTATAAAGCTGAGTTTGTTTGTTTGTTTGCTTGAACGGGCTAATCTCGAGAAATACTGGTACGATTTAAAAAATTATTTCAGTGTTAGATAGCCCATTTATCGAGGAAGGCTAGGCTATATAATATTAACCATAAAAGCTGGTGGAAACCGCGATGTGCCCGCGGTACTCAATAATACTTCTATTACGAGCATGTCTATTTGTCTGTGTGTGAATTTTTTTAACAAGATTCCAGAAATGTATCAAATAGAAGAAAACATTAATAAATTCAGGAAATTACTGAAAGAATGCTTGATAACAAACGGCTTCTATTCACTGTCAAAGTTTTTACAAGACAAACATTTGTAAATTAAAAATAATAATTATAATTTTGTAAAATAGTTTTTTAGTTATTAAGATTTTGCAATGCCCTTGCAGGGTTCATGTTTGACACTTCTATTAGAATAGAATAGAATAGAATAAATGTTTATTTGGCACATTACTTTACCAAAGACCTATATTGTACAACATGAAGGCAATAAACAATTTGATTTGATTTGATTTTAATTTTAGCTATTTATCTCTGGAATCAACGTACATGTCACTACACAAGCCAAAAACATCGACAAAACTCCACTCGTTCGTAGACACCACAACCATTTCCGTCAGAGCAATTATTGTGGGAAAATATCAAAAACTATTAGCCAAGATGGAGTATGTTTTATAATATGATCTATTGTTAAGAACAATGTCATAACGCTAATGATATGCGGCGGGCCGGTCGGCCTTGAGCTGTGCGCCGCGTACTGATGCGCAGGCGCATGCTTGTTATGGAGAGGCCAAAGTACTTATAAGTAAGTACTTAGCCTCTACGGGTATGGAACTGCCCTTATGGTGATTTATGGTATAAGGAAGGTGGTGTGAAGATGGTTGGTCTTAAGAGTTTTATTCTTTATAGTATAAACTATTATAAAAAAAAACCAGAGCAGTGATTTCCAAGTTTTTCTGACCGAGGACCACTTTGAATTTACTAATTGAAAATAGATAACTGTCAATTGTAAAATAATATTGATACATGTGAGTTACAGTAAAGTTACAATAAAGGTTTCGTTGTGACTGAGTAGATGCCAAGTTTCGTTCGATGAATAGAAACCAGTCATTTAAGTCTTATGCTGATGCTGAAAGGTACTAACCGAACGAAGCAAGCAGATCATCAATTTGAGCATGAGGGACACCTAAGGGGTTTGTCGCACCAGAAGGCTACGGTGAGCGTTTTCCATCAGGTTGTTTATCACCGTCGTAAAAAAAAAATATCCAAGCCAAATTTTTGGCGGCTGCTGATTCGTCTCTGTTACTGCCGGATTGTTTGCATTACTCATCATCATCATCCTAGCGTTATGTCCCATGCTTAGACGGGGTCCGCTTAGACCATGATCCAGGATTTAGCGAGTTTGGTAATTACATTGAAGCGACTGCCGATCTGACCTTCGTAACCCTAAGATAGGGTAAGCAGACATTTTTTTTGGATCATGGTTACAAATTCAAAGTAGTTTGAATTTGCAGGTTTTATCTCGATGTTTTCCTTCACCGTCGAGCTAGTGGTATAAATACGTACATAGACTTGAAAAATCCAGAGGTACGTGCCCGGGTTCGAACCTGCACTTCTCGGTTAAGAGGCGCGTGTCCTAACCATTGAGCTACCACCGCTTCTTATAAAAAAAATTCTATAAATTACATACATACATACTACATAATATCACGCACATAATCCCCGAAGAGGTAGGCAGAGTCAAAGGGGCAGCAGGCCCCTTTAACCCACTTTAAACACATTAGCCAAAAACAAAACTGGGCAGGGTTAAATGGAAAATTGCGAAAAAGTAGTGACAAGTGGCTAGCTCGTAGCCTACATAACCACATACCCACGACCCCATATACCATAAGTCGCCTTTTATGACATGCTAGGCAAGAAACACAGTTGGCGCATTCTTTTTAAATCCCAGACCAACACAACCAGATATAGATAATCGGTTTAAAACGTTTAATTATTGTGTCTTTAAACGAGTTGGTTGGTAAACCTCGCTAATGATGGTCAACCTGTGCCATAAATTAAGATGTTTTCCCTCACCTTCAAGCTAGTGGTATAAATACGTACATAGATTTAAAAAATCTAGAGGTACGTGCTCGGGTTTGTACCCGCACTCCTCTGTTAAGAGGCGCGTGTCCTTACTATTGAGCTACCACCGCTCGAATGTTCGAATTACTCTAAGACAATAATACGTTAGTATTCAATTCATTAGTCATTCAGGCGGACCTTGACTAGTATAAGAACAATTTATCACTTCCAACAATTTTAGCAAATATTTATTTCGTGGTCAAAATAACACACAAATCAGTGGTAAAAGGAATTGACACCTAAATCCGTTAGCCTCTGTAAAACGGTAGCCTTAAACGAACTTTAATCTTTATTATTAAATAAACATACGTGTTATATTTATGTTTATTATACTTGTTCATGAAGTATTAGTCACTTTAACACAATCTGTCTTTGTGGTCACTGTTCTTATGAATTGCAAATCTCAACCCACTAAGCTTACCATTGAATATTACACATTGGTACTTGTTTTTATCGCCAGTTCCAGCAATGTAGGAAGTAATGTCGGATAAATAACACCTGTCCGTCCATTCATTATGAGATAATAAGTCCAGGTTGCTTAATCTAATCAAGAATCAGGAATATGTATGAATTATGTTATTGCTTAACTGCGTCAGAAATGTTGCAAATGTCCATAGACTATGGTGTCTGTTTACGGTCAAGTAGACCGTGTGTTTGTATGCCACCATTATTTGGTCATAGATCCCCGAAAGGGAGGTGGAAAAAGGGAAAAGAACAGAGGAGAATCCAAGGACCAGCCTCGTCTTTTCCACTAGGCACTTTGGGCCGTGCCCAGGACCCCCACCATCTAGAGGGCCCCTAGTTCTAGATTACTAATGGATCATCACATTTATTACCCACAATTATATTAAGTTACTAATGTTTCATGTACCCAGGGCCTCAATGAGGTCCCACCACATCATATCAAAAAATATAATTGATTTGGCTTAAATGTTCAATTGTGCAAAAGTAGTGACAAGTGGCTAGCTCGTCGTCGCCCTCATAATCACTTAAGCAATACACAATACACCATTAGTCCCCTTTTAAGACATGCTAGGCAAGGAACACAGTTGGTTCATTATTTTCGAGTTCCAGACCAATTTGACAATGAACAAGAACGCCGAGTTTTTTCATTTAATATAATTTGACATACTTAAAGCAACATTATTTTCAAAACAACGGCTTCTAATTAACATGCTAATGTCACACAAAACAGTCAAACAAACAAGTAAATAAACTTAAGGTGTTTCTACAGACAACAGCTCATTATGCGCAGTTGTTCAAACAATTAGCTGTTGTGCCAAAGTATTATTTTAAAACAGAAAGTGTACTTTGATGACGTATTATATGTACTTGAAAATATATAGGCCTTCATACATATTTATTCTACATCATTAACACCCTCATAGCACTACACGTTTTCAACAAATTATTATACTGATAAATGATCAATATTTTGAAATTGCTGCCGAGTCGAATGCTTTTTTAGAAGAGTTTAACGATTTAAAAGTGCTTTCTTGCGGCCTACCAAAAAATACATTTTGAATTCTGAATAATAACACACTTATTTTCGCCAGCCTGTCTGGATACTGAATACGTTAAAATCAGCTCTAAATATCGCAGACACGTGAACGATATAGACTAACCTATCGCTAAAACCGATTTTCGATAGACAGCTGAATTGAAGTGTTTGACCTTTAGCCCTGATCCCAGATAACAGCAAGACATAACACGAATAGAAGTCACATGAAGCATACGTGTGGCTTGTAGATCACTTTTTTCAATGAATAATTTTTGGGACACATTAGTATGCCAATTATGATAATACTCTCCGTGAAATATTTAAATGACTATCATGATAGTTTTCTAAATCACTCATCCTATATACCCCTAGAGTTCAGAGCTCATTAAACTAAATTGCTATCTTTTGCATACATGTCGTCCATTATACTAGTGTTTTTCCAAGTGTGGGCAACAACCCGTCGAAGCCTTCAACATCACGCCCATAATCCCCGAAGGGGCAGGCAGAGTCAAAGGGGCAGCATGCCCCTTCAACCATATTCAGCCAAAAATAAAGCCTCGATGACGAGTAAAGATGGAAAATTGTGAAAAAGCAGTGACAAGCAGCCAACCTGTCCCCCACACAATCACACACCCAAAATCACGTAGACCATTAGTCGCCTTTTACGACATGCTAGGCAAGAACCACAGTTGGCACATTCTTTTTTTTTTTGTCCCAGATTAACATTGGCCAAGTCCCAGACCAACATGGGACAAACAAGCTTTATAATATTATTATTATATTATATATTATACATAGATTGAGTACCTCGTAAAATCATAAAATCTTGAAGCAAAAGGTTGCAATGTTAACGTACAATAAATACTTTTCAAGTTACCGCATTCGCACCTTACGCTGTGACATTTATTGTCGGCCATTACACAATATGCATTTATGGGCTTAGCAAAATATTTGCGCGCCGCCATATTGTTTACGCCTTGCGCCGGCGCATACTATGTTAGTAATGTAGGCCAGGACAATACTAAGTGTCTTCGTTATGAACGCTATGCCTACTGTGTGGCGATTGAGCAATGATGACATAATTATTATTGGGCACAACTATAGACTTGGTACGTGTTTCATGATAAAATTTTGATGATGATGCAATTATGTTTATTATATATATTATATTTTTTTTTATATACGACGTCCATTACCCAAAACGATCGACGTTTTGGGTAATGGACGTCGTGTATAAAAAAAAATCCTGCTGTGTTTCATAGCCTGTCTATAGTGGAGTATTTTAAGCTATAAATTGATTTTAACAAAACCACAGGCGGCTGATAGTAAATCATGTGTGATATAATAAATTGCGCCCTTAGAATGAAAGTGACCCGACATAAAAAGCTCAATTTATAGAAAACGAGATCGAAAGTCTGAAAATGGATATCGTATCGTATTTAGTAAAATTTAACGAAATAAATACAGTTAGGCTAGAGCTCGGTAATTTTGGCTGTCTCTTTTTAAACTTGTCTCAATTTAAAATCTTCAATAAACCAAAATACAATTTTTCGAATAGCCCGACGTAAGCCAATGTAGCATATTTGCGTGAATTAAGGTCAATAGCAAAAACACTACCGAGTGTACTCGTGTTATCGGCTTCCACTCGTCAATAAATGCATCTGTCCGTTTCGAAGCGAAAATAAACCGTCCAATCAATTCCACCCATTCAACACACTGAAATCTCCTTATTGTCTCCCCTAGCTCGGATTCCATATATCCCATTCATTGGGACCCATTGTGTGCAGCCTTTTTATGTGAGCTAACATTGATGGTAAGGATTCCGCAGCGAATCTTTGTTTTTCCCGCTTCAGTTCCGCCATTTTGTTTTTATCTCTTCTTCGGCAGTTGATTCGTGTCGGTTGGAATTTGAATTCGAATGTGGCGTTCGATTGTCGTGATTCTTTTTTTTGTGTTTTATGGCATTATCTAGAATTCTGGTGGAAGTAGGAATGTAGTTCTCAGACAAAAGGAAATCTTTTGTCCGATAAAATTTGTTCCTTGTTTAATATTCACAAAAACTACTAATACATTCATAATTAATAAGAACATTTTCAGTGACATATGAGTATTATCTAACTAACTAAACTTCACGCCACTTCCCTAGCGGGGTAGGCAGAGAACCGAACGCCTTAGGGCACGATCCTTACACATCTCACTCGCCTCTTCAACATTCAGTTTTATCCTTACCCTTTAAAAATATTTTGCCATTGGCACATTTTTTTACACGACGTAAACACACTACATTTAACCTACGCTAGTCGTTGACAGACGGTGACAATAAAGGTCTCGTTTTGCGCAATATTCATTGCTCGTTTTGAAGGAGGTTGAATATCGCTGGCAAGTAACAAAGTGTAATGCAACACGTACAGTACAATCCGACTAATTCTTTTGAACGTTCTTTCTATTTGGCACGTAACAAGGTGTCTCTAGTTACGTCCCAAAATTAAATTTATTAATTCTCCAGACTGACACATCAATTCCCTAGTTCCATACTAAGCTTATGCTTATGATATGGATAGTAAGTGAACGGATAAACATATTTAAATACGTTTTTATACATCCATGACTCGAGTACAAATGTCGATGTTCATCACACGAAACGTTTGCCCGAACGGGAATTAAACCCGCGACTCTCGGTTTCGTGGCCAGGGTCTCTGTCCACTCGACCAACGGGTCAATCCAAAATTGTGGAAAAGTAGTGGCGAATAACTAGCCTACATAAATCAAAAACTCAATACATTGCTAATCGCCGTTTACGACAAGCTAGAACACAATTAGGTAATTCTTTTAAAGTCTCAGACCTATCACGATTAATTGGCATTAATGACTTCACGCCCTAATACTGATCAAAACGCCACCTCACCCAAAATTAAGCCAAACAATGAACAAATAACATCAACGCAAGGCTAACAATAATCCAAGACAAGTTATTACAAATTTCGCCTCAGATATTACTTGACGTTACGAAGCGAACTTGTATTATAACTCAATATTATTTTAGCGACAGTAGACGAGGATACAAATCGCTTTCAATTTTCACTCGCAAATACAAAACAAAGCTGTGTAATTGAATTCTCAGTCGTGTATTTGTTTTAAATTGGACCCCGGCTTGCACTGCCTTGAGACTGACAGGGGTTTTGACGACTGCGAAAATGATCGTTTATATCTCGAGTCGAATACGCATAATGATATATTATTTTTTTGGCTTTCCATTGTATTATGTAATTTGAAGATTGTAATTGATGAAAAAGGTTATTTTTATCTCAGCTTAAGCGCTGGTATCTCAATGATAAAGAAACACCTCACATATAAGGGTTCAGTCCATACCTGGGTTCATATCTCCAGTGACCAGGTCCATCCGGTAGTGACCCTGCCCCATGCGCCAAGAGTTGTGGGTTCGATCCCCACCCAGGACAAATATTCTTATGATGAAAACTTGTGATTATTCTGTGTCTGGGTGTTCTATCCAATATTTAACTATATATATAAAGCCCAGGCTCACTTATTACGACCAGATTGGTCGTGTATTAACAGAAGGTGATGTTAGGAGTCATAAAAACCGTAGAGCTTGTATGAAAAGGATCATGAATATTGAAGAGGCGAGTGAGGTGTGTAAGGATCGTGCCATATAGCGTTCGGTTCTTTCTGCCTACCCCGCTAGGGAAGTGGCGGGAAGTTTAGTTAGTTATAAGTATTTGTAATACCACTGCTGTTTCTGATATCCGTTACACAAGTGCTTAAGGTACTTCTCACCTCGGAACCAGATCAATGTATGTGATATCGTCAGGTATTTATATTTATTATAAAAGCCATTCGCTAGTATATATGTGTTTATCAATGTATGAACCAAATTCAAGTCTACTCATATAAAAATCCCAAGCGCATAAAGTATTATCCATTAGCTCATAAAAATTATACATGCATGACACAAAATCCTTGCATTTGGCACAGACTCGGAGATGGAACGTTTTAAATTGTAAATTTTATCCCGAGCCCGAATATAACTCGTCAAAAGTCGCCAGCACTTTTTAACAGGCGCTAATTTTTTTACTCGCTTTGGAACGTATCTACACGTCAAAGCGACCATAGTCAATTACTGTTACTCAAAATATATTTTTTTAATATCAGACTACATGACATACATTGATCTAACTCCGAGGTAAACAAGAAACAACAGTAGTATTACAAACATATACTTAAATATTGGATAGGTACTAGCTGTGCCAGCGGTGTCACCCGCGTTTATGGTTAATATTATAAAGACTATTTCCGTCATACATGATTTCTATGTATCTTTAACCATTAAGACTGCACACGCGACGGAAGCTTAAAAAATGGAGTAACTTCTCCCGTTTTCCCAACATTTCCCTTCACTACTCTGCTCCTATTGATTGTAGCGTGATGAAAAGTGTACTATAACCTGCCCAGGAGTATGAAGAATAATTGTACCAAGTTTCGTTAAAATCCGTCGAGTAGTTTTTGTTTCTATAAGGAACATACAGACAGACAGACAGACAAAAATTTTACTGATTGCATTTTTGGCATCAGTATCGATCACTAATCACCCCCTGATAGTTATTTTGAAAATATATTTCATGTACAGAATTGACCTCTCTACAGATTTATTATAAGTATAGATATAGATTATTAAGAGTACCTCTTTTTTAATATTTTATACACTAAAAAATATAATTTGTTGTTGAGATATACTCCTTTATAAACTAAAAAATACAACATGATACAGTTAAAAAAATCTGCTAAAAATACGATTTGGAGTTACGCGGTGTTAGAGCTTAAGCGACCATTGGCAATATTATAGGTACAACAAGAACGCATTTACCAAATTTTTGATGCATAAATGAATTTATTGAATGATTGAAACCAGTTCATGTATATGACTTTGAAATGGTGCATGACAAAAGAAAATACGCGACATAAACGCTGGAAAAATTATGATGATGTTTTGGGTGGAAATCGAAACCACAACTCTTGGCGCATGGGGCAAGGTCACTCCCGAATGCGCCATCGAGCTTGTCAGATATTAATATGATGAAATGGATTCAGGATGATGGAGTAAGCTTAGGGACTTAAGTAGGGGGAGAGAGGGAGTACATTATCTTAGGGATTGAGACTTCATCTTTATCCTTATTTCATAGCATTACTAAGTACCTAGCTTTGTTCAAGTAATATCCTGGATTCGTCGCTCACAACAATATATTAAACATATGTGATGAGATTGAAAAATCTGTGGTAACTTACTTTATTATACACTAGCTTCTGCCCGCGGCTTTGCTCGCGTGGTACATCAATTAAACATAGCCTATATTTTATTCAGGCTGTATAAGCTATATTATTGCAAAGTTTCATTAAATTCCATTCAGTAGTTTTGCGTGAACGAGTAACAAATCCATACATTCTCACAAACTTCCGTGTTTATAATATTAGTAGTAGGAAGTAGGATTATGCATTGTTCTTGATGATATGTGTCTGTCTACCCCAATAAGGGGAAAGGTTTGATGCTATTTATACATGTGTATTAACCACGGAATAGGTTTTTTTCTGTTCTGTGGTGTTAACACGTTCGGGAATCAGTAATTTTAAGTCAGATTATCGACTATCGAAATATAATATTATTTTTGAACATATACTTTTATAGATAGAGCGGTGGTAGCTCAATTGTAAGGACACGCGCCTCTTAACCGAGGAGTGCGGGTTCAAACCCGGCACGTACCTCTGGATTTTTCAAATCTATGTACGTATTTTATACCACTAGCTTGGCGGTGATGGAAAACATCGTGATGAAACCTGCAAATTCAAACAACTTTGGATTTGTAACCATGATCCAAAAATTGTCTGGTTCCCCTATCCTAGGGTTACGAAGTTCAGATCGGCAGTCGCTTCAATGTAATTACCAGACTCGCTATGCTCGTCTAAACACGGGACATAACGCTAGGAAGATGATATACTTTTTCGGATACCTCTCCAATTGTAATTCAATGCAGCTGTATTCTTCAGCCGAGGCCAAACCAGTATTAAATTTACAAGAATCGGTAAACAATACCACAGTTAAGTTTGGAGCCGTGCCAAGCGGAACTCAACCTACGTTTTGATGAAACATTTTTATGAATAGTAATTATTTCCGCTTCTCCAGTTTGCTGTAAAATTCTTTCATTTCAGTTTTATTTTTAAGTTGCGAAAGAAAGTTGTTGGAAAATGTTGGACGCAATTCGGAGATGTTGAAAGGCAGTTTCGTGGAACGCCCATTTAAAATGGAGGCGACAAATACCTATGCACTTTAAAGTTTAAAATTCATTTTAAACACTCCACCAATGAAAGCCTAGACTGATCAATGACAAGGATACTTGCCTTACTTACGAGGGGTACCTGCTATGTAGTTCCAACGCGGAACCTCCGAAATTTCAAAATCTAAGCACATTAAATTTTGATTTTTCACAGTTGCCCAAACAAAACTGGGCCGGACTGGGTTAGATGGAAAATAGTGAAAAAGTAGTGACAAGTGGCTATCTCGTCGCCTACACAATCACCTACCCGAAACCCCATATACCATTAGTCACCTTTTACGACATGCTAGGCAAGAAACACAGTTGGCACATTCCTTTTTAGTCCCCGACCAACATGGGACAAGTAATAGTATTTGTAGGGTAATGTAATTCATATTAATCATAATGGTAATACACCGGATAGCGGGACGGACGAGGATGAGGTTGGCACATGACCGTTGTACATGGCGCAAGACGGATGAGGCTTATACCCTGCAGTGGGATCAAAGAAGCTGAAGAAGAAGAAGGGTAATGTTCCTCATGATACACATACAAGGTATTATAAATATCACACAAAGATTAAAAATTAAGATTCTGCTCAGTCACTTTTAAAAACCATTCCTTGATTGATCAGATCATATCAGCCAGGCGTGCCAGCATGGTCTTTTCACAATCCTCTTTTTATCAATAATTTTATCTTATCATCTATTTAAGTAATCCAACAAATCTTATTTTCTCTCAACTAAGTGAGCAAACCTTATTTCATTAATGCCAACCTTGACAAATCAGTGTCGACCTAAGACAGACTTCATCAAAACCAATATTGGATTTATCGCAGAACTTCGAAAAAAAGTCTTAAAATCATCCTCTCGATCGTCAGAATTCGACGAAGGAACGCCTAAAAAGTATATAAGCAGTAAGGAATTTACACCAAATATTTTAGTAACTACTTATAAAAAAAAAAAAATAACGTCCTCCTAACCGAAATCGGTTACGGCGGCCAATCTTAACGAGGATTAGCTGCGCAGGAGATATTATAGTTCGTTCACTCTCATATTCCGGTGAGACGGCAATTCGACATGACCGGAGAGAGGTTAGGCGCAGGACCAACGGCTTAACGTGCTTTCTGAGGCACGGGGGTGATTAAACCGCCAACTTCCTGACTCCGGGCTGTTACTGAGTAATTTGGATATTGAAATACCCAGCTACAATTTTTTTTGGCCCGACCCGGAATTTGAACCCGGGACCTCTTGGTCCTTAGGCGGCGCATGCTACCACTTGACCAACGAGGCAGTCAAAACTACTTATAATACCCTATTGAAGAGGCGACTGAGGTGTGTAAGGATCGTGTCATATGGCCTTCGGTTCTCTCTGCCTACCCCGCTAGGGAAGTGGCATAAAGTTTAGTTAGTTAGTTATACTACACTTTTTTGCGTCAGGAGTTAAACACAGTGGGTACTATGTAGTCCGGTCAAATTAGACATGCAGAGATACAAAAATTCCCTATAATTCGATTTTTTGTACATTTACTAAAAATTTTTGACCTAATTTGATCGGTCTGTAGAACAAGTATTACTGTAAGATACGACATACGTGATTCCTACCATTTAAGTCTTCTGATATAATAAAGTAACACATTAAACACATCTTGTGAAAACACCTAATATCAACACCATGATTTTGAAATGAAATGAAATTATCTTTATTTACGTAGGCTTAAATAAGCACTTATAAATCGTCAGTACATAGAAAGAAGCTTCTACCGAGAAAAATCGGCAAGAAACTCGATAGTTAAGTACTCTTTTCATCGCTAAATTCACAGTAAATATCAATAACAATTATTATATTCTTAAGCTACTATGCTTTATAAATCTATAAAAGGTAAATATGCAATTACAAATATTAGTCACTTAAAAAGCCTTTCTCATATGATGCTCTTTAATATGTAATTTAAACCTATCCATAGCCAGTTCAATTATATCGCCTGGTACACCTGCACCTTTTACAACTGCAATATCACTACTATCGCGCAGTGATATGAACAGTCTTGATCAGGCGCAGCCACACTTTAAAAAATCCTTTGTACTTTTGCTAAAGAAAAAAAGGCAAATATGAATAGTAACAAATTCTAAGCGGCCATATTGGAATTACACATTCATAAATTCCGTCCCAGAATTTAGGCGAAGTAATTTCAGCATGAGTTACGGAACTGAAAATCTAGTCCGTTCTGCTGCTAAAATTCACGTAGCAATGTTTGGGCATTAAAATTTATACTAATTTTTCAAATACTAGGCTATGTACCTGGAATAAGCTTAAGTTATATCTTCTATACAAGCAAGGTAAATAGATTATAAGATAACAAACTTAGAAATCAGAATTCGAAGTCCTAAGTCCTCCTCAAACATTACTTCACTGTTGAACTTTTTATACTGTGCCCGGGTCGCAGCTTTTCCCCGATCTCCCTACCGCAAAGAAATCTTTTGCGAACCAAATTGAGTCCCATTGTAGGGATTAAAAGGTTTTACATGCCGGCTATTGTTCTAATATTTAACCGCAGAGCCTCGGCCGTGAATAGAATGTAAATTTGTAATCGCTGACGGCTTCATTACAAGGGATTTCTACTTTCTAGTGACGTAATTTTTTATGTCGATTCAGCTACTTTAAAGCCTTTTAATCTATGGATTCTTTAGTAAGCCTTTTGAATGGTAGCGCATAAAATTATTGGATGAACTTTTGTAATCAAAAGTAATAACTGAAGAACGTTGTTTTTGTTTAAAGATAATGCTCTTGGGAGCAACACCGCTCTGAATTAATGTGGACCTATTTGTCGAAATCATAATATTACAAAATGAAATAAAGTCCTCCGTTTGTCTGTTTAAGCTAATTTCTGAAAGTGCTGAGATAGATCTACAACAGTTTATAATTATTGTTTAATATATTTTAGTTTTAGTTTGTTTATCTATAATAAATCTGTAGAGGTCAATTCTGTACATGATATATATTTTCAAAATAACTATCAGGGGGTGATTAGTAATCGATACTGATGCCAAAAATGCAATTAGTAAAATGTTTGTCTGTCTTTATGTTCCTTATAGAAACAAAAACTACTCGACGGATTTTAATGAAACTTGGTACAATTATTCTTCATACTCCTGGGCAGGTTATAGTATACTTTTCATTATGCTACAATTAATAGGAGCCGAGTAGTGAAGGGAAATGTTGGGAAAACGGGAGAAGTTACTCCATTTTTTAAGCTTCCGTCGCGTATGCAGCCTTAATGGTTAAAGTAACATAGAAATCATGTATGACGGAAATAGTCTTTATAATATTAACCATATACGTAGGTGACACCGCTGGCACAGCTAGTTATAACTAAAATTGTTTTACTTACCCATATATGTGTAATTTGTAATTTTTCATGTGAGTGACTGTATCTATAGTTTTTAATGAGAAATATTATTTTAAACTAACTGAACAACTGCGTTTCCATATTGCACACATTACATGTATACACTACCATGAAAAGTTTTCATTCTTATTTATCACAGAAGACTTACTGCTAATAAACTCTTAGTGATGTAGGTACGTATACTGACCGATCATAAACATGAAGTCTCTCCGAATGGATTCAATTCAAAATTTCGACATGCAATAACTCGCTTATTCGTAAAGTGTAAACAAGGTAAGAGACGATATGTGGGCCCCTTGCGGACAGTGAGTGCCCCTTCCACGGGGAATTTGGGGTGGAATAATGGGCCGGTTATAATTGTATTCGCGATACCAGTCGATGGAGTCCGGGTGTTGTTTGTTATAAAAGTTTAGAGACCCGTGTTTGATCCATTTGTTTTACGACTTACGATTAGAAATTACTTGAAATTTAATTACATTAACATTCCATGTATATTATATTGGTAGGTAATGATGAAATATACAACATGAAGAAATTTTAACATTAAAAAGTGAATCCTTTTTTCGGAATTTTAATGTAGGCAATTAGTAATTACTCTTATATCTAGACTTCAAAATATAGACAACTAAAAATATCCGAAGTAAAATTTATTATTTTAAAGGTTTAGTACTTCAGCCCTGTTTCTATTATCATACACTGTAGCATATTTGTAGAAAATTCGTATTCTTGGCAAAATGCCCTTGGAGACGCGTTCACAAAACGTCCGTTCAAAATAAACAATTTTCTAAGCATCTGTTCATATTAGCTCTAAGGCTGGGGGACGTCTCCCGCGGAAAATTCAATTCTATCCACTATAATTGGCAAAATGTAAGTGCACTTACGTTGCATTCAAAATATTCAAATGCGCTAGGTGTCGTCGCGACAATCTTGAATATGGAACGTTCAAATACCTTTTGTTGTTTCGTCAGACCTGGTAGAACGGGGACTGGTTAAAATGGAGTGCTTTGTAAATACAAAACAGTAGTCCATTAGTTTTAGAATTAACTGTTGTGAGTGCCTGCAGCATACTAGCGGCAAAACCGACGGGCGACAGAAGGAAAACGCCTCATCAGAATGTTTAACTAACTCAAAAAGTTCTTGCTCAATGTTTGGAAAATATGTGATATTTGATGTTTTATATATTTTCACATATGTAGATTGATTTATACGTGATTGCGCATAAGCAGCTGGAAATATGATAATATAAAATAAAGCATATCCACGAGTAAATTTGAACTTTAGGGCAACTGTCTTCGCCAATCATGTACGTGCTTTTTTATATATGTCAAGTCAAAGTCAAAGTCAAAGTTAAAATATTCTTTATTTATATAGGTTTTGAAGGAAATGTTGAAGAGGCGATTGAGGTGTGTAAGGATCGTGCCATATGGCGTTCGGTTCTCTGCCCGCTAGGGAAGTGTCGTGAAGTTTAGTTAGTTAATTATAGGTATAGGTTTCTAAAGAAACACTTATAATTCGTCAAATACAGATAAAGATATATGATTCTACCACCGGTTCGGAATGTTGCATCTACCGAGAAGAATCCGGCATGAAACTCGGTAGGTAGTTAGGTACTCTTTTCAACAATAGTTTATATAGGTACATATCAAGTTAAGGAGTTTTGAGCAATATTACACCGTGGTGTCACGATGTATTATATATGTTGTACTATATACAACATGAATTAGATTTTAATATACTATCTATTATACATACATACATAACATCACTATTATTTTAACAAAATCCACGGCTTTTTATCCAACATACAGAAACATTTTCTTACCTAACACAGACCATAAACGCCATTTAATTTCAAGAAGTTTCTTTCCATTTCCCAGTAATGTTGTTCAAAAGTATTGGCTAAACCTCGACTCCTTTAGACCCGCTAACAGATTCCGCTTTGAGTCCACATCTGCATTCAAATCAGGCGAATGCAATAACGTGGCTGGCTTTTTAAATGCAAACACGGTCCATGCATTTTCCAAATTAAAGTGAAGTTAAGTGTAGGTGTGAAATACAAAGCCGGCGCGGGATCATTCCCGGTGGAACTCAATGCCTCATTAGCAGGCCCTCCACTAAGTGATAGGGTGTTAAAAGCGGTGCTTTTTGGGGTCCCAATGGCGAAATCACGAACCCCAATCAAGTAATAGGGCTGATGACTGCATTAAAAAAATTATAATTCTATTGACTGGCCCGTTGGTCGAGTGGTCAGAGACCCTGGCCACGAAACCAAAGGTTGCGGGTTCGAATCCCGCTAGGGGCAAAATTTTTCGCGTGATGAAATGAATGGACAATTGTACTCGAGTCATGGGTATTTCTGTTTATAAACGTATTTAAGTATGTCTATCCGTTCACCTAGTATCCATAGCACATGCACAAGCTTAGTTTGAGAGTAGGAAATTAGCGTGTCAGTCCGGAGGATATATAAAAAACAAAAAATATTCCCTATTACAATAGGGTAGCTGCCGCCCCATTTTCAGTACATCGAAAAACTCAACGGAACCCCAGTACCTACCCCCAATACCTGTTTATTGCAGACATTTTAAGGGCAGAAATAATATTGCCAAGTAAATGAAGCCGAGAGCCCGCGCCGTAACTTTTGTCCGCGCAGTTTAAGAGCCTTATTATTGCGCAAATCTGTCTTTGTAATTATTTTTGTAATAAACAGGGTTGTTTGTAGACGGTGTAGCTTCTTAACTGACGCTTGGTAAGTAATCTTGGTGATTAACTGACTGTAGGCAGTGAATAAAATGTGCGTTTTGATTTATTAGTGTATTGTATTTAGTTGCACGAGTTCTTCTCTTCTAAATGTTATCACACGAACCGTATGTCCCATAGTCTAATTAGTATTTCTTAGTAATGTTACCTGGCCGTTGCGATACAAGCTAAGCTTAGTGCAGCGGTCGGTAGTATTAAGTGTTATGTAATGTACTTAATGGCAATAAAGATTTATTATTATTATTGTTGTCTCCTTTTGGGTATCACGGCAAGTTTTACCTTCCCGGTCCTTTGGAAGGCTTGCATGGGGGCACAGGCCCAACATGTAGAGGCCCCTTGAGACGTTTTAATATGAGTGTGTGATGGAGTACACCGGCCGGATCCTACTTCTGAGTATACTAACATAATACACTCAGTAGTAACACCCGGCAAGTGCAACACTATTGCAATAAGGTGGAAACAAAAAATATGGGCTATTGCAATGGATTTTTGTGGAAAGAAAAACTGGGCTATGGGGTGAGATAACGGTCGCCTGCCATTTCAATATCTCACAAATTAAAGTGCGGCAGGTGGTGACTCGCCCTCCACTAGATGGGCCCCCCAAATCAGCCACCGCGCAGGGTAGCAAGGGGGCAACATCGGTATGGTGGGCTAAGGGTGTAGAGAGGTGTGCACCGGTTTCTGGATCGTGGTAATCCGGTCAGCCGTTCCCCGTTATTACGCAGATTGAGCACTTCCACCCTTTCAAGCATACAGCTCTTGCGCTCCACTTTGGGCGGCCAATGAAGGCAATCCAAAGGTGGGGGAGAAGATGGTAGGTTCCCCCGGGAGGTCTCAGGTCCGTGGTGTCGCCACACACCAACAGCTCGCCACAAGCTGCCCTGCGGAGACTGATTGCACTGAAGGGAGTTGTTGCTCTTCATGGTGCGAAGCTCACCAACTCTCGACAGCGGGCGATGGGGGCGTCACGTCCCTACGCCTTTATTATTATTATTATTATAATAGCCTGTTGGTTAAGTGGTCAGAGACCCTGGCCATGAAAGGAGGGTCGCGGGTTTGAATCCCGCTAGAGGCAAATGTTTCGTGTGATGAACACTTGTACTCGCGTTATGGATATATATATATATAAACGGTGGTAGATTCATATTATTAGCTGATTTTCCTGTGTAATTGCTGATTTATAAGTGTTTGTTTCAAATCTATATAAATAAAGAGTATTTTGACTTTGACTTTAAAACCTATTTAGGTATGCATATCCGTTCACCTAGTATCCATAGCACAAGCATAAGCTTATTTTAGAACTAGGGAATTGGTGTGTCAGTGTGGAGAATTCATTTATTTATTTATCATTATTGTATTAAGAACAGGGTTGCTCAAAGGTAAAACACGGCTTACATGTGAAGTTTGTTGGTTCGAACTTAAGCAACACTTCAGGATTTTAAATGAAATCTAAACACGGACTTATATGGGGTTAACATGAGGGGTCCGTTACTATAACGACTCAGACTTTAGGTCTAATACAAAGAGCATCGCTTCAATTCTAGTTCTGGGACATATTTCCTAATTTCCTAGTTATATACCTACGTTGGTTTTGTTGCCCGTAAATAAGTGTGTTTAAGTTCGTATGTAATCAATATTCAAACCAGTTACAGCCGCGCCTGTAAGCTCTATGTAAGAGAAATTAGTTCCTCAATTATACCAATAGATGTCGCTACTGCTTGGGGTAATTATTATGTACTAATTACATCGCGGTATTGTTTCGGTTTTTCTAATTGTATAAGTAGAGTCAATAAGGTGCGAAATACATCACATTCACTACGCTCGGAGTTGTTTCATTTATAAATTCCGGGTTAGTCTTTTGGGTCGCTGGACAAAGTGCTTAAGCACATAAGAAGCGATACGTAATGTCACGCCTTTTTCCCCCTTTTAAGAAGTGATATTGATTGTCTAGTATTTGTTAATTTACTTACCTATATTTGTTGAGAGATGGGAGAGAATGTAATACCTTAACGTTTTTTATACGTATGGGTGTACTGAATACCTTTTATGTGATTCGCACGATAAATTTTCAACATTACCCTTAAAAACGCCTCACTAAATGACCAGCTCATGAATTTCACAGAAAATTCAGCGCACGAACCGGCTCAATATCGCATTAAATATTCAACGTATAAACCAGAATAAAATAACTTACCCACCCAGTTCAAATTCGACCCCGACTTCAGATAGAATCATTGAATGGCTATAAAAAAATATCATTTTTCAATATCGCAACCCCAATCTCCACCGTTATCAGAGTGAGCTCCAAATTTTTATTCTAACGGCCCAACAATATCAATATGCACGCCATAAAAATCAGATAGGTACCCAATTTCATGGGTCCGCGGACCATCGCGATAAAAAGTCGGCCTGCGGCAGGGTTGGCGCACTTTTAATACGACTATAATATTATGGTTACTTACCAACCTAATGTCCTCCTAACTGATATCGGTCACGGCGGCCAATCTCAACAGGATTAGCCAACTGCGCAGGAGATATTATAGTGCACAAGTGTATGCGCAAACACAGGCACACTCTCTATTCCTTCACTCTCATAGTCCGGTGAGACGGCGTTCGACATGATCGGAGAGAGGTCAGGCGCAGGACCAACGGCTTAACGTGCTTTCCAAGACACGGGGGTGATAAAACAGCCAACTTCCTGACTCCGGGCTGTTACTAAGTAATTTCAATATTGAAATACCCAGCCACAAATTTTTGGCCCGACCCGGGATTTTAACCCGGGAAATGATCTTTTGAGCTGCCACTACTTATAATGTCAACAAATTATAAATAGTGTCATTAGCCACGAAACCAAGGGTCGCGGGTTCAAATCCCGCTAGGGGCAAATGTTTCGTGTGATGAACATGGACATTTGTACTCGAGTCATGGATGTTTATAAACGTATTTAAGTATGTCTATCCATTCACCTAGTATCCATAGTACAAGCATCAGCTTAGTTTGGAACTAGGAAATTGGTGTGTCAGTCTGAAAGATTTATTATTATTATAATTGAAGATTTATTAAACAAATTATATAGATCAGGATATTATTGCCTTAACAACAATTCGACGACAACAAAATATCAAAACAAGTGTCAGATATAACTCCAACTACTAACATGCTTCCGCAAATGTGATTTTGTTTTAACAGTTTAACTAAAGATTAAAATTGTTTACAACATAGTAAGTTCATCGCCTAGTGTGGGAGTCACTGTATATCATTGTAATTGGTTTTCTGGTAAATAAACAAAATTTTATTTGATTTTATTTCATTTTACTCCTTTTTTTACAGCTTTCCATCCAACCCAGCCCACTGTCCCATGTTGGTTTGAATATGCCAACTGTGGTTCTTGCCTAGCATGTCGTAAAAGGCGACTAATGGTATATCGGGTTTTGGGTGTGTGATTGTGTAGGTGACAGGTTAGCCGCTTGTCACTGCTTTTTCACAGTTTTCCATCTAACCCAGGCTTTACCCAGCCCGGCTTTATTTTTGGCTGAATGTGGTTGAAGGGGCATGCTGCCCCTTTGACTCTGCCTACCCCTTCGGGGATTATGGGCGTGATTTTATGTATGTTAATTCATTTGGGAAAATAAACAATATCACAATAGTATCTACAGCAAAAAGTTTTATGCATAAAAAGTAGTAGATGTAAATGTGAAACCTACTACGTAAAAGGTATTTATTTAAGGAGTTAAGGTAAGGTATGACTGGCCCGTTGGTAGAGTGGTCAGAGACCCTGGCCACGAAACCAAGGGTCGCGGGTTCGAATCCCGCTAGGTGCAAATATTTCGTGTGATGAACATGGATATTTGTACTCGAGTCATGGATGTTTATAAACGTATTTAAGTATGTCTATCTGTTCACCTAGTATCCATAGCACAAGCTTATAAGCTTAGTTTGGGACCAGGGAATTGGTGTGCCAGTCTGAAGAATTTATTTATTTATTTATTTATTACCCAAATTTATCAATAGAATATTTTTCCTATTGTGAATGTATTATTAAGAGTAATATTAGTCGTGTGCCAGCCCTATGCCCTCATAACCCTCTCAACATTCAATTCCCGCACGCAAATGTTACGGTGGCGGTCGGACTGACCCGAGTGGTTACGTGTTACGTTCTGTCGATATTTATTTCTATTATCGCCAACGTTTTTCGGCTGATTGTGCAGCGGGCCTGTTTTGTTTCATAAAAAATGCTTTTTGTTAAACCTGTAAATTTATTTAAGCTTTGGTTTATTATGACCATTCCGAAAATTTTCTCAAATTTTCAATTCTCATGTTCAGCAGCAAATAATTTTAAAATAATGTATGTATGTAGATTATAATATATAGAAGTGTAGTTTATGCGTATCACTTTAATAGCTGATTTTTATAGTCGGTTATTATTAGACCCCAAATCCCAAATTGGTTGGGTACTATCTTAAAATAATGAACCTATAATTCAATTGTGTTGCTTGCAAAACTGTACATATATTTTCAATAATCCAGATTATAGATAAGGATTTAAGGCTACTAATTTAGATTCGTGTTTATTTTTAGAAATAAGCGCTCAGTTTTAAACAGTAACGTCTAGAATTTGATTCCTGTATTGCCCATTGAGCTACCACCGCTCGTATGTTAGGGGGCGTTCAAGTATTACGTAACGAAATTTGGGGGGGGGGGTCTTGTTAAACGCTACGAAGCGTTACAGGGGCGGGAGGAGGTGTTAAGACTACGTGAAAACTACAGGATAACGTTATGGCGCGTTACACAGGGTCCCCCCTATGTTCCCCTTATGGGGGTGTCAGAAATCTTAAAAATTGCGTTACGTAATACTTGAACGAACAAAGAACAAAGCCCCAAATATCCGGAACCTAAAGGGTTAAACAGCAACATAACTCCCCCACTTGTGCCCCAGCCCTTACTCGCATGTGGATCGCTTTAGGGGTCAAGATGTTGCGATTGGATTTTTCCCGGATTAAATTTCAGACACTTGGACCTTTGTGGAGGGTAACCTCGGAAGGGGGTAGGCGTCTAATGCCGGGAGTCCGGAGGCGGTAAAATATTTGATGCGTGCTTATTGCTATATTACAAATTAATAGTTTTATTTTTTTACTGAACTGTTTTCTACTTTCGTACAATTGTGGTCCTTCGAGCCAGATATATTTATCATTATCTAGTTATGTAGAAATCTGAGTTCCACTGAGGCAATGGTCTTGGATTTTCCGAGTTAGGCTATTAAATTAAATAACTCATACCTGACCTTCATAATACAAGTCAGAAGACCCTAAGTAACAATGGTCCGATTTGTCTGGTTGCAGATTTTGAATGTGCAGGTTCCGTGACGATGTTAACTTTCCCTGCAGAGCTGGATGAATTCGTACCAATTTAGATTTTTAATGTTTGGATTCAGGTTAGAACTCCCTTTACGAAGCAATAGTCCTTACACATTGAGCTGTTTCTCAATTTCTCAATAATATTAAAATTTTCATAATAATAATAAAACCATTAAAAACGAACCAACCAAAACTGGCACGTTATCACGTAGCTTCCCATTTTAAGTGGAAGACAACACGGCCGGTCGTGTTCTGCACGTGATGTGTTTAATTAGTCCCGCGATATTAGTTCACGCGAATGTTATTAATGCTATCACGGCGGGACTCCGAGCGGCGTGTCCAACTAAATGGAACTACATTTATCATGTTTAGCCGAAATGTGATGACGTCACGCGATTGGATGCAACCGGGGAGATTGTCGGCGAGTCGGCGTTATGATTTGGTTCACTGAGGGTTTGTTATTAGCTTTGCTAATGCCGATAATTAATATAAATAAATAAATATCCGACAACATCACATACATTGATCTGACTCCGAGGTAAGTAGCATAAGCACTTGTGTTGCGGATATCAGAATCAACAATGGTATTACAAATATATACTTATTGAATATTAACACCCAAACACAGAACAAACACAAGTATTCATCACACGAAAATAAACGCGAATGTTTGTATGGATGGATGGATGTGTGGATGTTTGTTACTCTTTCACGCAAAATTCCAGACTCGACGTTTTCAGATTGGCGTCCATCGATCAGTCAAGCAGCCAGTTCTTCTTTTATACCTTCCTGAATAGTCAAGTCTGAAGTTAGCGCTAATATTTCACATTATTCAAATCGCAGCAGACTTATAAAGGGTTCTAAATTACGACGAGATCTCGGTTCCTTCTCGTTCATCTGTCGCAGGCATTTTTTCCCGGAAACTTCGCAGGCGTTGGAAACTTGGAAATTGGCACAGTCTCAGGAAATGGTAGCCTAGTTGGGAGCCTGGTGCAAAGAGCTAAATTTAAATTTTGAGAGACGCGGTCCCATTTGGCGCTAACATGCGGGATGAAGTTTAAAAATCATGTTTGTTATCTCTCGGAATGGAGAATTTTAAAAGAGGATATTCGTTCTGAATCCCTGGGTGTCGGAATGTGATGTGGTCACCTAAAAATTCTCGCTGTTTTTTTGAACGAAACCGGCTACTTAACGTTACAGAACCATTAAGTGCAACTAGCACCATCCGACAGCCTAAATTATTTGAAAGAACAAATATTGGATGGCCGTTGGATCACTATCCACCGCCATTCTAATCTAGTCTATTATCGACCATTGTCCAAATACCACCAACAAGTGTTTCGTACATTTTATAAACGAGCCAATGACATTTTCAGTTGACGCCGGTAAAAAGGGCTGACTCTCTTTTATTTTTATTTACCCTCTCGTGTCCCCGAACCCTCGCAGCCTCCGAGCACTCCAGGCTGACAGCTCCTCCGGGCCTGAATATTTGACGGCTGATCGCTGCGGCTGTAAGGGCGACGACACATCTGACGATTTATAAGTGCTTTCTTGAAAGTTACATAAATAAAGACATTTTGAATTTGAATTTTTCCTACCCTGATGGGGAAAAGTGTAACATTATATCTGTATATATGTATGAATTTAAATTGTTCAATGCAATGGAAACATTATGCAGAAAACAGGGTATCACTTCTTTGGACCAGGGTTTTACTGGTTTCAAAATAGTAAATTTAAATCAGACTACATCATATACATTGATCTGACTCCGAGATCTGAAAAATTGACATTAAAAAATCGAGAGAAAAATTTACGATTTATAAGTGTTTTTTTAAGGCCTTCATAAATAAAGACATTTTGTATTTTAATTTGAATTTTGAGATAAGTAAGCACTTGTGTTACGGATATCCGAATCAACAGTGGTATTACAAATATATACTTAAATATTAAATATATATATAGGTATCTGACTATACATTGATCTGACTCCGAGGTAAGTAGCTTAAGCACTTGTGTTACGGATATCAGAAGCAACAGTGGTATTACAAATATTAGATATTAACACCCCTATTTATTAGATAATAATAGTGATACCCTTTTAATGTCTTACACTAGTCCTATATTTTATACCTGCTACTTTTTATACCTTCTTTAGATAACAAATTGATTTTTCACAACGTGCATCGATTTTTATTTTTATTAGAAAAGAGTTGAGTACAGCATGGTGATATACCTGAAATACAGTCGGAAATGCTTCCAGTCTACAGATTAGCCATACTAATATTCTCGCTGTAATCAAATAGTGGATATTATTTACTCACAAACGCTACATAGTATACCTTGTGCTATATTTATAATAAGCCTATATTATTTTTAATTTGGACATTGCTCAGCATTTAGAACGTGAACACATGCCCTTAGAAGAAGTGCTTTCAACGATCCAATTCATAGGACGTTTATTGAAATTGCACTATGTAAACTACGTATTTTATACCAAGCAGGGAATATATTAGATATAACCAGTGCTTGAAATATTTACTTTTCTCTCGTATTAAACACATATGTACTATATTTATATTTCAGTCGAGACTCTTGGTCTATGAGTAAAGGCCCCACCACTTGATTTACGTATTTCATGTAAGTATGACTGGCTCAATAGCGCATTCGTAATGACCCTGCCCCATGTCCCAAAAGTTGTGAGTTCGAACCCCACCCAGGACAAACATTCGTGTGATGAATACTTGTATTTGTTCTGTGTCTGGGTGATACTATTTAATATTTAAGTATAATATTAGTAATACCACCGTTGTTTCTGATATCCGTAACACAAGTGCTTAAGCTACTTAGCTCGTAGTCAGATCAATGTATGTGATGTAGTCTGATATTTTATTTATGTATACCCAGTTTATATTCTTGTATTTTCCATGTTTGTGTGAGAAAAAAGTCATTTTTTTCTTATATTTAGAATATTCAGTAGGGGTGAATGTATTGAACCTTATGATATTTCCACATCGACAGATTATCGATATTCAAGACACTGCGCGCAACTCTACCGAGAAACAGAAACTTGGCCATTTTTATTGAAACAAGTTTACGGTCCCTTATCTATATTATGCCGAAGTTTTTTCTTCCATCTTGCGCACACATGAGGGGTGAGAGAAGAAATGTTTTATTTTTGTGGTTAAATAAAAAGGAGGGCTCTTTTTGCGAAATTAATTGCTTTCCGCCTTAAAATTTTGTTTCAAGGCGGTTTTTTGTGGGTAACTAATAAGGTCTGGTTTGGCTGAAAGTGGTTAAAGCGGCTGGCTGTCCCTTAACTCTGCCTACCTCTTCGGGGATTACGGGCGTGATGATACAATAATAACGTTACATGATATAAGTTTAAGCATTTGTTAGCAGGTACATATACATACATACATACAACATCCAATTCTTAAGTATATATTTGTAATACAATTGTTTTTTCTGCTATTCGTAACACAAGTGCTTATGCTACTTACCTCGGAGTCAGATCAATGTATGTGATGTAGTCTGATATTTATTTACAAGAAGAAATAAAAAGAAAATAGTTACAGATCTATAATTATTTGAATATACAGCTTTTTCACAATGCACACAGACACACGTCGTACAAAGTTTATTTAAATATATAACTTCATTAAATTTATTCATGTTTGTTATTGTTCCAGTTCTCGCATGCAACCTGGAAGGTAACTCTTGGCCTCAAATAGGGTACAACCCAACCACCAAAGGTAATTAATATATATATTAATCCACTATTTTATAATACACATAATACATACACACAATTTTTTGACAAGCTGTGATGGTCAGAAACAAGCCACTAAACCAAGGAACGCGAATTCAAATCCCAATAGAGGCAAATATTTTATTTCAAAAAAATCTTTCACCAATAGAAACCTTCTTTATCATAAATAAATAAATATCCGACTACATCACATACATTGATCTGACTCCGAGGTAAGTAGCTTAAGCACTTGTGTTACGGATACCAGAAACAACAGTGGTATTACAAATATTATACTTAAATATTAAATAGTATCACCCAGACACAGAACAAACACAAGTATTCATCATACGAATGTTTGTCCTGGGTGGGAATCGAACCCACAACTCTTGGCGCATGGGGCAGGGTCACTACCGAATGCGCCATCGAGCCAGTCGAGTAACATAGGCTATATTTTATTCCCATATTCCCAGGGAAACGGGAGCTACGTGGGTGAAGCCGCGGGGCGATGCTATATTTGATAAAAATACATTTGCAGCATAATATGGATAATTCCGAAACATAATTCACCATTCATTCAGCCGCTTGTCACTGCTTTTTCACAATTTTCCATCTAACCCAGCCCGGCTTTATTTTTAGCTGAATGTGGTTGAAGGGCATGCTGCCCCTTTGACTGTGCCTACCCCTTCGGGGATTATGGGCGTGATTTTATGTATGTACGTATGTATAATTCACCAAAATAGCACACATTTTTATAAAGCTTTTTTTCTTTAATTACATTTAGTTGTTTACCATTTTTCTTTTTTAATTGCTTTGGATACTCTTAATTAATACTTAGTTAATAGAATATGCTAAGCTATTACATCGTAGCTAAGTATTTCTGTATATCTATGACAGAATTGCTTTTTAAAAACTCATAAACCTTTAATAATCCTTATGGTATTCTCGCCCTATTGACACATTGCTTATACTTGATAATATGTCACTGTATGTATACATCCCCAATCCTATTTTGTTTATCACAACCAGAAGAATTGAATAAACACACCCCATACATACATACCATCTTTTGATGGCACTAAATCTACTCTCTCACATTACCGAGTTTCCCTTTCGTCGCACTCCCTTAGTTATATGGTACGAGTAGATATACTTGTATGTACAGGGCTACGAACAAACGAATGTCCTCAAACGCAACTATAAATCCGTCAGCCATCTACCTACTGTGGCGACAGACGCTTGTAATGTATAGGTATTTTTAGGGTTCCGTAATAAATAAATAAATAAATAAATATCCGACGACGTCACATACATTGATCTGACCCCGAAATAAGTAGCTTAAGCACTTGTGTTACGGATATCAGAATTAACAGTGGTATTACAAATATATACTTTAATATCAAATATTAACACCCACACACAGGACAAACACAAGTATTCATCATACGAATATTTGTCCTGGCTGGGAATCAAATCCACAACTCTTGGCGCATGGGGCAGGGTCACTAACGAATGCGCCATCGAGCCAGTCGTAATAATATACTTACGCCATTTTTGTGAAGTAAGGCCGTAAAACTTGATACAGTAAGGCAACGACACTGCCAGTACGGAAATAAATTGGGTGATCGATACTCTTATCATCTTCCTAGCGTTATGTCCCGTGCTTAGACGGGGTCCGCTTAGAACATGATCCAGGATTTAGCGAGTCTGACAATTACATTGAAGCGACTGCCGATTTGACCTTCGTAACCCTAAGATAGGGGAACCTGACAATTTTTGGATCATGGTTACAAATTCAAAGTTGTTTGAATTGGCAGGTTTTATCACGATGTTTTCCCTCACCTGTCGAGCTAGTGGTATAAATATGTACATAGATTTGAAAAATCTAGAGGTACATGCCCGGGTTTGAACCTGCACTCCTTGGTTAAGAGGCGCATGTCTTTACCATTGAGCTACCACTGCTCTTGGTGAACGATACTCTACTTGGGAAAAATACGCTAACCAAAATGATCTATTTAATACTGAATGCTGTCTATATTTGGAAAGAACAGATAAAATAATACATAGACACTAAAAGACCTGCAATTCCAGAAGAGCTAGACAGAATCCCGGGAACAGGAAGCTCTTTTAACCAATTTTAACATGCGAACTAGATTTTACTTTGGTTTAAAACCAAAGTAAAATCTAGTTCGCATGTTGGTGTAGAACTTAAAAATAATGTGCCAACTGTGTTCCTTGTGTAGCCTGTCATTAATGATATATTAGGTTATGAGTGTATGATTGTGTAGGTGACGAGTTTACATTGGAAGAAAGAACATTTATTGGACGCAAATTGTTAATACATACACAGGAAAACGAAATTTTACAAAGGACTAAATAGTACAAAGAAAAGGAAAATCAGTTAAACAAGAAGCAGCATATTGGCACCAATTAGGTCCCTGCCTCAGCATTATGCTACTGCAGCGTCAAGATGACGCCGCAGGAGCGCTGGTATTCCGGTGGTAATTGTCAATACTTTTTGTCATTTTTCCATCTGAGTCAGGTCAATTTTATTTTTGGCTAAATGGGGTTAAAGAGGCTAGCCGCCCCCTAGACTCCACCTACCCCTTCAGTGATTACGGGTTTAATGATATATATGTAAAAAATCTGAGATAGCTACTTGTCAGTACTTTTTAACAATTTCCCACCTAAATGATCTCGTTCTTTTATTTCGAATATTTTTAATATGAAAATTGTTAAAGGCACTTACTGCTTATGCTCCGCCACACCTCCGATGATCGCGGATGTGATGTTATATATGTATGTATTTATTTGTATATAGAGAAATTCTACATGCCATTTAGAACGTCAAACATACATACATAATGTCACGCCTTTTTCCCATGGGGTAGGCAGAGATCACATACTTCCATTTGCTACGATCCTGACATACACCTTTCGCTTCTTCTACATTCATAAGTCTTTTTATACACGCTCGTTCGTTAAGGGTCTCTACCTGATCTTATTAATATTTTTCAATCTGGTTATGGCAAATCTATTGGAAAGGCTATACAGAATCCTTAAACAAACTACCCGACTTGCGCTCTCACAGCGTTTCCTTCAAAGAAGCGAAAAATCTTAGGGCGAATTTCTATTTATACGCCCCTAATCGTGGCCACCATATTTCACCGATACATCCCGCGCGCCCTGAATTATTTATATATCGTGATGGAAATAAATTTATTTCGTTATCTCAAGTTTACCTATTTCTCTTCGGCTGATGTGTATCGACGCAGACAGGACGGCAGTGAGGCAACTCGGGGCGAAATATGTTATTCATCTCGACAGAAAATGTAAATAGTACTTTTTGTAATAGTTTTTCAATACTCAATACTCAATAATTTAATGCTTCCATAATGTTTTTGGAGTCTATATGTATGTATTTACCGATTACTTAGTACTTACTTTTGTAATTTTGATGAATGGTGATAATCTATTCGTTATTATAGTGTCGGTAAAAGGCTACATTCTAATTGGCTTCTAAAAGACGGAATTTTTGTACACTATCGATCAGTTCCGTAAGTATACTCTTTTATCATACAATGTCTAAATCGGTAATATGTAAAGTTTATCAAAAAAATTACAAAATATGTTTTAAATATATGAATGTATATTATCTCTACTAATTTAATTATTAAACTATTTTTTTTTATTGTCACAATCACGCTTGGAACTACGCGAAGCTTGAATCTTTTCGGTGTTAAAAAAAATGGTAGTAATACAACAGACCTCAATCTTTTACTTTACTGCAACACTCTCCTTCACTGTGGCCTTACTTAGGCTTAGAGACAGTGTTCTAATCAGATACCGCCAACAACTAGGTTAACAAGATTACCCCATTAGTTAGATAGCCATCTTTGTTACGATATCTTGATCTCGATCAGTCACGGAGGATATCTGGCATTGGGATAATACCGTTGCATAATTAGTCCGGAATGGTATATACTGCAAGCTACTAAATCACTACTATTTTGTTGTTGACAGATTGGTGGTAGCTCAATTGTTATTACAGACGTATAGTGATATAAGAAATAAAATGAAAATGACTTTGAGGGTGGTCCCAGTCGCCGTAAGAAAAGTATTAAAATGAAATCAATCCGGCAACTGGGACCGTGGTCCCAGTTAATTGCGGTCCCAGTCGCCGGAAACCTCTACTTAAAAAAAAACACTTATTAATCGTCAGAACAAGATCAATATCTACCGGTGTATATAATAAATAGATGACATGATAAAAATAGAATTATTATACTAGTTCTTGCTCGCAGCTCCAACAATTTTACAGGTTATTTACGGAGACGTTGTCATTCGTTCCGCGGGATCTATTTACTCACCGGCTCTCTTCGGTTAAAACCTTTCTCATGCAAAATTTCATCTCAATCAACCAATTGAGCAGAGTATGGGTGAGAGAGAAGTTTATGGGCGTAAAAATGACACAAACAGACAGAGTTACATTGTTTTTTGTAAAATAAATAAAATGTTATACTTATCCTATCAAATACGAAATTGGAAGCCAGGTTCGATTTTAAAAATGTGTCTGGTTGTTAAATTCGGCTCGAAAAGAATTGAGACCTGAATGGATGCCAAGTTCTGTATATGACACCCAAGATTCGACTTGGCTCGCTTTTTACATTTGTTTTCAATGGTCAGATAAAAATTAAACGACCGATAAAGTATAATGGCACCATTTTGTGGATGCCATTCGAAATTTAATTAGAAAAAAAGTAATGGCATTTTAAAATCATGTAGATTTGTTTTAATACGACTGTTATCTTTTATTATTTATCGAGTGGTGGTAGCTCAATGGTAAGGACACGCGCCTCTTAACCGAGGAGTGCGGATTCAAACCAGGGCACGTACCTCTGGATTTTTCAAATCTATGTACGTAAAAACATCGTGATGAAATCTGCAAATTCAAACAACTTTGGATTTGTAACCATGATCCAAAAATTGTCTAGTTCCCCTATCTAAGAGTTACGAAGGTCAGACCGGGAGTCGCTTCAATGTTATTACCAGACTCGCTAAATCCTGGATCATGGTCTAAGCGGACCCCGTCTAAAAACACGGGACATAACGCTAGGAAGATGATGATCTCTTATTATTTATCGAGACAGTCTTAAAACCTAACATCTCCAGGCCTTAGTATTTGAACAAGGACGTTTTATGCCTAATATCTTGAAACCTGTCTCTCAGCCTACCCGGAGTCCATTGGAAACACATCTTTCAATTCGTTAGATACGGAGCGTAGATAAGAATACATAATTGAAAAACCACGAAACCGCCGGGTGAACCGCCGCTATCAGATAAACCACCCTTGTTTGATTTTCATTTGCGCCCTTGATTGACTCGATTGATTTAATAACGAAATTCGCCTTTTGCGGTATTGTTACAAATTATGGAATTCGATACAGAGGGGTGGTTTTGTAGTGAATACACGTGCGGGTGTGCCTACAAACGGGGAACGAAATTTTATAGGACATATGTTACAGATGTATCCGCAATATCCGATGTTGGTAATACAAAACATAAAACTTGACTGGCCCGTTGGTCGAGTGGTCAGAGACCCTGGCCACGAAACCAAGGGTCGCGGGTTCGAATCCCGCTAGGGGTAAATGTTTCGTGTGATGAACATGGACATTTGTACTCGAGTCATGGATGTTTATAAACGTATTTAAGTACTTCTATTCGTTCACCTAGTATACAAGCATAAGCTTCGTTTGGAACTAGGTAATTGGTGTGTCAGTCTCAAGTATTTATTTATTATTATTTATAACTGAGATACAGGCTCACGCCTAGTTCAGGCACCAGTCTCTCGCAATCTTAATAAAAATTTAAATTTAAGTCTATAATGTAATGTAAATGTTAAGATTGTTGGAGAAAATAAAAAAAATAAAAAAATAACGCTAGGATGATGATGAGCATCTTACCGTTGCATAACAAAACGCAGTAGCTTAAGAGCTACTATTTCCGCTGGTTTCGTCTGAAATAGTGGTCCAATATCGGACGAGTAGACCCAATCATGGCAAATCCTTCTCTGCTCGATTTTGGGTCTAAAAACTACGATGATAAACTTTCTAGTCCCATTTAAAATAATGAGGGATAATTCCGTATACATCAGAGTCCTTAAAAATAAAACAGAGCTTCAGGATTGATGTTCTGAATCTTTATTTTTTCTAACAAGAAAATATCGTTATAGTTAATAACCGTCAATGAAATCCTGAATCAATGCATCTTTTCTTTCCTTTGTATTTCTCCGAAATACGTTAGAGAGATCTCACTTTCTGCGTCAAAATAAAGTGGATTATATAAAAAAAATTGCCGGCCGTCGTCTGTTTGAACAAACAACTTTTGTTTTAGTAACGGCTAAATACCGAATGTTTTCTTTTTGCAGTCGGTAGGTGCTGTTTAAATTCGACTTTCGTCACGATTTCGAATTTCTTACGTGTTCGAAATTATTTCGCTTGTTGGAAACAATTTAGTCCCTATCGCGAAGTAGTAATTTTCTGAAAATTGATTTTTAATTCTCTCATAAAGAGCATCGATAGCTTAATGGTATAGACAAGCGCCTACATACGAGAGGTGATGGTTCAAACCCGGACACGTACCTTTAGATTATTTTAAACAATCCACGGATTTTTTACCACTTCCTCAGCAATGAGGAAAACATTTTCGTATCGGAAGAAAAATGAAATAAACATTTCAGAGATACAAACCCAAGTTTGAACCAGTTCCATTCGCTCGAGCCATATCACACATCTCCTTCCTTAATTATTTTACATGGTCTCATTAATACCCCAGAGTTATGGTATATCAAAGGGCCACATTGTACGATCCATTCTTTGTCCACATTCGACCATATTCCTGTTCTGTTCCCACAAATCGCAGCAACAAAAACTGGATCGTTTAAGAATTAAACGCGACCGCGGCATTCCCAACCCCGTACTGGCGGAAACAAAAGCGATTCGCCATTATTTCATTTTTGCTTTTGTTCAATTCGCCCCGTGTGTATTTCGTTTATCTCTTTCTGGTTCAATAGTTTAAACCGTTATTGGCCGTTCGTTATTTCATTGATAAAGTTTTACATGACATCAGATACATATATGTATATTGTTATTTAGTTTTAATACATTTTCGGATATATGTTATTAACAGTTCTTTCGATTAGAAACTAAACATCCAAATTTCTTAAAAAACTTCTTTGACCACATTTACATACATACATAACATCACGCCCCTAATCCCCGAAGACCCCTTCGGGGATTCAAAGGGAAGTCAAAGGGGCAGCAAGCCCCATCAACCACATTTAGCCAAAAACAAACTGGTCTGGGCTAGATGCAAAATTGTGAAAAAGTAGTGTCAAGTGGCTAGCTCGTCGCCTACACAATCACATACCCAAAACCCGATATATTATTAGTCGTCTTTTACGACATACTAGGCAAGAACATATTTATCTAAAGGTAAAATTAAACTGGTTGAGATGTTAAATTCCAAAACTGTAGTGACAGGTGCTGCATTCTTGGCTAGGCAAGTTTACACAGTTGGCACATTATTTTTCCTTAACTATAAAAAAAATATCAGATAATTAACAATAGATGATCTGTTTTTTTTAATTTTCAACTAAAGAACTCCTTATTAAAAAACACAGTAATTTCTTAAAGACAAAACAAATTTCACGCTTTTTTGTATGTAAGCAAACCAAACATTGATTATACAATTTTACCATCACCCAAAGCCAGCACCATACATCGAGTACGGTGATCAAAGAGCGTCACAACAATAGAATTGAATATACCGCGGAAAGCTTCTGCGCACGAGTGTACCTGCATGCAGAAAGAGTATTGTGGGGCCGTTTAATTATTCACGAATAAACAGCGAGTTTGGCAGAAGCCGCTTAAGGCCGGCCGATCTGCGCTTAAACAGTTCTATGGCGTTTATACAAGCGTCGCCAGCGTTATACAACGCTTATACAAATTTGTTGTAAGCGTTCAGGGTTGTCGCTGATTATATCTTCTTTGTTATAAATAGTTGAAAATGTTATATATCTATATCTTGCGCATTGTACATATCGCAAGCGTAATAATAGTAAAGTGAATTAATAGTAAAGTGACCTAACTCAACATTTTTTGAATGTATGTATAAATTAATATTACGTGGTTAAACATTTTGGTTAGTTTTCCATTAGCAGCATATCTTGAGTAAGGGCACTTTACTACTAAGCATGCGATAGTACGGCAGAAATAGTATTTTGAACGCGATTAAACAGCGAGTTTGAGTTTTGAGTCTGAACATGTTTATATCTTTTGCCTTGTTGTTAAACACGTTTATTTTGGTTTACATTTTGGCTTGGCTTAACAACTAAACCTTAAAAGTGCAGATGAATCAGATAGGTGGTCGACTTTATGATATCAAATCAATCGCTAACCGCAGCGTTAGATCGTCACTTTTATTATAAGAACAAATACTTAAGTCAGTACATATTCGTACCAAGCTTTTATAAGCTATATGATATAGACAATAGATATATTATAGAAATAATTATAAAGGGACAGAACACGTTTACCTTGGTTATATAACAGGTATAAATATCCGACGACATCACATACATTGATCTGAGTGAGGTAAGTAGCTTAAACACTTGTGTTACGGATATCAGAAACAACAGTGGTATTACAAACATATACCTACTTAAATATTGGACAATTAATACGCAGACACAGAACAAACACAAGTAGGTATTCATCAGGCGAATGTTTGTTCTGGGTGGGGATCGAACCCACAACTTGTGGCGCATGAGGCAGGGTCACTACCGAATGCGCCATTGAGCCAGTCATAACAGGGACTTATATAACAGTCATATGACGTTTATATATAATACCGATGTGGGTATTTTATATAAACAATCATTCATTATGCAAGTAATAATATGCTCTGAGGAGAACAATTAGCAGTATAAAGGTACAACAGAAACACTATTAGTTATTATTTTTAATAATTATCTGCAGACAGTAAGACGAAGGATGAATGTTTAACAAAAATATAATATTTGTTGAGCAATAGCTTCACTAGGGGCTTCATCCGCGTGTAATTCTGTTATAGAGGCAAAATTTTTATTCAAAGCTTCACATATTTTAATTATTCTATGTTAGTCTGGGACTTAAAAACCAACTACCAACTATGTTGTCTAGAATATCGTAAAATGTGACCAATAGTGTATTAGATTAGTCATTGTGTGGGCGTTAGACTCTATAAATACATATAGGATTGTGTATGTTTTTTATAAATAAAGAAATAAATATTTTTTGAATCTATTATGTGATAAAACTTACCTAATTTTATTTGTTTAAATAAAAGACCTTACTTCTCCTTGACTCTGCTTGTTCCTTTATATAAATGTGTGTAATAGCTATTTCCCAATAGGGATGATGACTGCATTAAAAACTATAATTCTATTTAGTCCGTCAGTTAGATTATACAAAAATACAAGACACATATTTTTCGCTTTATTAATTACCAAATAAAATACAAAGATATTGTGCATCAATGTTTTGGAGTGGGCTTGCGACGTCACTATTTTGTAAAAATTGTACTAAAGCGTGTCGTCACGCGTAACTTGAACGAATTGTATCTTCGTCAATGATTGTTTGACAAATCAATATATATATAAAATAAATCAATGCCACTTTTCGTTGTATTTTTATAACTCAAGAACGGGCTCACCTACCCAAACCAAACGTTTAGGCTTTGTTCGGACTATTTAGTAGATGGTTTATGTGAAGTTTGCACAAAATCGGTAGAGCAGTTCTTTATTTATCACATTTTTGTAACAACTAAATTCCATAAATGGCGGATCATTTTGTTAATGGGGATTTTGCTGTCAAATTGAAACTCTTTTTTCAGATGGGGATTATGCTGTCAAATTAAAACTTTTTTCAGTGTTGATAGTACAAGCATGTTGTTATTTCATTCATGCGGTCATTTCATTTTGGACGTGCTTCGATTAAAGCAAATAGACAGCGATAAACTTTATACGTAACGAAGCACGTACCGGGCCGCTAGTAAATAAAAAAATACGTGTTCAATATTTTTTCATAATCTAACTAACGGACTAAACATAATTTTTTAGTCATCTAGCCTATTAGGAATCCCGTAGTAAGTATAAAAAAAAATTGGTATACAAGGAAAGTTAATTTTTTGTGTACGCAGTTTTAGTGCACAACACTTGTCCCAATCGGTCAGTAGTTTATGCGGAAACACTACAAGACGATGAGGTAGACAGTGCGTCAGTATCTTTTGCGTTTGCATTCATTATAATAATAATTTAATCATTTTAGGTTTATGATTGTGTATAGAAAATCACTAATAAATGTCAGAAAAAAAAAGAATTTCAATTAGGTATGGCTAAAAATGTCCCATGTTGGTCTGGGACTTCAAAATAATGTGCCAACTGTATTTCTTGCCTAGCATGTCGTAAAAGGCGACTAATGGTATATGGGGTTTCGGGTATGTGATTGTGTAGGCGACGAGCTAGCCACTTGTCACTACTTTTTTACTATTTTCCATCTAACCCAGCTTATTGTCCCATGTTGGTCTGGGACGTAAAAATAATGTGTCACCTGTGGTTTTTGTCTAGCATGTCGAAAAAGGCGACTAGTGGTGTGTCGGGTTTTGGGTGCGTGATTGTGTTAGGCGACAAGCTATCTATCTATCATCTAACCCAGCCCAGTTTTATTTTTGGGCCTGCTGCCCCTTTGACTCTGCCCACCCCTTTGGGGATTATGAGTGTGATGTTATGTATGGCTAAAAATGGTTTGATAAACAGACAAGCTCGATGGCTCATTCGGTAGTGACCCTGCCTCATGTGCCAAGAGTTATGGTTCGATCCCTACCCAGGACCAACATTCGTGTGATGAATACTTGTGTTTGTTCTGTGTCTGGGTGTTAATATCTAATATATTTGTAATGCCACTGTTGATTCTAATATCCGTAACACAAGTGCTTAAGCTACTTACATCGGAGTCAGATCAATGTATTTGATAAAGTCTGAATGTATGTGATGAAGTCTGATAAGCTTACTCCTTCTTGGACTCAACTTCCCCCTTCGGGGATTGTAGACATCATATTATGTAAATGTATTAAAGTTTAAAAATCAAGAGCTTACTAACTAAACAAATAGTGTACCGAAACGTTAACTAATCTAAGCTACTGTGGGCATACTCGTACATTTCCGAAGCTCACCCAAGCATGAATGGAGTCGAGCGGTCAGGTTCGTTCAGTTTCGGCCGCCGCGCAGTTTCGCTTTGCATCCGCTAGAGGCGCCATGGTCGGTTACCCAAGACCTCTGTATTACTGGGACTATGGTCTCCGTTATTTAAGCTTTATTTTTTTAAGCTTTTGGTTTATAAACAACTATCACGGCGTTATATTTGATATGCCCCAGAGGCGTAATTACTACAGTCTCCCTCGTGTTCAGGAGACTCTTGAGCCTTAACCAATAGACGTCTGATCAACTGTTGAATCTGTCATAAAAATGGATAGATTTCCATTTCAATCCTGACGATTCTATGGAACACTATAGAAAACCAGACCAGAATTTACAGAAATTTGTCTCGGGTTTGAATTGATTCTGATTAAAATCGTTTATTCCGATCCTAAACTGTTACCTTTTTATTTACCTTGGAATTAAATCAATGTATATGATTTTTTCTTTTGCTTATTATTTTAATCGACTGTATATTACGTATCACCTAATAATGGACTAGTACATAAATAATCACTATTAAGTCATTCAGATTCATTGATCAGAACATAGTCTACCAGCACGTGCAATGACGATTTTCGGAGGACTCTCAAAGCACCCCAGTGACATAGAACTCAAGAGTTAATTGAGCAAAGCATCGAAAGTTACGCTGCCCGGCTGCCCGGAGCGCCCCCGTGCGTGAAGCGACCAAAGACATTTAGTGAACATTGTGGCCACTGAAGGAATTCCTATTGTTTGCTGAAGGTATTGGATCTACAGAGGAGAAGATAGTCTGTAGCCACTGTTTAATGGCTATTGGCTCTATTGCCACTGAATGTTCTATTGATCGACTCCAAGTCCAAGAGACTAAATAAGCATTGTTACCAAACTTCACTCAACCTCCTCCTAACGTTATGTTCCGTGCTTATGTTTTCCGCTGTGACCGAGATCCAGGATTTAGCATGTCCAATTATATTAAAGTCACCAATTATCTTACCATTTCATCTGATCATACTTTTTCTTCGTCGCCAAGCTATTGGCATCGATTTGTTCGTATATATATTTGAAAACTCCAGGTATGTTCCCGGGTTTGTATATGGACGCGTGTCTTTGCCATCGGGTTACCACCGCTCTTATTGAAATATGTGCTATCTTAACTTTACTGTGCAACAACATTTTTATTGCAACTCGGCATTTAGAAGCATTTGTAATATTGACTAGTTCTCTAGTTGCAAGTGAGGTTTTAAATTGCCCTTCAATACATAATTCTTCAAAACTTTGCACATACTAACACATAAACACAGCAAAATTAAACTAAAAACACAAGAAAATCCCGCGAATAATCTTCCATCGCGTCAGCTAGAGCGAAAACAAGGAGTACTCGCACGATCCCGTTGGTGCATTATAAACCCTCTCGCGAGATGTGACGCAAATATATAAAATGTAAGTCCTCCGACGCTGAATCGCGCTACTAATCTCAGAGCCGGTGGTACATGGACCTTCATCCATCTGATAACCAGGTGAGACGTCTTTCCAAATTTATTTGATTAAAGACACACCTGCTTTAGCTTTTTTTATCAAAAAGCTGTAATGTTTATTTGAATTTAATTAGTTTTGATTTATTTGACTGATTTTTTAGGTAATCCTAAACTATTCTATTTTTATTTCGATACCAATTCCGATTAGTTAATAGATCGGTGTAGTTACTGCTGATCTACTTTGACCAGACCAGACTAGCTGTGGCCAGAAATAAGTAGACAGGTCTGCCTAGACATAATCTCCCTTTAATGAATGTGATGAAAAAACTAATTATATAAACCTACATAGCTTCACGCACGTAATCCTGGAAGGGGTAGGCAGAGTCAAAGGTATAACAGGCCCCTTTTACCACTTTCAGCCAAAAATAAAACTAGGCTGGGTTAGATGAAAAATTATGAACAAGTAGTAAGAAGTGGCCGGCCTATCGCCTTCACAACCACATACCCAAAACTCTATATACAATTAGTCGCCTTTTGCGACATGCTAGGCAACGAACACAGTTGGCACATTATTTTAAGTCCCAGACTTATATTACGCGAATAATCTCCCTTAGCGACAGCTAGAGCAAAAATAAGGAGAACACTCCCGTCGGTGCATTATAAAACCTCTCGCGGAGACGCATCGCAAATGTATAAAATGTAAATTCTCGGACGTTGAAACGCGCTTCGTAAAATATTGCTGCGCCTGACCGCCGAGTGCATTCCGACTGCCGCGTCTCGTGCTAACTGGCCGTGGCGCTGTATAATTCATAACTGAAACTTCTTTATCAGAGAGAAGGGAAAAGGAGCATTTGCATAATTCGCCCCATTATGAAAGATGCTTGGGATTGTTTCCTATTTAAAGCATTGTTGAGTTATAAGCCATTTGTCATATTTCTCTTATTAAGAAAAGGGTTATTTTTCGAACGTCTCTTAATGTTTGTTTTTCGAAATCATTGATTTAAAACCGTTTATTGAAACCTAACTAAAATTTAATTATTATTTCTTCTTTTAGGCGCTTACCTAAAACTTTTTACAGATCAGGCTCAAATTAATTTACATGCACTTTATTTCCGGATGATTGGTATACGGTTTGGCATATCTCAATTTAAAATACACTATAGTGTCAACACCTTTCAAGCAGCTTATTAAATATAACAAATACACAACACGATCCGCAAATACTCTTTTTACATGACATTGCCTTAACATTGCAAAGAAAATTAACACAAATAGTAGTCTCCCACAAGCCGTAAGCCCGACATAATAGCCGGCCGTTCAAACATTATCATTTCACCCGTTTCACATTTCAATTCACTGATTCCCCAACCCTCGAGTCCAGGGCACCTAACCTTGGTATAACAGCTCTGTTCACGCTTGAAAGTTTTTAATGGGCACAATAAAAACCGCAGATTGAGGAGTGTCGTCAAAATTTAATCGTCCGCCAGGGCCGCGCTCGGGAAACAGTTGTAATGAGCAATTGGAAGTTGTAATAGTAGATATTTGTTGGGTTCTTTGTTGTTAGGTATTGTTGGGATGCTTCTTCATCATGATGGAAGCACGTAGCCGATAAATGATAATCCATGTATTTATAAAGAACATTTTAATTTTTTTATTTTATTTTTTTATGTATTTAAGTAGGTACAGCTTTTAATTGCACCCAAATTTTATAAACGGTTTTATTAACTTGACCTGTTTATTTATTTCTATAACAATCATTATTTATATTCCAGATCTTCTAAAATGACAAATGAAAAAACAACATCAAGAATGTCGTGTGAGAAAATATTTTGAATGTTTGAAATATTAAATCCAAAACACAAAATACTACAAAATGGAACTTATAAAACTTAACACGTATTGTATTTAACATCCAAATTTAATCTCAACAATGTATAACATATTCGTAGTGTTGTTAGTTGTTAGTGAAGGTCTGCTTAGACCAAGATCCTGGATTTAGGGAGTATTACATAGTAGACTACATCACATACATCACATATCTGACTTCGAGGTAAGTAGCTTAAAAGCACTTGTGTTACGGATATCAGAAACAACAGTGGTATTACAAATATATACTTAAATATTAGATATTAACACCCAAACACCGAACAAACACAAGTATTCATCATACGAATATTTGTCCTGGGTGGGGATCGAACCCACAACTCTTGGCGCATGGGGCAGGGTCACTACCGAATGCGCCATCGAGCTTGTCTTTGTCTTGTCTCGAGCATAGTAGCTGCCTTCAGATTAGATATGACTAATGAGCCCAGACAAAAGTACTGAAGGAAAACCCCAGAGCTTTGGCGAGTGTTTAAACATTTAAGTCTTCTATCATAGTTCTTTGCGATCTGTGTCAGGCACCCTAGATCCATTTATCTCCTTCAAAATATTGTTTTACCGCCAATATATCACTGACATATAACCGGGCAAAATATTTGGCAGAGGCGAACGTGTATCCTCGAGGGGATAAGTCTAGACTAGACAAGGGTTTTGGATCCTAGTGAAATCTTATCGACATTTGGTTATGAAACTTTGGAAATGAAAACGTTGCCTAAGCAAAAAGCTATTACAAGAACTATATAATGAAATCGTAACTTGTAAAATGATATTTTCCTTCTTGATTGCTCCGGGATGAAAATTGGCTGTTAAATTAAGCCCAGTGTGGGGACTAGAAAAAAACAGATATTATGTATTCTTATGGAAATAAATATTTGATATTTGTAATTATATAATTTCTTTTTTTATTTTAACAATAAAATCGATTCCAATCATTATTACCGAAATAATCAAAATAATAACGGCCTTCAAGCAAAATCTCCAAAATTGTCCTTCATGCCGAATACGTATGTACTTCCACCCCAAAACTTCCATGTTTAATATTTTAGCTCGGTCCTACCCCTGGCCCCTGAGTGCCGCTTGTCAAAAACTTAGTGTTGCCAGAGGGATAAAACAAAGAAGTCAATTAATTTGAAATGTTCCGTTACGCCGTAGCATTCGCGCCGCTACGAGCTGAGTTAATACTCGTAGCGGACTACGGGCTACGGGCGGGCGGAGTTTTGAGGTTTAACGTTTAGAAAATAATACCTACTATTTGAAAGAGTATTTACTATAGTATATAATATTTTTTAAAAAGCTTTTATTCCGTACATCGTGTCATATATTTTCGCATGAGTAAATAAAAACATCGTAAATTAATGATTGATTAGTTGATTCATTTTACTCATTTTTTTTTTCTTTTATCATAACTTAAAGATGTAGATCATCTTATTTTAAAAGGTACATGAGATTCTATATGTATCTTTAAGATAAACGTAACTACATATCTGCGCTCTGTAATCCATTGAAAATTAAAAAAAAAACTTTAAGAATCATTCAACAACACAAATCTATTTTCCAATCACACGAATTACAAAAAAAATCAAACTTTTTTGTTCATCACTTCGCTACAGTCGTAGCTACACCGCGACCTGTTTGATTTAATACTCGTAGATGCCCGGAGGGTACGAACAGGAAGGCTGTTAAGGGTCCAGTAATTTCATATTTATATTCTTACAATATCATTATTCCATTTCATGATAGATTCAGATATTGGTTGATATTCTCAGTAACGATTTATAAGTGTTTGTTTCAAACCTATATAAACAAAGAGTATTTAGACTTTGCCTTTGACTTTGACATGATGGATGTGATGCAAAAGGAGGTTATGCTAAATGAATTTAACATTTAATGTTCAATCATTCATACAGTCTGCGATAAAAAAAAATCGTTATTAGATAAAACAAAATAGTACCATAAATTAATTAGTTTTTTTTATATTTTCGAATGTGTTACGTAATTGGGTTATAATAGGCGTTGCCTCGTCAAAAACGCGCTAATAATTATTTTTCTACCACACGGTAATAACGGTAATGTCCCGTGTTGGTCTGGGACTTATAAAAAATGTGCCAAATATGTTTCTTGCCTAGCATGTCGTAAAAGGCGACTAATGGTACATCGGGTTTTGGGTATGTGATTGTGTAGGCGACCAACTAGCCACTTGTCACTACTTTTTCACAATTTTCCATGTAACCCAGCTCAGTTTTATTTTTGGCTGAATGTGGTTAAAGGGGCCTGCTGCCTCTTTGACTCGGCCTACCCCTTCGAGGATTATGGGCGTGATGTAATGTATGTATGTATGTATGGTAATAACAATTTGTACTTAGGTGTATTTAAGACCGTAGGATAAGCAGTAACAGTTTATATGTAAACGATAACACAAAATGGGACTTAAAAAGAATTTGCCAACTGTGGTTCTTGCCTCATCATCATAGAGAAACATATTAAAATGTTGATATTCCATGTTGCCAACATTCGATTTGACCATTTTATAGTTGTTATTGAAGGAGGCTGGTATAGGATGGAGGATATACATCATCATCTTAGCGTTAAGTCCCGTGCTTAGACAGGGTCCGCATAGACCATGATCCAGGATTAAGCGAGTCTGGTAATTACATTGAAGCGATTGCCGATCTGACCTTCGTAACCCTAAGATGGGGGAACCAGACAATTGTTGGATCATGGTTACAAATCCAAAGTTGTTTGAATTTGCAGGTTTCATCACGATGTTTTCCTTCACCGTCGAGCTAGTGGTATAAATACGTACATAGACTTGAAAAATCCAGAGGTACGTGCCCGGGTTTGAACCCGCACTCCTCGGTTAAGAGGCGCGTGTCCTTACCATTGAGCTACCACCGCTGTGGTTCTTGCCTAGCATGTCGTAAAAGGCGACTAATGGTATATCGGGTTTTGGGTGTGTGATTGTGTAGGCGACAGGTTAGCCGCTTGTCACTGCTTTTTCACAATTGTCCATCTGACCCAGCCCGGCTTTATTTTTGGCTGAATGTGGTTGAAGGGGCTTGCTGCCCCTTCGACTCTGCCTGCCCCTTCGGGGATCGTGGGCGTGATGTTATGTATTATTATGTATGTTATGATAACACAAATGTTAGTGAGTCGAGAGGAAGAGAATGACAAATAAGAGACAAAAGGACTGCGTGAAGTATTATGCGTAAAATTAAAGTGATAAGACTGGATTCAGGGGATATATTGCGACATCAGCTGACTTTAGAAGACCTGGCAGCAGAACAAAAAGAATATGATGCAACATATGAGCAAATACACTCACGTTTTTGTATTTGCAATAAATACGGAACCCGTTTAACGCCCACTCGCACTTGGCCGTTTTTTTCTTTCCTTTAATATCTAAATTAATACAGCAGATTATGGGCTTATTACCGGCGGCTCGTGGTCCTTATCTTTTCCAATCTGTTCGCCCTTTATTGATTCGTCCGGAGATATTGCCGCCATTTCATTTTAATTCACTTCAGTATTGCTTTAGTAATATGTTAAGCTGGCTTTTCCCGTGATTTCACTCGCAGTATTAGTTTCGTATATCTATCATCATCTTCCTAGCGTTATCTTCCCTGTTTATATGGGATCCGCTTAGACCATCCAGGATTTAGCGAGTCTGGTAATTACATTAAAGCGACTGCCAATCTGACCTTCACAACCATAAGATAGGGGAACCAGATAATTTTTGGATCATGGTTACAAATCCAAAGTTGTGTGGATTTACAGGTTTCCTCATGATGTTTTCCCTGACCGCCGAGCTGGTGGTATAAATACGAACATAGAATGGAAAAATCCAGAGGTACGTGCTCGGGTTTAAACCCGCACTCCTCGGTTATGAAGCGCGTGTCCTTACCACTCAGCTACCATCGCTCAAGTACACAAACAACCAAGTACACAATTATTTGGGTTATATTTTCTTGGGAAAAGGATAGATCAGTAGTTGACTTAGGAAAATAGCATTCATGAAAGCAAGAAAGTTTGTCTGGGACTTGTGCCAACTGTGTTCTTAGCCTAGCTTCGGCGATATCAACCTGTTATCATAAAAGACGACCATTAGTAGCCTTTTATGATATCCGGTTTTGGATGTGTGATTAGAGAGCGGTGGTAGCTCAATGGTAAGGACACGCGTCTCTTAACCGAGGTGTGCGGGTTTAAACCCGGGCACGTACCTCTGGATTTTTCAAATCTATGTACGTATTTACTAGCTCGACGGTGAGGGAAAACATCGTGATGAAACCTGCAAATTCAAACAACATTGGATTTGTTGTTTGATGATCCAAAAATTGTCTGGTTCCCCTATCTTAGGGTTACGAAGGTCAGATCGGCAGTCGCTTCAATGTAATTACAAGACTCGCTAAATCCTGGATCATGGTCTAAGCGGACCCCGTTTTGGATGTGTGATAGTTGCGAGTTGCGAGCTCGCTACTTGTCACTACTTTTTCACAACTTTCCGTCTAACCCAGCCCAGTTTTACTTTTTGCTGAATGTGGCTAAGGGAGCTAGCTGCGTCTTTGACTCTGCCTACCTCTTCGGGGATCACAAGCGTGTATGATATTTTTTATATGAGAAAGACGATTAGGTAATAGTGTATCCTAGACGTTCTTTACACTTAAATCGTTTAATACGAGTAACCTTTTATTATGTTTTTAGGATATGCATGATTATTTTATAATGTACTTATATAATATTGCCACCAGATACCGTTCTATAGGTACTAACTAAACTTCACGCCACTTCCCTAGAAGGCTTGGCTCTTACACACTTGCTTCTTCAACATTAATGATCCTTTTCATACAAACTCTACGAATTTTATGGCTCCTAACATCACCTTCTGTTAACCCACGACCAATCTGGTCATGGTCGTGCATTGGCACAAATTAAATGTAAAAGCATAGTGCCAGCAATCACTTATAATGCTTTCATTGATTGAACCATGTAGTTACTAAATATAAGTAGGTAAGTCAAATCGTATACGCATATCAGACTTAATTGATTAAATTCAATTGAAAAACAAGATTTTGCAATACACATGTAAATATTATTTTATTGTTGTCCTCAGATGAGGGGAGTGTCGTGGTGCATAGCGCTCCTGGCGCTCCTGGCCACCGTCACAGCCGAGACAACTGAAGGTAAGTTGAGTTTACGACACGCAATGCGGTTGCAGTGTATGGCGCGTGGTATGTTTCATCCGCACTAATGTCGCGGTTAATATACATTAAATATAATAGAATAGAATAGAATAGAAAAGCTTTATTTGGCACACACACAAGGAATACAGATAAAAGCAAAAAGCTAACAAAAACTGTAACAAAAAGAAAGAAAATTAACATACAAAAATAAGGTGTGCCAAAAGGGCGCCCGCTCAGCTTAAGTCGTGAGCCACCCGACAGTCAGGTAGGTCACGACGCTGGTTTTCAGCGGGTACCAGGTCTACACCGCACATCCGTCCCCCTCTCACGGTACCCAGCCAACGGGTGAGACAAGTTGATGATCGAAACCCTAATCGAAACGGATGCGCGATGCGACATTACGCGTGGTGTGGTGTTGTGTGTAGACATATTCGCTGATATGAATAGTGTAAAGCGATGGCTTCTTCTCAGTATCATGTCATTTTGACAGACTATCGTCATTGAAATGTAAATTCAAGATAATTAGACAGGCCCGGTGGCGAGTGGTCAGAGACCCTGGCCATGAAACCGAGAGTCACGGGTTCGAATCCCGCTATGGGCAAATGTTTTGTGTGATGTTCAAAGACATTTGTACTCGAGTCATGGATTTTATATACGTTTATAAACGTGTTCGTATGTCACCTAGAATCCATAGGACAAACTTATAAGCTTGGAACTAGGGAATTAGCGTTTCAGCCTGTAGATTTTTTTTTCTTCAAGTAAGTAGAAGTTTATTTGAGATGATTCGCTTAAGATGCAACTGACAGTCACAATTTAGTCACGTCTATCTCTAAATAAATAAATAAATAATAAATTCTCAAGACTGACACACCAATTCCCTAGTCCCAAATTAAACTTATGCTTGTGCTATGGATACTAGGTGAACGGATAGACATACTTAAATACGTTTATAAACATCCATGACTAGAGTACAAATGCCCATGTTCATCACACGAAACATTTGCCCCTAGCGGGATTCAAACCCGCGACCCTCGGTTTTGTGGCCAGGTTCTCTGACCACTCGACCATCGAGCCAGTCAAATAATGACAAAATGATAACAGGTTCCCAAACCCAGAATGTTTAGTTCATTTTAGTTTACAGCGGAAGAACGCTATTTAACAAAGGGCTCCGTCCCTTCCTATCGTTACCTATTCATGTTGTCTCACAGTTGATTGTTGTGTCGGCGAATTATTCAGCGCGGCCGCGGTCGCTACAAAGCGACTTTACACGCGGAGATTAACTTTATCTGCTGACAAACACATCCCCACATCAAGGGGTATTGCACTTTTTGGTTTAGAAAGACAAAGGATCCTGTTGAGTGTACAATACTTGTTTATGTACTCTCATTTAAAATAGTTTTATAGAGTTAAACTGGTGTTTAGGCTTTTACTCGGCTTCATGCAAAGTCTGCTGTTTTGCTTACTCTCAGATATGTATTTATTTGAGTAAAGTTTTACAGATTCTCATTGGAACAGCGCATTATATGTTAGATAAAAAACATTTGTCAGTCAGGCATTCATTTATCATAATTTGTTTCTAGAACAAGTTTTACTAGTACCGATTTGAGTTTCTGTTGTGAGTCTGAGAATGAGTCTGTCTGTCAGTCTGTTTTTTTTTTTTGTGAGAGGACGTCGGTAGTTGGCTGAAGGCGGCCTTTACTACCTACCAGGCTGGCGGGGGAGCGGGAAACTCTCACCCCTAAGTCAGTCTGTCTGAGTCAGTTTATATAATTTCTAGTCTTAAAAACGGAGCATACCTCATAAAACAATACCTAATCCAGGACAAGACAATCCTGTCCAGTTATCAAAGAAGATACAGCAGCAACTTCCACTTATAGACCTCAGTCCCCTCTTAAACAATAGGTGTAGTATTCTACAATAGCAGTTAATCCCGTTCGTTATCTCCCCGGTACAGATGCCGCGGCGGTACGAACTTTCGTTTGGAGTACTGTAAGGTTAATCAAGTTTGACTTACCATCATGTCAAGGTTAAGATTTATGCGAGCTACTGTTATTTTTCTTGACTGGCTAGGTAGTGACCCTGCCCCATGCGCCAAGAGATGTGGGTTCGATCCCCACCCAGGGCAAACATTCGTATGATGAATACTTGTGTTTGTTCTGTGTTTGGGTGTTAATATCCAATATTTAAGTATATGTTTGTAATACCACTGTTGATTCTGATATCCGTAACACAAGTGCTTAAGCTACTTACCTCGGAGTCAGATTAATGTATGTGATGTAGTCTGATATTTATTTATTAATTATACACAGTAATCTTATCCAAAGTTAGTAGTAGGAAGCTCTACACAAATACTTAAGCAAATCCGTCAAAAGCTAATAAAACATAAAATATACAACAAACCAAAGCCACGCTACATGCACAGTCTATGACGAACCAAAACCAACAACGTAATCCATTAACTTTCAGTGCCCAGACTAGCCTAGAGCTAGACTTTGATTTACCTAGCCCCTGGCCACTTCAGAACCTTTGTCCCAAAGTCAAACTAGGGGCGCTTTTATCAGCCGTTGTCCACCCGCCAAACTGACCACATCGCTTTTAATTAAGGGCTTAATTATGCTAAGCACACTGTCCGCTGACGCCGATGGCCGATAAGGGCTCTCCTTGTAACACGCTGCTTTGAGTGGCGAATGATGTGTTGATAACGTGTTTATACGTCCATGTTGTCGGGCAAAAGTAGCGGTGCCTTTGACGTCAGGACGTGGCGTGACTGTGGTACTTTATTGAGGTACTTTTGATGAGAGGACGAGAGGTGATGACTTTACTACGATGGAGTCGGGTAAGGATTCGTGTCTTTCAGACAGAGGTGATAGCTCGAACCAGAGTCGTCAATTTTTTTTTACCTAAGTACTATATATAACAGAGAGCAGAGAGGAGTGGCGGTCACAGCGCGAGGCCTAGCAGTGGAATCTAAATGGCTAAATAAAATAAAAAATAGAAAAAGTACTAGATATTTATATCTTACCAGCTTAGTGGTAAGAGTTTCCTAAATCTCTAAATCGAAAGTGGAAGGATGTAGGAGCCGCGGAAGGCCTAGGTTCACCTACCACGACTAGATTGGTCGTGTATTAACAGAAGGTGATGTTAGGAGTCATAAAAACCGTAGAGCTTGTATGAAAATGATTATGAATGTTGAAGAGGCGAGTGAGGTGTGTGAGGATAGTGCCATATGGCGTTCGGTTCTCTCTGCCTACCCCGCTAGGGAAGTGGCGTGAAGTTTAGAAGAAGTAGTAGTTTCCAAAATTACCTCTGTAGTATTTACAATGCTAATAAGGCTTTGTGGACTTACCCTGATGATGGTAGAAGGTAAGTCCGCCAAAGGATAGGTACATCGGAACTTTGTCTGCCTAGCCCACAGAGATATATTATTGCTTTGTTAAAATAAACGAGCAGAAAAATCTTGTCCTAAACGAGTGTGTTTGCTAAGCGTCTAACTTTTTTATTTTGTAAATCTTATTAATAATTTTTCCTCAACACCTCAAATTTAATGATTGTATCGTTTTTTCTTATCCAGACACACAAGTGAGTTCTACCGAGAGCTCTTGTGTCAAGGGCTCTTTCAATTATTCAGCCGGCTGTCCTTCCCCCAGAACCTAGTTCGACCGTTCCCATGAAATAATGATATCAGCTGAAGTTCCAACAAAACTTCCCTGCTTAATGTTTCATCTGGAAACTGAATTATAAGTTTGACGAAATTCTTTTCAGTTGTCCATACTTAATTGTGCTGATTCGGTAGAAGCCGGCGTATAACTTTCTGAAAGTTGTATGAGGTTCGTGGAAACATTGCTTGGGGGCGAAGGGTGAAATACCTGAGTGGAACTTAATATATTGCTATTTTTCGGACTTATTTGGGAAATATAAGCGTTTGTTACTTAACTGTTTTAACGGCTTAGCAGAAATAGTTGAAATTTGGCACACATATTGATACTAACGAATAGTTCACGAAAAATATAAAAAAAAACTTGCTATAATTTACTTGATTTTATTGTTTCGGAAATTAAGCTGCAAGAAACTAGACAAATAGTAGTAATAAAAGTATCCGTATATTCTTAGGTACATATGTATTTAGTTATACCTAAGCTAATGGCATTACAAAAAACACTTAATTTTTTGTATAGATATACACTATTTTGTATAGGTATAGCAATACCCGTATTGTTAATATATGGCTTTGAATTAGCAAACACCCTCGCTTTTTGAAACCTCCATACAAAAGCTTAATTTCACGTTCCGTTGCGACCAATAAACTTTGTAAAGCAAATATTTAACACCAAAACAATAGCTCTCATTCAGACGCGCCATTAAAAACTTCGCCACAAGCCTCGCCGTACAGAATCAATCCCTATTTAATTATCAGACCATTCATCGAACGAATGATCGATACGAGTTTTAGTGAAGAAAAACGTTACTAAAAATTGCTGTATTAATAATAACAAAAGGTATTTTATGGTACTTCAAAGGTTAAGTGAACTCGTTATATCATATTTGAAATTAGCTAAGGGTTAGAAAGTTCTGAGAGGTCGTTTCAGATCTAACTGATCCCGACAATGCATGGGACATAAGCGCTGGGAAAATGATGGCAATGTTAATTAGTTATGGAAACCATAATCTATAATAATAAATAATAATAAAAATTTTGAAAGTCAGTGATCTCGCATTTTTGTAAATCTAGTTTGTCTGGTTTCCTTATCTAAGGACGGAGAACGATAGTAATAAATCACTTATTGTTTCAAATTTTAAAACATCACCGTCATTTTTCCAGCGTTAATGTCCCGTATTTTCTTTTCTCATGCACCATTTCAAAGTGATATACATGAACTGGTTTAAATCATTCAATAAATTCAACTTTACATCAAAAATTTGGTAAATGCGTACTTGTGGTACCTATAATATTGCAAATGGTCGCTTAAGCTCTAACACCGCGTAACTCCAAATCGTATTTTTAGCAGATTTTTTTAACTGTATCATGTTGTATTTTTTAGTTTATAAAGGAGTATATCTCAACAACAAATTATATTTTTAAGTGTATAAAATATTAAAAAAGAGGTACTCTTAATAATCTATATCTATACTTATAATAAATCTGTAGAGAGGTCAATTCTGTACATGAAATATATTTTCAAAATAACTATCAGGGGGTGATTAGTGATCGATACTGATGCCAAAAATGCAATCAGTAAAATTTTTGTCTGTCTGTCTGTCCGTCTGTCTGTCTTCTGTTTGTCTGTCTGTCTGTCTGTCTGTCTGTCTGTCTGTCTGTCTGTCTGTCTGTCTGTCTGTCTGTCTGTCTGTATGTTCCTTATAGAAACAAAAACTACTCGACGGATTATAACGAAACTTGGTACAATTATTCTTTATACTACTGGGCAGGTTATAGTATACTTTTCATTACGCTACAATCAATAGGAGCAGAGTAGTGATGGGAAATGTTGGGAAAACGGGTGAAATTACTCCATTTTTTAAACTTCCGTCGCGTGTGCAGCCTTAATGGTTAAAGTTACATAGAAATCATGTATGACGGAAATAGTCTTTATAATATTAACCATAAACGCGGGTGACACCGCTGGCACAGCTAGTACATAATAAATCATTGCTTTTTATTAGCCCAAATCCATCTAAACCAAGTTTATTTTGAGTTACTTGGTGTTAGAACTTAAATGACGATATATCAATAGCCTATTGATATTTCGTCATGATTTATGTATCATCAGGTTGCCCGTAAGTTTGTTTGTCACTGCAGTAGTATATGAAAGAAACAATGTGTATTTTTTACCCGACTTTTATGGAAAAGTGATTTAAAAAACACAATAGACAACAATAAATTACAACCTGTTAGTGACAGTAGCTCTTTGTTGCGCAATCACTACAAAACGGATTCGATTATCGGCCGTAATTATCGGGCCATCAACTGATTACCGGGTGATCCGGGCCCGACTCGCCTGCTCTCAGACTATCAGTGTAGAGTTAGCACTGAATGTTACATGGGGAGCAAAGCTGTCTTATATGAATGAAGGATATATATATAATGAATTAGTGATATATCATTAACGAATAAATATAGAGACTGTAATAAATTCTTGGGATTAACTACACTGATTACCGGGTGACCGACCAGGCAGCTCGGTTGCTCTCAATGTATCAAAATAGTTAGCTCTCAGTGTTACACGGAGATCAAAACTGTCGATTACTATACCTATTGTTTCATTTTGTAAACAAGCCGTTAAGTTCAGCCGTTAATATTGACGAATATGTATATATTCGTCAATATTATACTGATACAATATATAATACAGTTCTACTTTGGGGTTGGTCCCCAAATATTGGACAAAACAAATTGGTTTATATGAGAACGCTTTATTAATATGGGAACAAAAGTGAAACAGCCTCTCGATCTTCCGGTTAGGGGTGTGTTTGCTAATAGAGATGGTGAATGGAATCCATGTGATTTCTAACTGGTATTTTTCGCAGGAATTATTAGTAACGCAACCGTTTGTATGAATAGATAGATGGATGAATTGAAGCAATGCATATGCTATGCAATGCAGGCTATTCATAAATGCTTTTGTGGAGCCTACATGAATAAAGATATTTCTATTACTATTTCTATTTCAAATGGGAGCTTAATCGTAAGAGCATATCATATCATAACATCACGCCTGTAATCCCCGAAGGGGTAGGCAGAGTCAAAGGGGCAGCAGTCCCCTTTTACCACATTCCGCTAAAAATAAAACTGGGCTGAGTTAGAAGGAAAATCGGAAAAAAATAGTGACAAGTGGCTAGCTTACTCAATCACATACCCAAAATCCTACACAATCACATACCCAAAATCCTATATACCCTTAGTCGCCTTTTACGACATGCTTGGCAAGAACCACAGTTGGCAAATTTTTATTATAGTTAGTTTTTCATATGTGTAGATCTGGGATCAACACATATGCTAAGCGTACCTGATTCAAATCAATACAAATACCCGTTTTATCAACAACTATTTATTATGAACGGAAAAATATATCCACGCCTCTTATGTTTCACGCGAAGCCTAAACCGTAACAAAAACATGTCACATTAATATAACAATGGATGTGTAAAAATTATAATTTTTATCTAGTCCCCCTTCCTGAACCTTGCAACAGTCAGTTGGCAGTCATCATCATAATCTTCAAACTAAAGGTGGCAGTCGCTTTAATGTCATACTCAGACAGACTCGCTAAACACAATATCAAGGCTCAACTGTGGAACCAAAATTCGATTATCCACAGTTGTAATGCACCAACCAAATATCACGTGACATTGACAAGGTCCCCTCACTAGCGGAACAGAGTGGCAGCAAATCAATAGCCGCCGCAGCGGACCACATCAAAATGTTACCGAATGAAATCTGTTACAATACATCATTCCAATCTGCCGATATCCGACCTCTTTTAGCTCGGCCAAAATGTCGGCAAATAAAGTTAATGGATCTACCCTTCATGTCGGACACACGGACAAGACGACACGACGGCTATATGTATGTTCGCGTTAATTTATCTGCTGAATTGTAAAAATATCAGTTAGTTCTCCGTGATTTATGGTAAAATTATTTGACCTATAACCCAATGGATTGACTTACTTTTGTTTTAGAACAACTTAGAAAACATTTTCATCAGTTTGAAAGATTGCAATATGAAAGATAAACACACTATTCGATTTATGTTTTAATAACCTTGGGTAAATATTCATGTGTTCATGGTGGTCGTGGTCATGGTGTGGATCCCATGTTGGTCTGGGACTTAAAAAATAATGTGCCAAATGTCTTCCTTGTCTAGCATATTGTAAAACTCGAAATGTTATATCTGATTTTGGGTGTTTGATTACGTAGGCGACGAGCTAGCCACTTGTCACTCTCTACTTTTTCGCAATTATCTATCTAACTCAGCCCAGGTTTATTTTTGAGGAGGCTGGCTGCCCTTTGACTGACTTTTGACTCTGCTGCCCCCTTCGGGGATTACGGGAGTGATGTCACCCTTAGTCATACTTTTTACTTTATGCTAGTCGAACGACTGCACACATACGACTACCGTGTGTATCAACAAGAAAACCCACAGGAGCCGGCGTCGCTCGCAGGAATCTTTCATTTCTTATCGCGGCGATATGAGGCCGTCCTTTGTCTCTGCCGCTGACACAACGGTGATGAATGCTGCACCGAACCCATCCACTTCTGTGAGAACCTTTCGTTCACATCAGGATTTGTAAAGGTTTTTGAAATCGAGAAATACAAAATATTTTCATTCCTTAATATTGCACGCCAAGAGTTGTGGGTTCGATCCCCACCCAGGGCAAACATTCATGTGAAGAAGACTTATGTTTGTTCTATGTCTGAGTATTAATATCCAATATTTAAGTTTAAATTTGTAATACCACTGTTGATTCCGATATCCGTAACACAAGTACTTAAGATACTTACCTCGAAGTCAAATCATTGTGTGATGTAGTCTGGTATTTATTATTGTTATTTATTATTTTTAACTTAGATAAAGAACATGTGTGATTGTTGCTGAATGATAAGGTCACGTGCTTTAACTAGAGGTGCGGGTTCAAACTCATGCACAAACACATATACCATGTAGACATTATAATTAATTCAGAGAACAATAGGCTCTGTAAACCACATTTAACCATTAATAAAATTTATTTGAATTAAATGGAAAATTGTGAACAAGTGTCTAGCTCGTCGTCTATATCGTCTACATACCTAATATTTATCAAATCTATCTATCTATCTATCTAAACCACTAGCTTGCATATCATGAGAAAACATAGCGGTGTACTGTAATAAATACTTTAATTTTAAGACCGGTCAACTTCGCCTCTAAAAAGTTGTTACGGAGCGTCTACTTTAACTTCCTCGTTCTGAAAGTCCAAACTGCCACCAAACACGGACTTGACAGCATCTTAAAGAGTCAAAAGTGCAACGTTAATTACTATTTTTCTTTATCACAGACTGAGACGCCGCTGCACTCAAACGTGTTCCAGACATTTCCGTCTTAATTCCGAAAAATTTTTCCCAAGTCAACAGCAATAAACCGGGAACCGAAATGAAAAATAAGACTAATTATATTACCCGTCGCCGCTCGAGGCGCAATAAAAGCAACTAAATGCATCGTTCCCGATCGTCGCCACTTCATTTGCGCTCCGTACGATCGGCAAAGATGGTAATTGCTAATATAAAATAAAACGCAAATGAAAAGCTTCGGACGCGCCCGGTGAAGAGTTTATTGCGCGAACTGCATAAAAAGATGTTTTGAAAGCACGCTTTGACATTTTCCGGGAAAAATTTATTGAAACGCGTTCGTTAGGAGGCGTTATTGAAACGCCTTGTTTCAAACCGCGCGTTTTTGCTTTTGAACAGGAACAAAGAGTGCATTTATTTTTATAAATACTATTATATATTACATTTTGACCCACATAATAGTCGCTAATACTTACGCTAGAATACTTACGCTAGTGTTATTAAAAACCCTGACTACAAAACCGGAGCAAAATTCTTTGAAGAAAAATGTTCGTACGATTAATATGATAGTTATCTCCATAATAATGTCATGCTTGCCTTGCATGTTGTAAAAGGCAACTAATTGTGTATCGGGCGTAGATAGATTTTATAATGCCATGAGCGGTTGACTGTTCATAGAAATTTAGGCGTCCCAGAATTTTTTATCCCGATCAATACCCTAAGGTGGTGTAATGGCTGGTGGTACCTAAGACCTACCGAATGTTTTTTTAGCTTTTAGTACATTATTATCATTGTTCGGTGTAATACGACCAAACATGTGACATTCAACTCGTGCGCAATCGTTCGCGATCGATTACGCTTTTAACTAATCAGTGCAAATCACGCAACGATTGCGATCGGGTGCGCCCCTAAATTTTTTATTTCAACATAACATTTTAACATCAGTAACAGTTTGAATATAGTTTTAACATAACTAACTCCTTTCAATCCAACGCCAAACAATCCCGCATCCCAATCATCATTGTTTTCAATAAAAACATTTAATTTAAAAATATTTTTTGTATATGGGGTATATGTTGTTTTAGGTATGTGATTGTGTAGGCGACGAGCTAGCCACTTGTCACTACTTTTTCACAGCTTTCCATCCAACCAAATTTTCCATCTAACCCAGGCCAGTTTTATTTTTGGCTGAATGTGGTTAAAGGGGCCTACTGCCCCTTTGACTTTGCGTACCCTTTCGGGAATTTTATGTATGTATATTTTATTTTATTTATCATGAATAAAATAAATTCTATGCAATGTTTAGGGCTCCAATTTGTCTAGACCTTATTTAATAACAATCGGTTAGTTAAGGACTGCATAAAAAGATGTTTTGAAAGCACGCTTTGACATTTTCCGGGAAATTTAACTTTTTACATTTATAATATTGGTTAGAATTAATAAAATCTTATTAATTATAGTGATTAAAGTACTATCCATTACGTATTTTTAATTAAATTAAAAACACTCGGGACACGTATTATGAATGAGCAATTTCAATTACAAAATTCCCAAGACATTTTATTGTCACTTAATTTCCCGACTCTACAAGAGTCAATTGTATAAAAATGTCTGGGGAACGCTCCTGTGAGCTTTATTAGAGCGTTTAATGAAAACCGGAGCCGGCCATAATTCACACGACTCTACGTAGAGCCCTCCTAATAATAGATACTAGCGCTTGTATGAGACGAGGATACAAACTACACGGTTGTATAGCATCTCCTCGTAATGTAGAGATAATTATTTACACCTACGTGGGCGGGTGGTTTGTAGAGCACTTTGTAGAGCCTCGTTGATTTAATTTGAATCCCTTGGTTTAGTAGTTGACACATGTTTAGTAAACTATTAACAGCATGTGATATGTTTGTCAGGGCACGTTAAATTAATTAAAGCCCGATAGTTTTCTTTTTTTTATTCTAGCTCTCCTTTTTTATCCGAGACAACTTCAGAAATATGCCACAAATGGATATTAAGCCATCTGAAGAACAGATATAGCATAAAAGTTATCCTAAGCGTTAATATATATCTGTTTAGTATCAACAAAGTATCCGATAGCAAAAGATAATATAATAGCTTCACAACCCAGAAGACAGCAATATTTAATTTCGGTCACTCATCTAACTCTTGACGACAGCGAGAGTGCTTGACTTTACCATTACACTAGTCACAACGTACACGAATTCGTCACGTCACACGTCACACTAACACAACATCCTAAGCTACCAACTTTGTTCAATCCAAAAACATTCACAAGTCAACTGTGCAGAACGCATACTTGAAGTTAGTTGTTGCCACCTCGCAGTTAATACTCGTACAACGATAATCCGTAATTAAGATTGTCTTAAGTAAATAGCGAGTTTGCAACTCAAATACGCGTCGTCAAATATCAGACAGACTAAATTAAAATAGGGCTGGTGTGTGCGCGCGGGAGCACTTACAGGGTAGAGCGAGATTACAGTGCAGCGAACGTCAGTGAGGTGACTGCAACTTGCATTGTAGTTGTTAGGATTTTATTTACGGAAATTTAACATCAAATTCAAAATTTACAGTAGATACCAATTATTATGTTCACATCATAAAGTTTACCCTGATATTTAATATTTAAAATGGTAACTGTTTGCTAATTAATGGTACATTTTACATAGATATCTTTTTAGTAATTCTAAAGCTAATTTACTTTTACCATTAAAAATTACAAAGAAACATGCGACTTGTCAGTCGGTAACCAGTCACTCGCAATATATCAATACGATAGAACACTGATATTTTTTGTCATAGTTAGTTTAAGTCATATATTGGGTGTTATTTTACCAATTCAAGTCATATTCATTCTGTTATTAATGGTTGGATGTACCGTGGCTCTACCTACACAAAAAAAAATACACTGAAATTGGGTTTCTTGTTCACTATGGCATCCTTTCACAATATGTACAAGTTATAGTATGCAGTACAACAAGTTCTACATTCCCACTTATTACACGTACGGCTCGTGACTTGATTGTAACTCTCCGCGTCATCGCTTCACTGTGTCAGGAGACGGAAGGCGGGGAAATTCATTAGAGCGGGGTGCGCCCGAGTCTTGGGTCTATGCAATTCGTGTGAAGATGATGAAGATGGCAACCATCATCACTCCCATTATCCCTGAAGAAGTACCACCACTGTTAGTCAAAGATATACATATATACTAGTTACCTTCCCGCGTCTGGGTATTATTTCCATTATTGATCATACTATCACGTTTGCGCTAAGAAATTCAGCTTATTTGCCCAATTTCAAAAATTATAAATCGTATAAGATTTTAAATTATTTAAAAAAATATATATATTTCCAGCCCAGTATGTTTTTTGGCTGAATGTGGTTAAAGGGGCCTGCTGCCCCTTTGACTTTGGGGATTATGGGTGTGATGTTATTTATGTATGTACGAGATAATAAGCTCAGCTTAGAAAATTTAGATAAATTAAATTAAAAATATTAAGCTTTGTCTTTTACTCCTAGGAAGTTTTTATATAAAGATTACCTTCTCAAAGTACAGTTAAGTTTTTTATAAATATTTCAAATGTCACTCAACACAAAATCTCTAAGTCAAAAACTAGTAACAAAAATACCTTCTCATTAGAAAGCAATATAAGAGCTGAATAAGAGAACGCAGTAGATCCCTGGATTCCCGGGCAGCCCCGGGGAAATTCATTATCACCAGGTAGCTGCGCTTAAGATGCAGCGGGCGGCTGCACTTAATAAGAGGATTCTTTATGAACCCGCGCTGTTTACGACTTAGGGTGCATTCAGTTTCTTTTTCATTACTTGAAGGAATTGAAGGAACAATGCGTCTGCGACTAATCCACATTTTACTCAGTAGAGTTGTTAAGTCAGAATGGACTTATGTTGGTGTTGAAACTATAGCCAGATGTCTATAGATTGGTCTGGTAGTTGCGAATGTGCGCAATGTGTTTCTTACCAAGTAAGTATCGTAAAATGCGACTAATTTTGTATTGGGTATGTGATTGCAGGAATACTACTTTTCACAATTTTCTATCGAACTCAGCTCAATTTTATTTGACATAAATGTTCAAAGAGGCTTACTGCTTCATCTTTTTTGTTATTATGAAAGCACTCCAAGGTCAGTGGAGATAAAGTTATTCACTGAAATAAATCTATAACGATGCGTTTATTCCAAATAATTTTTATAATCAAACAATATCTATAAAAATTAAGACAGCAAATTCCAATTTTTGACCACAACTCTATTAATTAATGCAAATTCAATTGTAGATACTGCTACGCCATGTGTTGAATTATTGTAGCTACGAATTAAACTACCTCTAATCTTTACTAAAAATCTAGGACAAACATTGTTACGTTTCCTGCATTGCAGGACGCGTGTTGAGTCTCAAGCTGCAGGCACTCATTATCATACCCGACAGGCACAACTAGTGTTACCACCTCGTGTGTAGCAAACGGGATGGATAAAATTTTTAAATAATTAATTGTTTAAGGAAAATTACAGGTTAAAGAGATAATTGAGCCAAAGAGGAGACATAAGAAAAAACGGAGGAAGATCAAATTGTAGCGGTTCAATCAATAAGGATAAATAAATAAATAAGTTTTTTTTATCAAGGTTAAGAAAAAAATATTTACATATTACCATCCTCTGTCAGCTAAGCGAATTTTACATATTGATTAACACATCTAACATAAATGTCATGTACAATAAGGAAATCCTGCACATATCTAAAGACTTGGCAACACTAGTCGCTGCACTCAACGCGACAGTAGCCACGCTTAATAAACGCATTCCTCATGTCACACTCTAGAAGCCTTTTCATCGCGCTTGCACATGCAATTTGTCTTAAATGTAGTCGCAAGACAAAAAACTCACATTTCAGGTCCACAGTTCGTACACAAATAATTCCATTTTCTTTTTTATTAGTTGGGAGAAATAATACGTCTTTGGTAATAATGGTCTTCTTGCCTAGAAGAGTTATAAGCTTAGAACATTTTTAAGAATCTCATCATCTTCCTTACCTTATACCCTATTCTTAGACCAGGTCCGCTTTAGACAATGCTGCCGAATGTAGCGAGCCTGGTATTACATTGCACTACCGCTGAACTGCTGGCTTAAATCCGTTCATAGTACTGAAAAAATTATAGGTGCATACGTGCTCGGGTTTGAATCAACACTCCTCGCAGGCGCTTGCCCGTATCATTAAAGTCCTACCATTATAAAGCATAATTGAAGTCAACAAGTCGTATTAAAGAAGCGAGACCTCAATAGTTTCATCTGGAAACTCAACCGCCTTTTTTCTAAAAACAATAACAGTTTCTCCATGTCTCTTAACTTTCAATATTTTTTAAATATCGCTTCACCGTCTCCAACGCCATGACAGTAGCTATGCTTAATAAACGCATTCCTCAAGTCACGACGGAGACTTCTCATTGCACTCGGAATACGGAATGAAGAACGGCATTACGTACAAACATTAATAGCTGTCTGAAGCACGGTGAAACCAAGCGGAAACAAGCCTTCTTCCTTCTACAAGGCACTTTTTAATTCTGAGAAGCTATTGGACATCCATATTTTCATAATACATACATACATAATGTCACGCCTTTTTCCCATGACGGTAGGCAGAGATCACGTACTTCCATTTGCTACGATCCTGACATACACCTTTCGCTTCTTCTCCATTCATAAGTCTTTTCATACACGCTCGTCGGTTAAGGGTGCTGTTTACCTGACCTTTTGTTAACACATTACCAATCTGGTCACGGAAAGTCCGTCTAGGTCTTCCTCTCCCGACGGCTTCATAATATAATTCAAGATATTTCAGCTATTAACATAATTTAGATTGACGGCTTGTCGCTAATATTATCGCAACTTTCACTAAATGAATAAAATAGAAACATGGCAACATCCATACCCTAACAATAAATAAAAATACCTGTATAGCAGAACGTGTAAGGAAGTACAAAATGACTTCTAATTGAATTGTACGCGAGTAAAATCTAGATGTAACGCTAAAACTAAATCTATAGTCAAGACACAAGGATTCATCATCACTCTCCGGTAGTTACGAGCACCACCCGCTTTGATAACTGGAACGTACGACCAGACACGTTTAATAAACGAATTCTTCATGTAACTGCTTCCACAAGTCTTTAACTGCTGTTAATTAAAATACTCTTGTATGTGTATTTTCATCTCAAATGAAGACAGTCGGAGTTTAAGTTGCGGTTGTCGATATATGGCTTTGTCGTCCAAATTCCATGTCTGCATTTTTTGTTATGTTATGGCGTTCGATATAATATTGAATGACACAATGAAGCGACTACCACGTGAAGTAGTGAAACCAGAATAATTTGATCAAGATCAATTTCATGATTAATTGGACAATGATATTTAGTTAGATATGTTTTTACAAGTAGTTCTAGTTACTTATAGTATTTGAAACTTTCAAAGTAATTCCCTTAAAATGTCTGTATTGACTGATATTCTTAATCATTGCCACCTCCGTCATATTCCCAAAGTAAATACATAATAGAGTATTCCAATAAAATGAGCTTAACAAAATCCTATCAAAATTACTCCAGAAACTCGGTAATCACCGTAAGCTAGATTGAATGTAATTCCTGAGATTAATTCCCAATAAAACTCGATTTTAATAAGCGTAAAACCTCAGCTGAGCTATGATCCGCAGGGCCCCGTCTTATTAACGCGGTTTACGAGGGCGGAGCGGCGAGGGGTGGGCCACGATCATTAAAGTGAAGCGGCGCAAGACGTTGTCGAAACATTGATGGGTAACCAAATGATGATAAATATGATGTCTGAATGCTTTCGTTAATAGAGAAAGTTTCTGTTTTAGTTGTAATATACAATCAAATACTTGTATCTGTTTAAAAAATGAAGAAAGCTGTTTGAATACGTAACAATGTAACCAGTTTCTAAAGTAACTATCTGTTCGTATTGTCTTTTGAAAATCTGGAAAAATCCAAGGGTAAAAATAAGATTTGTGTTATTTATCGATGTTTATCGAGTAGTTTAGAAGTGATCAAAAATAAAATACCACACCTCATGTTGGCTCTGTGTCGGATAAGAGCCGACCGGCAGAAAGAGAACTTAATCTTTAAACTGCTATAAAAACGTAACAAAATTACTTTAAATTGATCCGCGGCATTAAAGAGCCTAGATTCAATTTAACCCATGACACGGTTGTAGCAATAAACGCTGATCCCGCGCGTAATATCGGCGGCGCATGCTTTACGACGCGGCGTTTATCGCGTTTAGCACCTGTTACGGCCGCCGACACGTATTAAACGCTGTGTGTTCATTTACTGTTTTATTAGTGAGGGATTTTAGGATTGTATTTTATAGCTGCTGGAACTTCATCTTCGTTTGTTTAGATATTGGTCTACGAATAAAAGATTTTCGCAATTACCCTCAACATGCTGAAACTAGCTATTTATAGTATATCATAGTATATCTATGTGTTATATCAAATTAAGATCAAACACTGTCACGACTACAATATTAATAAGATATTTATTACGTCGATGTGTTGGTTCAAGCTTCATGCAAGCTGTAATAGAATATAAAATAACAATTGATTAAACTATGGCATTATAGAGCAGCCTAGATTCAATTTAACCCATGATCCGGCAGCGGCAATAAACGCTGATCCCGCGCGTAATATCGGCGGCGCATGCTTTACGGCGCGGCGTTTATCGCGTTTAGCACCTGTTACGGCCGCCGACACGTATTAAACGCTGTATGTTCATTTACCGTTTTAATAGTGATGGATTTGAGTAAAGCGTTTTAATGAAGTTTAAAATTACTCAAATACCACTATTAAGTTTAGTCGCATTATTACAGTTAGCATGTTTCTTTTATTACTTTCAATAAATCTAAAATAATAATTTTGATGTGTTTATTAAGAAATGTATACCATAATGCCCGTAATCGTCGAAGGGGTAGGCATAAATAAACATCGCATACATTAATCCAATTCTAAATACGTAGCATAGAATGAAAATCAGATTCAACTAAAGTACCTACAATAAGCGTATATGACGCTTTAATGTAACGTAATATATGATAATAATAGAAGGCTCTCGTCGCGGGACGCCGTCCCAATAGCCTTGTTCTGTGTTAGATTAGCGCCGTCCACGGCTGATTTATTAGTGTTCGGAATTCGAGGCCATTGTGTAAACGAACAATGTAACACGGCTGCTTGTTTAAAACAAAACAGTTTTCTATAAATAACCTGTATTGTAAGTAAATTTCATAGAACTTGTTTTTTGTCATCAAATTTTAACGAATTTTGGGTGGAAACGTCAATTTTGATCAGCTTTATTAATTGGTATATTGTTTTGGTGCTAAAATTAATTTATGCCTGCATTTTTCTCGGATTTTTTTTTAATAACCCTTTATAAATTGTGGTTTAAATTTCGGTTTAAATCGAATTTCGTATACACCTTAATTCGCCACAATTTATCCGGACCGTGACCAGAACAAGAAACCCGACAAATTTGGACTTTCCGTCTGATTGTACGTGGATTTTAAAGAGCGGATAGCTCAAATTTTGTACAAATACTGAGGCATCTGAGTACTCTTCTGAGACCTCCTTCTGCTCGACTTCCACTCATTCCGCCCAAAATATAACCCAATGTAAACAACGGCCGATAAAGTGCTTACCCATTTTTCCCTCCGCGAAGCCAGGAAACCATCGTCTTCAGGCCTCAATACGTCGCACATTACTATTCATGAGGACCAGGTCCAGCCCTCTCCCGGTTCCATTAAACCGGAATTCACTCAACCCCGCCCGTATAAATATTTACGGCGATCAAATCCCGATGTTGGCATCAAACGAAATTATACTTTAAAATTGGCACTTCAAAGATGGTTTTTACGTGTACCCCATTTGTGCAGTCTTGTGTTACAGAACTGGCGCAGATTAGGCTGTATTTGTTTGGAAATGTAGTTGTTGGCTCTGAAAATAGACTACAGCCAGTTACTCGTGTTAACGAAAACGCATTTCAGGATTTAAAGCAGAAGGTGATAGGCAATCGGACATCAAACCAAACCTTATTAATCTATAATGATAAAAGCATACCCAAGTGCTTCTTAGACACAATTAAATATTATTTAAAACACTAGGGGCTAAGTTTTCAATAATGATTATATGGCTAGGGTTTAATGGAAACTTGTGAAAAAGTAGTGACAAGTAGCTAGCTCGTCGTCTACCTACACAATCACATACCCGAAACCTGATATTATACCATTAGTCACCTTTTACGACATTCTAGGCAAGGAACACAGTTGGCATATATTCTTTTTAAGTCCCAGACCAACGTGGGACCTAATAAGTTACTAAATATATACAGGTAAATAAAAAAAATCGTATCTTGAAGCAGAATATCCCACAACATCACATTTATTGACCTGACTCCGAGCTAAATAACTTAAGCACTTGTGTTACGGATATCAGATACAAATATATACATAAATATTTGATATAACACCCAGACATAAAACAAACACAAGTATTCATCACACGAATGTTTGTCCTGGGTAGGGATCGAACCCACAACTCTTGGCGCATAGGGCAGGGTCACCACCAAATACGCAATTGAGCCAGTCAGAATAAATTTAAGATCAGTAGGATAAAACAAAATTTTTTCCACAACAAAAGCGGTAAGCGATTGCTTTTAAAATCATGACAATTTCCCCGGTCGATATTACCAAAGATTGAATTGTGACGCTACCTCCGGAGGCTTTGTGGTCCTGCGACCTGACCGCAAGACACCTAGAGGTCGCTTGGGCGGAGCCAAATATAAATGTCAAAAAGAATTAAGGGCTGTGGTTCTACCGCGAGCGGTTAGACGATTATCATTTTATGCCTATAGATTCTATGCCTCTTAGATAGATTTAATCACCGTAAAGCTTATATTAAAACTATTATGAATGTGAAAGAAGCGAGTCAAAGAGTTAAAGACCGTGTTGTAGTGTGTTCGGTTCTCTCTGCCTACCCCCCTAGGGAAATAGCAGCTACAGAACTTGAAATACAGACGGCACTATTTAGGCGGTCTAATCGCTGATTGAGATCTCTTTCAAACTTCCTTCCTTCAGGTAGAGAAATATAGCTACTAAAAAGAAGAGTACATTTGTTCAGCAATTACCATTTTTATCTGTCTATACCAGTACTCTGTAAGTCTGCGACTTGAAACGAATGTACTAACTGAGTTTCTTGCCTAGTATGTCGTAAAGGCAACTAATGGTGTCTGCCTACCCCTTCAGGGTGGCAGATATGATTACATGTATATATTAATAGATAGTGTATCATCAGCACAGACTCTCAGCACGTCACAGTTTTGAACTAATATCCCCTAGGCGTAAGTAATAATTAATAATTTATAAAAATATCCGACTACATCACATACATTGATCTGACTCCGAGGTAAGTAGCTTAAGCACTTGTGTTACGGATATTAGAATCAACAGTGGTATTACAAATATATACTTAAATATTGGATATTAATACCCAGACACAAAACAAACACAAGTATTCATCATACGAATGTTTGTCCTGGGTAGGAATCGAACCCACACTCGTGGCGCATGGGGCAGGGTCACTACCGAATGCGCCATCGAGCCAGTAAATGTCTTTCAAATACCGCTCTTCACACACTGCGACCACCGCCTCCTCATTGCGATTCCTCCCGCATCCTCTCAGGGATAAAGAAATCAACGCAAATTGAGCATCCGCGGCGGCGACCGCCGGCCCGATAAGGCGCCGCATACGCAGCCTATTTACAATCCGCTACGTGACTCGGCTCCTGGCCATATTCAATTTCGGGGTACAGGTACCGAGTTTTCTATAAATGTAAATTCTGAGTTGCGGGTCTTGGGGGGTGAAATCGGATTTATGGGTGTATTTTAATTTTGGTGTCGACGACAATCGCTCAATGCGTGGGTGTGCCAAAATGCGGTCGATGTTAGTTTATTTATATTAAAATAGCTTCTGCCCGTGGCGTTGCTCGCATGGCACATCGATAAAACAGAGCTTATGTGGTATTCTAATGTATAAGCTATATTATACCAAAATTTTAATTAATTTCATGCTGTACTTTTTGCGCGAAAGAGTAGCAAACATCCAACATCTATCCATACAAACTTTCGCGTTTATAATATTAGTAAGGATATTATAATAAAAAGGAGGATACACATTCAAGTAATTACAAATATGTATATCACTATAAATTAAATTTAACTGGTTGCTCTGTCTAATAGTTAAAATAAGGCTGAAAGTAATTTTGATTTAACAAACAGCACTAAAACATAACTGTTAAAAGATTCTCAATTAATGAAATAATTAAATGACTTATCAAATTCCTAACAATTCCACCTTCAATTAACTCAGCCACGTATAGTTTGGTAATCGCAATTCACTTCGTCACTCGTTAGGGCGGCAGTCTATTAGATAAGACGAAGTTTATTAAGGCTTGATAACCGCCCGCATATGCAGGCCATTCACAGCCTTCGTGACTCGAAATCACTGACGCGGCTTAGCGCACTGGCATAGGCAGATACAATCCGCTAACTGACATGCTTAGGGTCAGAATTCCTTAGCTTAGCGCAGCGGAGGATTGCGCGCGTCTAATATAATACTGCGGGTGACAGTAACATCCCTGACAATGTGAGCGTGATAATTTGCATTGTGATAGACGTGACGTTAGCAATGCTTAACCCTAGTACGGCCCTGGTGTTGTAGAGTTGGTCGTGAGATTGTATCCGTTGGTATACTAATTTTGAAAACTCCGATCTGGGTAACTGACGAACTTTAGTATTAACTAGCTGTGCCAGCGGTGTCACCCGCGTTTATGGTTAATATTATAAAGACTATTTCCGTCAACATGATTTCTATGTAACTTTAACCATTAAGGCTGCACACGCGACGGAAGCTTAAAAAATAACTTCTCCCGTTTTCCCAACATTTCCCTTCACTACTCTGCTCCTATTGATTGTTGCGTGATGAAAAGTATACTATAACCTGCCCAGGAGTATGAAGAATAATTCTACCAAGTTTCGTTAAAATCCGTCGAGTAGTTTTTGTTTCTATAAGGAACATACAGACAGACAGACAGACAGACAGACAAAAATTTTACTGATTGCATTTGTGGCATAAGTATCGATCACTAATCACCCCCTGATAGTTATTTTGAAAATATATTTCATGTACAGAATTGACCTCACTACAGATTTATTATAAGTATAGATTTTATGGTAGATAGAATGAAGTTTATAAATTAAAAAAAAATTGCATCACCACATTTAGACTGTACCTACAAGGAATAAATCAAGAAGCACTATGTTTACCACGACAGTGACGTGCCTACTGTTGAAACAAATTAAAGACGCAGTTTAAAAATACTTATACAACACATTATGTTACTGATCAAAAACATGCATCTCTCTCAGCTGAAATAAGACATGACTAAAATCTTAATGGAAAATTACCAACAATGTGAAAATATATGACACTAATATTTTATTTGGTTTTATCGATAACATTACAACTAATCCCGGTATTCTTTTCAAGTTTAAACGAAGTAGTAATTTTTCATAACTTAATTTGCTTAAATATGTAGTTCGGATCAGAAAATGAGCTTGAAATAATTTATATCCCATAAAATATAGACACCGCGATACACACTATAACGTCTACTTAACATAAAGTATTGTACATTTCGCACCGTCTAGAATCTATATTTTTGTCGATGAAAAGGTAACTAAGGAGTATATTACCTACAATTACCGTAAGGTTAAACAACACGTCTCTCCGGAGCGTGTATTTGCATATTACAGTCGGGGAGTTACGAGACAAGTGGGTTAGCTGATCGTGAGCTAACTCCGCAATTTCCCATGAAGTCCCGTTAGCGGGAGCCGGGAGATTGCGCGCCGCAAAGAGCTAGGGAAAACACGCTTCCGTCTAAAGGTGTTGCTTTGGGACACGTTGGACTTGTAAATGTAGAACTAGGGTTTAATGAAACCTAACGTGAGGCTAAAATAAATGAGTTATTTGCATTTGATATTAGCAGGTATATTATGGTCGTTGATCGTTCCGTCGAAAGCAACAATCTCATTATCATTCCTTTTTTTTTATTATTGCATCACTTCGATTTTGTTATATTTGCATAAATATGCTATTTTATTTAGCAGAATTCAGTAAGTAAATATTTGTTTTATTGTGTTCTATTTTAGTAGGTATGCAATAATTTTGGGACAGGCATATAACCTTTCCCTTCATTTCACTACACGCATGTCTTGAAAACAACTTCTTCTTTAACTTAAAACGCAAATTCTCCAATCTAGCTATCTGTGTGTAGCATCAACTTGACATATAGGCGTGACGTCACCTCACACGAGCTCATCGCTCCACCCGTTGTGAGAGGATATCCTGGATGTTGCATCCTCGCGTCTGCCTTCGCAAAAACACCCTTTGGAATTTGCTCCAAACTCGTTTAAGGTTTTATTTCAAATGCTCTTGTTTACTTACCCCGTTGGAGTGGGATTTATTTGTCTGTGCTTTTCCATTCATTCATTTAAATTATAATGAGATGTTTGTGTTGGAAGAAGCAGCTAGAAAATGATTTTCAAATACAGTTGGGCAAACAACGGGAAATGCTATACCAATTTCTTTCTAGACCGAGTTTTAATAGTCATTGTTAAATTTATATAAGCGGGTAGTGCGATTACTGTGTTATTTTTGACTTATAACAATGTTAGGAGTTTATTATCTTCATCAAATACTATATTTTACTCAGTGCCGGACAGTGGACAAAATGCACTATGGTTAATTTAATAAGTTTGATGGTTAATAATCCAGTCAACTTAGCACCTTTTAGACACAGACAGCAGCCTTCATTTCAAAATTCATCAATACGTATAAGCTCAAATATTTTTGTTGCCGACCGTACCGTACCGGACGTACATTTTGTGATACGAAACAACTTAATTTTATAACATTAATGTTTTGAAATATAGAAGTAGCCTTACTCACTTACATTGATTTATGGTGGTTAATTTTTCATGGCTTATAGCTGCAACAATCGAATATACCTACCTAAAAATAATATAGAATTCCTAAAAAATTAGCAAAATCTTCTAAAAACTCCTAACGATCCAAATATCTGGATCATTATAAAATGAAAAATAAAAATAATAAAAGACAATTACGGCAATGCTTCCTTCTTACAAACGTCAAGATAAGCCTTTTACCCAAAAATAATATCTATTGTTATAGTTAATGACCGTCAACCAAGTCGTAATTGAATTTATCTTTTCATTTCTCCGAATGTCGTATTACTCCGAAAAATGTTAGCGAGAGCCCGCTGTCTCTGCGTCAGAATAAAGTGGATTATTTAAAAATAATTGCCGGCCGTCGTCTGTTCGAACAAACAACTTTTGTTTTAGTAACTTTGGCTAAATACCGAATGTTTTCTTTTTGCAGTCGGTGTGTTGTTTGAGTTCGACTTTCGTCACGGATTTCGTAATTTTAAACGTGTTCGAAATTATTGCGCTTGTTGGAAATTATTAAGTCTCCTTCGCGAGCATATAGATAGGCATTTGTGAAGAACTGTTCAATACTTGACTATACGATAAATTCAATTCCATCCAACCGAGCCCACTGTCCCATGTTGGTCTGGGACTTAAAAAGAATATGCCAACTGTGGTTCTTGCCTAGCATGTCGTGAAAGGCGACTAATGGTATATCGGGTTTTGGGTGTGTGATTGTGTAGGCGACAGGTAAGCCGCTTGTCACAGTCAGCCGGCTTTATTTTTGGCTGAATGGTTGAAGGGGCTTGCTGTCCCTTTGACTCTGCCTACCCCTTCGGGGATTATGGGCGTGACGTTATGTATGTATGTATGTACGATAAATTACAAGTTCGATTTATCTGTCCCAATACCCGACTTCTGCATTAAACAAGTAAGAATTAAAATTTTCATACAAATAAAAACTATAAATGTTTCACTAAACTCCTGGGTGTTCCTGTATCACCTAAGATAATAAAACTAAATAAATCTGGATCAACCTTAACCTAATTTCCCGAAGGGAAATCAATGTAAATCCCAGGGATCTTCCTTATAGGCTTCGTCTCTGACCAAAGATAGTGGATGGCTAAGGATCCACTAAAACCTAAGGCCGAGTGGTTGAAGAAGTGGGAATCCTAGTACCCCCTCCACAGTCTCACCGGCAACTACTGATACCAGATATTCGACTACCAACTAAACCTTAATCTCTTCCACAGAACTGAAGATCGAATCAGTCGAGATGTCAAGCGCTTCGACCGGCAGCTCCCAAGAGGAGGACGAGCCGAAGGAGGCGTGGATGCGCGCCCCGGCAGGGGGGGTGGCGGTGCGGAGCGGGGAGGACGCGCTCCTGACGTGCGTGGTGCTGGGCGCGAGGGGGCGCCCTGTGCTGTGGCGGAGGGCGAAGGATCTGCTGTTGCTGACCGCAGGCGACGTTAGGGTCACCAGGGACGAGCGGGTCCACGTGCTGCACGATGATTGTGAGTATTTTGTAAGAGATAAATTAAGCTTCCTTATAAATGTACTGTTGTTTCGTTGTGTTTATATTCGATGCTAAATAAACCTGTTTGAATTCAGTCTTTGCAAAAGAAAACTTTGATCCAAAGTTACGCACTACTTACATATTTATAATGGTACTTGTAGTATTTATTAGTGATAGGACCAATACTCATCCCTTAGCAAAATAGGCATATAGGTAAGCTATAAGCCCATTATATGTTGGCTGTGAAAACACAATAGCAAAGAACGGTATGCCAATCGGTCTTTGATCGGTCAAAATATTATTTGACGTTTAGATAAAAAAAAAACATACGGCCGTCTTTAAAACTTCCTTTATTTGCCGCTAAATAAAATTATCAAACCGAAACAACCGGATGATTTCCGAAAACAATCGTCCAACTTACGTTATCCTCACCGTAAAATATTATCCAAGTCATGTACACACGGCTGGCACAGATAAAACTCAATAAGTAGGGGTTTTTGAAATTCCCACAGGACGAGCGAGGAAAAATCGGGATTGAAACCGCGACTATTCGCCAAAGGTGAAAAATCACCGGAGCAAATGTTTCTACAGTTTACTGTAAAAACAACATGCAGGCTAAAGCCAACGACATAAGGTCTAAATTCGAATGTGCGCCTTTGTAGTCTACTTTAGGCTTTACGTGTTAGAGATGAAAAGGGAGCTTCGTTCTGTACTTATCTGATTAGCATGTGAGAACGTTCGTAAACATTTCAAAGAAACAAAGTTAAGGCTCTCGTTCGCTTTGATGCGTCCAAGTCTTAATAAGAGCTTTTTGTGAACATCGGATAAAAATAAACCTAACTCCCGCTTGCATACTTAGTGGAAAATATGTTTCGCTAATTGCACAATGGAATATGAGACTAGATTTTTTAACTAGGAAATCGGATTGGATCGAGCTATTTCAATATTTTTTACGTTTCTATTTCGAACAATATCACGTTCTGCTTAGGTCGCCTCCAGTAAAAAGCGATGTTATACATGAATGGTATCGGAATAAAGTGAATCTCCACGGAGGTAAGTATCTACCTTGAACACAATAGTGGGTCCTTCCGGCACGTCTCATCCAATTCTCTCCAGATGAGAACGTATTGTTTCACCATTTACTCAGGGTCTTTGTGAATGTTCAATTCCGAATACTTACGTAGAGAATTCGAGATATTCCCTTGTTTTAATGAGCCAACCCTCAACGCGAAGACACCTAGTAAACGAGTATCTCAGGAATAGGATCTTTGTCGGATATTGTAATTACTGAGCCCTTTATGCGGTATAATTACTCAGTGCGAGGAAATAATTAATTTCGGCTCTCTTAGGTAAGCGTGTTTGCGGCCAAATACTTTTATATTTGTGTGGTTCAGTTTTTGAAGTGATGAGCTGCATTGTTGAATGTCTAAGCATTTCTTTTTGGTTATTCTTGTAACTTCAACTTTAGCTCCTTTAAATCTTGTCTGTCTCTGTAATTATAATGAGAAACATAGTTGTTTCCACCAATTTTTCAACCCCCATTCACGGTTGAATTTCTAAGAATATGCCAAATATTGTTTATTTGCTAAACGTTAATGATATAATAATGGGGATCCATAAACGACATCCATAACAAAATGAATAAAAGCAATCTACAATTCTATTTACTGTAATTTTATTTTAAATATTAATACTTACTTCATCATCTTCCTAGCGTTATGTCCCGTGCTTAGACGGGGTCCGCTTAGACCATGATCCAGGATTTAGCGAGTCTGGTAATTACATTGAAGCGACTGCCGATCTGACCTTAATATATTAATACTTACTTAAAACTTTATAATTGCTATTTTCAGTGTTCAAAGTAATATCCGTTAAGCCAGTTCTACACGTTGTCAAAACAACCAACTCAAGTTTAATAGTGTTACTATCATGTACTCGTAATACCACTGAATGTAATTAATTTCGTAACATTTGCTTAAACTTCAGCTTATGTATATTGGCAAAGCTTAAGTTATACTATACACTTCATACTAAGTAACTGTAGTGGTAAGCAAACAAAACTTATCTATTACTTATCATCTAAGAACAGTTGGATTCAAAATGAAAGCTTTGAATTTATGGTAATGAAATTAACGTCACATCTATACTTATAATAAATCTGTAGAGAGGTCAATTCAGTACATGAAATATATTTTCAAAATAACTATCAGGGGGTGATTAGTGATCGATACTGATGCCAAAAATGCAATCAGTAAAATATTTGTCTGTCTGTCTGTCTGTCTGTATGTTCCTTATAGAAACAAAAACTACTCGACGGATTTTAACGAAACTTGGTACAATTATTCTTCATACTCCTGGGCAGGTTATAGTATACTTTTCATCACGCTACAATCAATAGGAGCAGAGCAGTGAAGGGAAATGTTGGGAAAACGGGAGAAGTTACTCCATTTTTTAAGCTTCCGTCGCGTGTGCAGCCTTAATGGTTTAAGTTACATAGAAATCATGTATGACGGAAATAGTCTTTATAATATTAACCATAAACGCGGGTGACACCGCTGGCACAGCTAGTTCAATAATATTTACATTATAACTTATAAGAACTATTGAAAGCACTGATAAGTATACAGCACCAACAAGAACTCGAGTGAACGCGTTTCGTGGCTTGTAAAGTCCATATTTTTGTTATATGGATGCACTATGAGAAGAGAAAAATACAATTTATTCAATCAATCAGGTTTTTTAACTTATTATACGCGATTTTCTGTGATGAATATTGGTAATTAGACGTGGTATTAAATCAAATTATAAATTCTAATATCTATAAATTTTAAACCTAATTGTTATTTCTATACTTATCTATACCTATATGCAGGATGTGTTTACTAAACCATTGGGATTATAAATCCGGTAAACCCTTTATATGTAGTACCTACTGTTCTTTAGATAATGAACTTAGCTTGAAATTTATCTTCAATTAAACACGGAGCACTTTCAGCTGAAGAGCCTATCCAAGGCCCCGGCATCGCAAAGGGAGGTGACGTGTGGGCGCTGGTCATCAAATCGGTGAGGCCCAGCGACGCCGGCCTCTACATGTGCGAACTGAACACCGAGCCGCCCGTCAGGAGTTTCCACAAACTCACTGGTGAGTAACGATTGATATGCATCCAGCATTCAAGCTGGCCCAGATCAATTTTAACTGCGCTGAATTCAGTGGCATATGTTTGAGCAATGCCACTGGACTTCAATCCCAACTAGGGATTGGAATGCTGGATCAAGCAATCTAGCTGGGTCTAGCAACAATTTTAACCAAAATACCGCTGGATTGCAATCTCTACTGGTAAATGCACTCATAATCATATGAGTCAGCAGCCAATTGCATCACGGGCATATCCGGCGCTGAGAGTAGTAGTACCCAAATAGCTTAAGAATCAAGGACACGTGCCTCAATTGTGAAAGATATTGGTTCAAATCCAAGCTCCTGGATCTTATTACTATGGAATTACGAACGAGATACAACGCTATAGCATGTGCTAAAATATAATGAAAAGATTCGCTGACTATGATAATGTCCTCCTCCTAACCGATATCGGTCACGGCGACCAATCTTAACGAGGTGCACTCTCTATTCCTTCACTCTCATAGTCCGGTGAGACGGCAATTTGACTTGACCGATGAGAGGTCAGGCGTAGGTCCAACGGCTTAACGTGCTGACAATCATATTAAATTAACTAAACCAAACTACTTACCAACTTATTTTTTTATTTAAGGTTAGGTTAGCGAACTGTTACCGACTATTCCTAATCTTAAATGTATTTCAGTGATATCCCGGGGACTGACTCCCCCGGAGAACCAAAACGTGACAGACAGCTACTCGGCCAACGCGCCCACGCCGTCCAGCACTGCGCTCGCGCACAACTACACGGACTGCTGCGTGTCCTCCAACGTCAGCAAGGGCTGCCTGGGCTTCTGCAGCATCCAGACCATCCTTGAAGGCACGGGGCAGGACCCGGAAACCTGCCAGCCTGACTTCCCTGCTATTGTTAAGTAAGATATTACCTTTAGAATCTCAAACCAAAAACACCAATTGAGCAAATAGAGCATGCCAACTAGGGATTTCAATGCTGGATCCAGCTGAAAAATGCCAATCCCAACCTTTTCAAATTTACATATAGATTCCATGAATCAGTAAGCTCCTTTAACCACTTTTAGTCAAAAATTAAATTGTGTTGTGTTTCATAGAACTTTGCAAAATATTTCATTAGAGCTGGAATAATGTCGATTGTAACAATAATTGTAGAAATATATGATATAATATGATATAGATAGTATCTCCATAATTTAATCGTATTTAATATTAGTGATAGCATTTGATTCTTGAATCATTCATCAATATTATGAAAAAATACCGAATTAGTTTTGCCCTCGCGCCCTGACGATGCCACACAAATGTCACCGAACATCCTGTCCCAGGTGCATGGCTGACGGGCGCAACCACGTGCCATGCTGTGTGCAAGAACGCGTCCCGGACATCTGCCAGGACGTCTGCCGCGGCGAGTTCACGCCCGTCACTGACAACATTAAGACGCACTACTCCTGCGCCGCTTACATGGAGAAGACGTTGGCCTGCATCGTTGAAGGGATCGGTAGGTGTCGATTTAGTTACTTCAAGAATTTTAAGCGCCTTCGGCTGCTGAACCAACAGGATTAAAACGTTTTTCTGGAATAAATTAGCACATTGTCTTAGAACTCTACGCTAAAAGCTTTCGTTGCATCAAAATCACCTAAGATAAAGATGGCTTGTTTCATCAAAAATCATAAAAACAAGCCCTGGTAGCAATAGTATAAGTGTTCACAAAGCAGTCATTAGTATATATATAAATATAAAATAATAAAAAATATGACGATTTTTACATAATCTATTCCCTATTTGATCAGTTTCGGGGTCATCATGAATGCCGAAGATATATATCACATTTTGCCGGTCAATCTATACACTGTATTTAATGTAAGATTTTTTCCAGAACTCCTTCCAAGCCCTCCCGAAGAGGTGGAGGTGGAGCCGCTCAACGAAAAACAACTGAACGTGACATGGAACCCTCCAATCGAGAACACAGACACAGTCACAGAGTACATCGTCAACGTGACCACTCTCAGGTCCTTCGACGCCCACCTCATCGACCCCTCTGAGAGCTCCATGAAGAACACCACCAGTGTCAAGATGATCTTACCCGTGACCATCAAGGTGCCAGCCAATAAGACCTTCTTGGTCCTGAATGATTTGCTGCCGTTCACGATGTACGAAATTACTGTGACCTCTTACAATATTCACGGGTCGAGTCTGCCCAGCTATGCGATCAGGTGAGTTTAAGTTAAATTCTGAAAACAAAAAGATATATAAAATCTGCTTGAGACCTTTACAATGCTTCTTGTGTTTATGTCTTCTGGTTAGAATTGAGAAATTTTGATTTTTTTTTTTTTCAACTGTTCTGATTATTTAAAACCCTACTTTGAAGCCTATTTCTGCAGCCATTTCAAATTGTCGTATTTAAGTGCTAAAGTTAAATAAAATAGAGATTTCCCTGTCAGCTACTCTGACTTTTTTTTAAATGTATTTGCTTGAAAAAGAACTTTATTTTTAAATTATTTTAAGAGGAAAAATGTAACCAAATAAATCTCACAAAAAGCGTTCCGCATCGGTGAAAACAAAACCTCAATTTAGTGACCTGCGTTTGCCGGGACCACTCAACCAATTTCAAAGTTTATTTATAACTTAGTTACATGGAGCGCGCACGCAATGAAACGCTTTCGACCTACAAACCGAATTTCAGCACGTGGCCGCGTGGCTCCGGCTGAGAGCCTTGTAATGTAGGGCCGCAGTTAACGTTTAATCACTGGGTAGTAAATGACTATCAGGCGTTCAATACTGGGTGATAACATCAAGGCTTTCATAAAAAAAAAATTTAAATAACATGTGACGTAGGGTCCTGTTAACATAGTGATTGGTTCGTTAACATACAAACCATTACGCCCGCATTCCTCGAACATTCTCTGGCTAGCCATAGCGATAGAATCTCTAACCACATTTATTCAAAAATAATATTAATTAGATCAGCTCTCAACTACTCAAGACTCAACCTGCGGCCCGCCCGGGATTTTGTTATTGGCCCATCTGAAGTTACAAATTTATGTAAACATTTTTTTACTGAATTTTGTTTTGATTAAGACTTATTTATGCTTGCGGCACCCGACACCATGATTGAAACGTATTTGTGACCTCCATAAAAAAAGGTTGATTATCGCTGTATTAGATGGATAATAAATTAGTATTACTATTAATACAAGCTAGTATCCGTCGTCTTTTACGACACGCTAGGCAAGGAACACACATGGTACCGATATTATTTTTGAGTGCCAAACCAACATGAGACAGGGTTTCATCGGCGTTTTATGAAAAAAATATATTATTATTTACTATGTGCTTTATTTGGTACATTCGGTAGAACATTGGTTGCTTCCGTGTCCTTATTAGACATGTAACATCCAACAACCAACATCGAGTGTCCAACATTAAATATCCAAAATTGAACAAGACTGGTCGGGCTGCCAGGATCAGCTGCTAATATTAACTCGACAATTAAATAGTCATGGCATTTATGATTCGCGCCGGGCTTCGCTCGGAGTGATGTTCCGGCTCACTTGAATTTTCGATCGCTAAATTTACCGCAATTCTAGCAAATGCTAAAAGCTTGGCTAAAATTACTGCTGTTTGTCTTATGACCAATTACGGAATTTCGGTATGTCGTAAATAGTTTGCATTATGCCTTGGCAAAATTTCAATCTTGCAAAATACAAGCCGCTAGGATTGACTTATGAATAGGTTAGAATAGTTTCAAGCAAATATGCAATAACTATATGATTAATTATTTCCAACATATTAATATTCTTACAAGACTTATTAAAATAAAGAATAATGGATTATTATAATTTGATTAACTGAACTTCACGCCTCTTCCCTAATCAATTAATTATTTACATAATAATTCATATATCTACATCACATCGAAATTTCATTACCATAATAGTATTTGGCAGGCGCGCCGTATATTTGTCTTGATGTTAATAAGTCATATAGATGATTAGCTGTAAATTCATAATGCTGCATAACAGAGTGCTATGGCGATAACATACTCAAGTTAATTTGGTATAATGGAACATAATTAAACCATTCCATTTCACATTAATCAGAGCGTCTCTTATGGAGTCTTATACAAAGAGGATAGATAGATAATTCTGTAACTCAAGCTAAAATTGAATTTTATTAGATTCGCCTTGAGCACTTATATCTTAGACTGAAATCCAATATTTCAATGGAAGCGTGATCGAATTATACTGTTTTATAAATTTGTATTTTTTTAGCACACCAAGTGCTATTCATGGTTACGTCCATTTTTAAGGAATAACACGAGAAAAAAGTTTACCGTAATCTGTTAAATAGTTCAAATGTAAAGACATAACAGATGGACATCTAATTTTTACCGAAAACATTACAACAAAAATCATCAATTTATTATTTCCATAACTTCAACAGGTCTTTGACCCTGACTCCCGGCAAGATGAAGACAACAGAAGTGGCGGCGGCGCCGGAACTCCCGGACGTCCGCGCGTGCTGTGTATCCGCCGGCGTCAACTACTTCGGCTGCGTCGAGAAGCTCTGCGACCCGACTAAGACCATCGAGATTGGCGTAAGTTTTCAACTTCTGCAAGAACTGAAGTTCATAAAACTCACTAGAAGTCTTCAAGGCTGAGCTGAAACTCAGTAGCACTTATATGCGAATTGTATGAAACGCTATGGAATAGTTTCAATAATAGGCGTTGGCATGTCATGGCGTATATGTGCGCTGCACTTAGGAGTAGCTCGGTTTTGGATGCCTTTGAGTTAACAGGCACATTAAACATTGACCTCGAACTGGGTAATTTGCAATTTACGTAAATATACATCCAGCTGTAAAAGTTTGAAAGATTTTATAGCTGGAAAGAATCTGTCTTAACTTTAGCAAAGGAACTATGATATTACTTGTATGTACGTACAACCTAGGTCAAAATGCTAATACCTTTTGTTTTCTTTAAAAACCGATAGATTTCAAAATTTGTTGCAAATTACCTTATAAGTAAATGTTTGAATGATTGATTTAACTTCTTACTCGTGAACACTCGCACTGCCTCTGAGTGTAGCCAACACTCCGTTACCGCTTCAAGCCATTTATACTTAAATAATAAAAAAGTTGGTAAAACTTGAATGTACCAACACCGTCATGTTATTACATTACAAATTTTATGGGACACATGTGTCTTGGGAAAATGTATGCTTACTCATCGCCGCTATAGCACAGTTTTTATTCACAATTTTCAAGAATTTTATGATTCATTATATGTTAAGTGGTTTTCGTACACACGGTTTCAGCGATAAAATTTAAATCAATCACTTTCACTTTCAGTCACTATCCATTTTCATTAATGTGTCATCAAAACTTCATTCTTACAGATTATTTATAGAAAAGTCAAAACGAAAAAATCGTTTTACCTTTTCTGCGAAAATGTGACCTACAATAGTTAAAATCTTATCTTTTATACATCGCATTATGTAAATTACGTCGTACAAATGATAATTTTCATTCGTTTTTGTAAAACCAACAATAGCCATCTCGTATCAACTTCGAATATGACATGCAATACAAAACACGCGTCACATAATACAATGCACAGATATAAAGTCAAATAAGAACAAGTAAATTTTCCAAGTCGCCGACAAACGAGTAATGAGAAATTTAATAATGGCGTTTGGATCTCGAAACAGTTATTCTTTGTTCATTGTTCCGCAGTCGCTTCCAATATACGAAGGCACAGTCGACATATTAAAAAAATAATTTTAAATATGTACCCTAAGGAAGGGGAGTCGCTCCATACAGTTTAAAAAATATATTCTTAAAAGTTCAAATAAAGACAAGCGTTCAAACTTATACTGACGTAGATGCCATTGGGGGGTTCTGCATAATCAGATGCTAAGAGCATTCTTTACTTGTGCGAATTAATCTTGATTTCAACTTTTCTTACACATAATGTGCAAGTACACCCGGAATCAAATAGAAATAGAAATATATAACGTCTTGTTTACTGGCTCGATGGCGCGTTCGGTAGTGACCCTGCCCCATGCGCCAAGAGTTGTGGGTTCGATCCCTACCCAGGACAAACATTCGTGTGATGAATACTTGTGTTTGTTCTGTGTCTGGGTGATAATATTCAATATTTAAGTATATATTTGTAAAATACCACTATTGATTTTAATATGCGTAAATAAAGCGCTTAAGCTACTTACATCAGAATCAGATAAATGTCAGTGATGAAGTCTGATATTTAATATTATTAGTTATAAGAAAATATCCATTACATAGAAACTTATTGTGATACCATTTCGCAAAACACAATAAATCTATAGCTAGAATTGTAATATGATGCTGCAAAGGAACCGACAAAATCCTGGCGATGACAAAAGTAATTTCCATCGCCATGACTATAATAAAATAAATATCAATTAGCGTATTCTTACATTATAATATATGTACTATTATATTCAAACGTTTACAAAATACATAGTTTATTTAAGAAACAAATTAGAAAGAAGTAAGTCTTCTTTAAATACCTGTCACATAATGGTAATTGCCCCTAAACAGTACTTTTAAATATGTACTTACCAATAGTGTCACAACATATTTCAAACTAAATCAACAAACAATATTTCAATTGATTTGTATTACATTTAGTTTTCTTTAGGTCAGTACATGTTTCCGTAGTGCAATGGGTAATCGCCTCCGAAAAACCACAGTTCACGCACGCACGACCAAATCTCATTCCATTTCAAAATCGTGAACTTAACACCACATCCTCGCCTCATTCATTGTGACTAACGCACTTCTCCGGGCATCTCTAACCTTCAGCTACAGGTCACAGATCTGATGATCTGCGCGCCCTGGGCCGGCGTCACCTTCGGCTGCCTCGCCAATGGCATGGACCACACGCCCTGCTGCCGCTCCAGGGGGATGCCGGACAACTGTCTGCCTTTGTGCAGCGGGAACATTACTTCGTTGGACTTCAACCACTTCAAGTAAGTGGATTAATTGGGTCCTTGACGTAATTAGAAAAAGAGGAAAGAAAATCATTATTCGCACTTTAGCAAGTACAGGCGTGTATTGATTTCAGATGCTTTCGTTAGAATCAAAATTGTTGACCGTTCGTCTTCTTAGTAACATCAGAATATCATTAATTTAAAATGTTGTACTTAGTGCCATGCGAATAGTTAACCTCTTAAATATTACCAATCATATTTCAAATTTCAGTGTCAATTTTCAACAAATACGTGCATTGATTAAGTACCCGAAATCCTCGATTGAACCGTTTGAATACGTAGGAAACTGCTATACAAAAGAAAATCACTTTTCAAATGAAATTTCCAATACCATCTTTTCCCCTTCGCTTCAGCCGTGTGACATTTGATTTGTCACGGAAAATGTTTTTGGACGTCTGTCGAAAACAAAGCTGACGTAACTGTCCATGCAAATCAGTTTAAATCTGCTTTTCAATAGCGAACAGCATTTATTTTTAGAAAAAAAACAAATCACGTCCCTTTTTTCACGACTAAGTTTTAGATAGATCCTGTAATTATTGAAAAAGAAACATGTTGTAATTTGCCATCTAACACACCCAGCCCAATTGAATTTTTTGGTTAGTCGTTCGAGAGCCTTGCTGTCCCTTTGACTCTACCTATTTCTTTGATCAATTTTTAAGGTTTCTATTTAGAAAATGAAAGTAGGAATGAAACATTCTCGCTCTCTTTCTTTCTCATTTATTTTCAATTAGAAATTTAATGAAAACAAGGAAGCATCATATGATAATAAGCTATTCCTATCCAGATGCCTGCGGCACATGAACTCGTACACGAACTGCCTGCTGCAAGGGTACGGCGTGCTGCCCGGCCCCCCATCCAAGCTGCACCTCACCAACATCGACACGGACTACGCGGTGGTGCACTGGGCGCCGCCCGCGGCGTTGGCCGACACTGTGCAGAACTATAACTTGCATTACAAGTCGCTGTCTGTTGATGATGACTACAGAGTCATTGAGAGGGTACGACGAATATTTGAAGGCCTGTTTCAAATCCTTACTAACATTATAAATGCGAAAACGGTCTTCTTTGACGTTGTAGCGAAGCAACGAGTCAACAGATTTTTGCATAGAAATAGCATAGCTGGAAAGCTATTTACTGAATAAATTAAAGTATTTCGACAGGCATTCAGAATACTTTAGCTACGTAGACAAAGCTTCCTACCGCTATTATTAATATTTTAATAACCATCTCTTGAATAACTTTCAAATTAAAAACAATTCGACTACCATAATAAATTAAATTGCAATAAAATCTGGCTTCCATTGGACCATATTAGACGAGAACTTTTCATTAACATCTATTTGTATTATACCGTTGGCTTAATCAGATAAATGTTGTTGTTACTAATAACTTAACTTATAGTATCTAGTAATAGTATTTAGATTTGTAACTTTTAATACTTTGAAGTAGTTTTCTGCTCATCAAAATGTATGTCAATACCTAAAAGTAACTTTTGACATTGCAATAATGATGAGTCCAAAACTCTTAAAATTAAATATTTCAAATACGGAATATACATTCTAATTACGCAGTTTTCCAAAATCAAAGAAATTTTGGACATTCATCATCATATTACTGCACCCTTCATATACAGGAGTATATCGTTAAATGGTATCGTTTCTTAATAGATACATTCACCATACATCCTTGAAGAGCTGGAATCAAACACCGACTACGAGATCTACGTAGAAGCAGTGAATGAGCACGGGGTGGGAGCACCATCACCGAGACTTATATTTAGGACACAGAGTCAGGTACAGAATTATGGTACATTACAAGTAGCAGTACATGCCAGTAACTTTCTTTTGACTCTATTGCTTTCTGGGTCTATGAATGCGAGTTCTGATGATTTTCAAGTCATCAAAAATAACTAGCCATTATGACATGGTCACGTTGTGTTAAGATTTTAGAATTTCATCGTTTTCAAATTTATCAACATGCTGAGTAAGCTGGAGCTTTGGGCGGCAGATGTTAGGAGCAGAATATTGCGGCAATTTTTTTATGTCTAACAGATATGTAACTTTAAATTTAGTCAAGAAATAGTTTGTGGTACAGAAATGTACCCACAAACTATTTCTTGACTTAACTAAATTGTTAGGTTACAAATAGTATACAGAAACTGACAGATTATTCTAGAGGTCTATTGGAGCAGCAAAATTTGACCAGCTTAAAACTAAATTAACTTTACGCCAATTCCCTAGCGGGTTAGGCAGGAAAAATCGTGGGCCATATGACACAGTCGTTACAAACCTCACATGTATAGCCTCCCTCAATATCTTGCCAGTTGATTGAAGAAGAGGAAGAGGCAGCGAACGCATACAACGTGACGGAGTGCTGCGAGCGAGTGCAGCTGGCCGGCGTGTGCATGCCACTGTGCACCTACGACGCCAAGATGTCGGACCTGAGGACCCTCGCGCCGCTCTGTGCGCAGGAGTTCCACAAGCTTCTTCGTTGTGGCGCTGGAGGTACCGTAACCAACATTACACTTAATAACATTTATCATAAAACGTATCATATACATACGTTTTATGATAAACAACGAAGTGTTGTGTGCTATTATTTGTGCAGTAACCCAATAAATCCGTATTTTGATCCCATAACAACACATAATTATGGAAAATTATTAGATACTGATTTTTGTGCTTTGACATGATTTATATATTATAACCAACTTTCCTGGCCAGGTCGTAACCACGCGGCGTGTTGCGCACGGCGAGGAGTCCCGGTTAACTGCCGTGGCGTATGCGCTGGCGCATACACCGGCGGCGTCAACACTTGCGTGCCCTACATCGGCAATATCGTGCAGTGCTTTGAAGAAGGTAAAGTTTGTTTATTATTTGTTTAGATTTTTTGCTCCAACACATTGTAAATAAAACTCCTGATCAGTTATGTCACTATAAATGTTCATTTATAGTTTCGATCTTTTTTCTAGCTTACGTGAATAACCAAATTTCGTCTAGATGTGCGGTTTGAGACTACATTATTTACGTACATTATGTACTTTTAAATATCAGTTTCTTGAACTAAGTATTTGTTCAGGAACTGGTCTCTTACCCGGCCCTCCGAGACAGCTGCACGCCTCAGTCTCCAGCAAGAAGGGCTCCATCCTGCTGGACTGGGTGGCTCCCGACGACGCCGACAACGGCACGTTCTTCGTGGTGCACTGGCAGCAGATCAACAACAGCTCGCAGTCTTACAGCTACAATACACTGCCTTCTTTCTCACAGGTTGGTAAAGAAGAACTATGAAATATCAATATTAATATAAAATACTGAACACTTAACTATTTTACACTTTTTCTACAACAGTAGAAAACCTTTTGTTTCATAATGTACTTTTAGTAATATTCGCATCAGTGTTTTTAATTTTGACATGTTTCTCCTTATGTATAACTTTTTCTATATTAAAGACAACTATAAGGCTAATTACAGACAAGCTGTCACTCTGAATTTTAAGCAACACCATCATATTTCTTGAGATAATTATATACATACTAAGTCCTAGATATTTTTTATGTTGCACAGGGAATGCAATCTCAGACCAATATGACATCGATGGAACTCAAGTCTTTGACTCCGAACAGCACCTACCAGATGTTTGTTGTGGCTATGAATCAGCACGGTGCCTCATTACCTTCTAGCATGATTATTTTCAACTACACAGAAGGCGGTAAGTCCTTACTATCTTCAATAAAAGATATAGACATCTCTTTCTTCTAGAACCCAGATTTGTCTAATTGGCTTCAGGAGTCTCTTACAAATTAACGCTTCACACATGTTGTTAAAATTAATTTTTGGATTAGACTTAAACGCTTTGTATATTTAGATGATATCGTTATACATTCCATAGACGTCAATAAACATTTCCCTAAATAACAATATTACGTTTCATCTCGACAGTACAAGATCACTCATGCGACGGCAAAACTCAATTATGCAAATGCGATTAAGAAACATGCATTCTGAGTACATAATCATAATGTTTCTTGTTCACGGTGATATACATTTTGTGGAGGGATCGCACTAGGTATTCTACGTGGTATTGCGTTGTCATAAGTGAATTAATACCGATGTTGGTTGAGAAGCTGAGTAAGGAGGGAAATAAGTTTTTAATAATGGTACTTACATGACTGAGGTTTCATTCATACGTTTGATGTTACATATGCCTATTTGCTTTTGTATATTATAAGAACTTCTACATTATAATTTTCAAGGCATCAGTATTAGGATTCCTAGGTTAGTGTTCTGTAAAGTTTTTGTATTCGTGGTATACCTTACAGATTACATAGAAAAAAGTACGCCGTAAAAATACAATGTTTGTTTCACTCGCATAACTCTGCTAAGTGCAGGTATTCGTAACTTTCTGACCAAACTTTCCAAGTTTCCGCGACGTAAGAATCAATGACCACGATACACTAGAGTGTCGCGGCACACATTTTGTAGAGCACTAGCATACGTAGAATGAGTGAGTAAATCTAGAAAAAAAAAATACTATATATACATACCTTCATGAACCGTCCTTTTTTAAAAATATTAATATTTTTAAACAGAGGAGAAGGAAGTGAACGGCATCCCGTCGCCGCCGCACTCGCTGGCGGTGTCCTCGCACTCGGCCACGTGGCTCACGCTCAGCTGGCAACCACCGCAGTTCTCGCTGCCCGACGAGAAGATCTCATACACGTGAGTATGGACTGGTAACCGAGTGCTAGTTAAATTAATGAGAAATTGTGAAAAACATATATCTTCGAAAATAACAAGTTTTTACTGGAAGCCAATCCCTTTTGGTTAGGTTTGTAAATACTTTTCTTATTTAGAATATTTGATAGATAAATACCAGAAATTCTGAATGTTGTCAGCATGATCATAAATTATAATTATTCGCAAGCGACACATTCTTTGATCTAGAACTGGGTGGATAACCAAAATATAACATGTAGCTCATCGGTACATATTTTTGTATCATAGACATTTAGATGTTACTATTAGTCTATTTGCCAGTTCCTACACTGATCAGTGTATATATACTCTACTCGTGAATAACGGCTTACAAGCCCTGCGCACCAAATTAAACCAGAGGCACATTGTGCAAGACTTACTCAGCAAGGCTCATCTTCACGCAGGTTGTACTTCAAGTCCCCCACAGTACTCCTGCAAATGAACGTGACAGCTATCAACGTGACTGTACCCGGGTACACCCTGGAGAAGCTGACTCCCAACTCGCAGTACATCGTGTGGGTGAAGGCGCACTCGGACGCCGGGGACTCGCTGCCCTCAGAGACCCTGCTAGCCTGGACCGACCCGGCCTACCCGGCTTATGTTGAGGTAAGACATTTACAATGTGATGTTCTCTATAAGAAAACAGAAAATGCATATTAAAATGAATACGTCATGTGCAGCACCAGTATTCGTAATAATTTATATCATAAAAGCAAACTACCTTATCATTTATAATAGACAATCAAGACAATAAAAAATGTAATTCTCTAATATAGTTAATATGGATAAAAAATCTACGGGCTTACGATTTTATAAGCCGTAAAATAAATTGTCAAATTATTATTCTTTTCAATTAATGTTTTAATGTATTCTACTACTTCACATACTAATTATGCCATACGTTTCTGTACAAAAAAATATCAGATACGCTCTCTTTTATAAACATTCTCGTTTCGTGAGATATCAAAAGTTATAACCTCAACTCTCCCAAGTCGAGCAAAGTTATTCCAACTTGCGCGAACTCTATTCTACTTAATTGAAAACTTATACCAAACTGAATTTAGTACGTGGAATTAAAAGTAAAACCTAAAAGCAAACAAGACGATAAAACAATTAAACTTAATATATAAAATAACAGTGTTAAAACGGTGTGTAATTAGAACATACTTCAAGATATTAGGCACAAATTTCGGAGAACATTACAGTTCACGGAAAGTAAGCTATCGTACAAAAAGGCTACGGTAAAATTCGGTACCTGTACAAAAACCTTATCATTAATGCGAAAGCAACAAAATATTTCCCATTAATAACTCCCTAATTGTCGCAGATAAAAAAAAACTTGGAATAAAGCCATGTTTTCCACTTTATTGCGCCATCAAACCCTTACAAACTTGGAGCGGCGATTAACCGGCGAGTTACAACGTGAAAAATATTCCTTGGCCTATTCTTATCATCGGCCTCGTTCCGGGGCGGGCATCAAAGGGATAATTTGCATATTTTTACCCAGCAGCTGTTATTTTACTAGCACTTGCAACCTTCTTGCAAGTAAACGTTCAAGATTAAAAGAGTCTATTGAGTTCCCGGGAAATGGCGGGCTGTTTTTAAATGTAAATCAGTCTTGTGTGGGAACGCCAATGTTATATTCTTGCATCCTCCTTATCTTTTTGTGGTAAGATTTGCCGGGTTCCTTGTTCCGAGGATATTTTTGAAAAAATATCCTCCCATTTTCTACGTTGTATGCAACGTTTTGTCTACCTACGGATTTCAGGAAGAGAGATATAAATTTTTTCGAGTGTAAAATCCCTCAAAGAGAAATAATAAGGGTTTAATAACACGTTGATAATATAAATAAGACACATGTTTATTCTAAATATTCGTACAAAAATCTTCTGAATATCATTCCTTGTTCTGCTTCGCATAAAATATGAGAGCTTAATGCTTATTAATGAAATTTCCAAGATTCTTCATGTTGAACGATAAATGAAACATGTTAGATGTCTCTCAATAGCGAGTTACATTGCCTTTACGTAACAAAATGCTTGAAACTTAGACAAATATTTTGTTCAGTTCTATAGCACCTATCTTCTCTGGCCTGATTTTGTTAATTGGTTAGATAGATAGTTAAAGTACCTGCATCAATGAAAATAAACTAACTAACTTGTAATAATACTCGCCTTAATCTTCGACGAACAATAACTGTATTTACTGATTTGGTATTAATTGTAATTTCATCTATTAATTTTTATTTTTATATTCAATCTGGCATTGAAAAGAGTAGGTAACTACCAAGTATCTTGCCGGTTTCTTCTCGGCAGATGCGACATTCCGAACCGGTGGTAGATTCAAATTGTTCTATTTTTTACCTATTACTTTACAAGGGCTTTTTTTAAGGCCTACGTAAATAAAGATATTTTGAGTTTGTGTTTGAGTTTGAAAATAATTTAAATTTTATTGAAAACATGCTTTACTTATTTACAGTGTGATTATAATCTTTCTTATGATCAAATGCATAGCGTTGAATGAGATAATCACGTAATATCCGTTTCCAGCCTCCTACAGTGAACCCCGTTAACTTGGTCGTGGAGGGGTCAAGCATGACCATTCTGTGCATCGCCATGGGGACACCGACGCCTACCATCTCTCTCTACATTAGCGGTAAGGCGAATCTAAGTTAAGCGTAACTAACTTTAGAGCTTATTAGATTTCGCGTAAATGATAATGAGACGAGAAAAGTCGGAATTTCTTAGTTTTTAGTTACAGTAGAAACTCTAATCTAATCTTGTCTGCTTACGTAGGTACGCCGCGCCGTTTAAAGAATATTATGCCGGCACTGTAGTTGACGGGTATCTAAATACATATCGTATTATATTACACCAAATATATACAAAAACCTACCACTTTGTATATTTTATGGCAGATATACATGGTGAATCAACATTACTTAAAAATTATAATACACAGGTGTACTATAAAATTTCGTAAAATCCATGTTGTAAAAGTAGTATTTTCAACCTTGCTTCGTATCTATTGCAGTAATACAAAATAATCAAAATTGTAACAGGTCGCCTGGTCAGGCAAGAGGTGACGAGGCACATGGTGACCGTCATCCACAACGTGACCAGGGACATGGACGAGATCGCCTGCTACGCGGACAACGGCTACGGGACGCCCATGCAGGCGGCCAGGAAGATTAACATCTCGCGTGAGTGCCCTTCTGTAAAACTAATGCAGATTCTATTCTATTCTCACTTTAAGGGCGATCGGTGTTATGCTCCTTGACAAAGTTAAAATACCTACGTAATGGTTCATATTGCAGAAATGCAAATAATAAAGAATTGTAAACTTATTACGGATTTTAAAAATGTTAAATCTAGACTTATTTATTTAATGTGAGGTATTAATAGTACTTACAGTTATATTGTGACTCTAAACATATACTACTAAAATAAGCAAATATGGCGACGACCTGCCTGACGGTGCATAGTCCATTGTTTTTTAAAATAAAATCGATGATCCAAGATCAATACAAAAAAAAAATTGTTTTTCAAGATCAATTTCCAATAACAGCCAATAGATAATTTATTCACCATCACGGAACCTTAGTACCAATTATATTCCTTTTCTGAATAAGTACGTAACACTTTGATCTAAAATTGTCTGGTTCCCCTTTCTAACGTCAGATCGGCAGTCGCTCCAATAATATTATCGGACTCGCTCGATGATCCAGGATTTACCTGGATCATGGTCTAAGCGGACCTCAACTAAGCACGGAACATAACGCTAGGAGGATGATGATGATGTAACAACTTATGTTACGTTTCCCTGGACAACAGAATACATGCCTGATGATAACTTAAATGAACAATATCTCCAAACACTCACGACACACCAACAGACGTGCCGATCATCCAAGCGTCGGGCATCACGATGGCGGCCGCGGGCGACTCGGTGATCCTCGAGTGCCGCGTGGAGGCGCTGCCTAAACCCAACATCGCCTTCTGGAGGGACCCCAACGGACGGACCCCCGTCATCGACGGACCCAACTACTCGATACAACTGATACCTGACCCTGAGGTAGATTTGAGCATTGTTTTAGGTGTTCGGATCATCAGTGTTTCTGGCCAGGTTCTTTTTATCGTATGGTATCTTTATCTTCTTAGTTAGATAGTATAAAACAAAATCGCCGCTTCTGTCTGTTCGCTTAGATCTCTTGAACTACGCAAGGAATTTTGATGCAGTTTTCACCAATAGATAGAGTGATTTAAGAGGAAGGTTTATATGTATAATTTCATATTGTTATATGCTCGCCGTGCGAAGCCGGGGCGGGTCGCTAGTAGTAAATATAACAAACATAAAGCAAATTCATTTAAAACTTTAGTGTTTTGGTATTCATATTAATGCATTGGTCGCCAATGGTATAAAAGGCTCATTCGATGTAAAACACGATACCTAATATCGTCTTAATATGTATATCCTCCATCCGATAGAGAGGAGGAGAGGAGAGAGCGATGGTAGCTCAATGGTAAGGACACGCGCTTCTTAACCGAGGAGTGCGGGTTCAAACCCGGGCACGTACCTCTGGATTTTTCAAGTCTATGTACGTATTTATACCACTAGCTCGACGGTGAGGGAAAACATCGTGATGAAACCTGCAAATTCAAACAACTTTGGATTTGTAACCATGATCCAAAAAGTGGTCTGGTTCCCCTATCTTAGGGTTACGAAGGTCAAATCGGCAGTCGCTTTAATGTAATTAACAGACTCGCTAAATCCTGGATCATGGTCTAAGCGGACCCCGTCTAAGCACGGGACATAACGCTAAGATGATGATGTATATCCTCCATCCTATACCAGCCTCCTTCAATAACAACTATAAAATGGTCAAATCGAATGTTGGCAACATGGAATATCAACATTTTAATATGGTTTTCTAAGCACAAAAAAATAATTTACCGTTAATACCTCTACTCTTTAGAATATATGTTAAGTTATTCGTGAGGGGCGTTTGACCCTCTTTTGGTTGATAAATTCTATTTAAATATTTCAATCAAAACTTTGAGCAGCTGTGACGAAAGCGAATTTGAGTAAGATGATGAAAATTAATAGGAAAAGCAAACACCGTTTGAGCAGAACGTCTATTGACAGCCCATGAATAACAATGAGACTCGCGATAATCGAATCTGCATAGGATTAATTGAGAATGAGAGTTGCCAGGGTTCGTAATGTAAGAATCGCAAGAAGTATTGATCACAAAAAAATGGAAAGCCCGTTCCCGTTTCAGCCGAGAGCAAAACTCTTTATCATTCCTAGCATAAGTTGGTGACTTGTGCTCTCGATATCCATTTGCAAACGTCAAAACATAGTCTGTATTGGCGGATTCTCTGCCATCATTTTTTATTTTACCTTAGCTCGCCTTTAGCGTTCGAGTAAACAAAGTAAAGTATGTTCAGGAAGCAGCAAATTAACATTTTCGTATAGATATAGTATCAATACCACCGGTATACATTTTTTAAACTCTTGAGCTCCATAGTCTGTACAAATTAGATACATTCCCTGCCCTGCTCTTCTTGACATTATATGATCATTATACATCTGACTGTATCACATACATTGATCTGACGCCGAGGTAAGTAGCTTAAGCACTTGTTCAAATATTTCAATTTAGGGTATTAACACACAGACACAGAATAAACACAAGTATTCATCATACGAATATTATTCCTGAGCGGGGATCCAACCCTCATCTCTTGGCGCATAGGGCAGGGTTACTACAGAATGAGCGTTACGAGAGTTACGAGAAATCGCGCCGGCTAGCGAACCATGACCTCTTCTATGACGTAAAAGTGTAATTTACACACTATTTCCAAATTTCAAACTGCTACTCTTTTGCAGGAGCCAACCAAGTACACAATGCGTCTGATAATCAAGAAGATATCAGAAGCAAACGAAGGAGACTACTTCTGCCACGCAGAGAATGCATTCGGGAAGACTTTACGACCGGTGTCAGTGCGCCTGCGTCACACCGCTATGCACCACAACGTCACAGAGTGCTGCACACAGGTAAAAAAACGACCTTGCACAAGTTTCGATTCTTCAAGAGTTTTCTTATAGGTAGACCTGGGGTAATGTTCATCAACTCACGACGAGTCGAGCAAGGAGCAAGGAGGTGTTAAGCTTTTGGAGCAAGATGGTATGGATAGTAATGAGCGAAGCATGCTGACTACACCGCTGATATTTTAGCACGTATAATGCGCACAGGATTGTAAAACGCTAATCCACAATGGGTCATACCATCCTTTATAAGACACTAGCTTTTGTCGCGGCGTCGCCTGCGTGGGATTTTGTCTCTCACAGAAACGTTATTTTTTATCCTCTATTTCAACCATTTCGAGATTGCGAGAACTTTTAAATATTTCTCCTTTTACAATAAAAGGCTCTACTGGGTTCAGAATCCCGATGTTATCGATTATCCACGTTTATTAGGTTAAAACTATCAAGTTAAAGATACTTGTTAGTACAATATGCTCGAAGAGTTACTGTTTATATGAAACTGCAGCATAAGTTAAAAATAACCTATATCAAACAACTTCCAGTGCAAAATGGCTCATAACGGACTCCCAAACAAAAACCAACAGATGGCGTAGTAATTATGTCACATGAATTTCGCTTAAGAAAGTTCCAGAGTGATATATTTACGCCGAGAACAGTTACTTGGGAGTTGTCACCGCCTCGACGCTAGGCACAGCCCGCGTGCGGAAGTTTTAAAAGTTCTGAAACTCTGCCCGCTGTGCCTACAGACGCCTGTGCTCAGTGACTCCTGAGAAAGCTTAATTAAATTTTCCTTTAACTATATGAGCATGAAAACGGCCGTCATTGTAAGCCTCGTGTGGTGTGGCCGTGGTACCTATATTTTTTCGCAGTTATAATGATCTAAACGTTCGATTAATGTGACTTCTAAAATAGAGTAATCGGGGATGTATTTTTGGTTGAAATTTGTTAAATTTTGGGCCGAAAAATACGAGCGAAATATGGCTTCTAATAAAAGGCAACTATTTATTCTAAATTAATTCACTTAGTTTAAAAAAAAACATGAAAATGTTACATAGAGTGCCGACTATGAAACCTCGGGAAGGAACCTAAAATAATAACAAAGTCCAGACGTGGAGCTGTGAAATATGGAATCCTCCGCTGAAAATAGTCCAAACTGTCTGCAACTGGGGATGTTTCCTCTCCCAGAAATTAAACATTCGGAATGCGCTTGTATTTTTGATGCCGGAATTATTAAACTCTCTTCTCTGGATATTATGTTTCCACGTGGCTCGCGTTTGTGTCGTTTTAAAGTTTTATATTAGCTTTAATAATTGTGTGTCCAGTTTTGTCTATGGTGTAATGTGTAGTTAAATGTAAATGATATTATTAACATAATAATATCATATATTTATCATTATCATAGTCTTACATGTCTTACTGCTAAAAAAAATTGTAAACCAACATTTAATCTAGAGAGACGATAACATTATTTACTTACATCAAATCAAGCCGACCCCACTAAACATTGAAGTTATTACATTATTACTTACTCTTCTGCTGTATAAGATATTTTCTATTATATTTGGACTGTTTGAATACACATTCACGCAAATATGCCTAAAATGTACGTAATCATATTTGTCTTATATTTTTTTCAGATAGGAAATAATATGAACAGTCATTACTGTAATCAACTGTTGTACTCATAAAAAAGTACCTACTACCCCCAAAAATAAACTTTTTTAATTATTATTGTCATGTGCATACGGTTATCCGTTGTCTCAGAACAACGTGTCGTCGGCGTGCATCGACGCGTGCAACTTCCGGCTGGACATGGAGAACATCATGGACCGGCCCGAGTGCATGAACGACTTCGACAAGCTCATGAAGTGCGCTGCCGACGGCTCCGGTGAGTACGCGACCCATTGGACTGAATGAGCTACAGATGATGCCTCTTTACTTGGAATTATGTTCTCCTTCAGTAACATTCTGGCGTATACTGTGATAAGTTTATTATGCAAAGCAATCATTTCCCTTTTTAAAAGGCACACGATCAGTAGTCGTTACGATTTCTGTCACTGCCGTATTCTAATGATATGTAGCGAGTTGTAGCCATAGGTACCGAATCCCACGCAAGTATATTTTGTGTCAGGTCACGAATGTGGTGGAAGTCTATGACTTGCCTTATATTTCACCAGCATTCTGAGTTGTCGCGTACTGTACCTATCTAGCACACATGAGTTGGGAATGGCCACAGTTTTTTTTTTAA